>CM076246.1:10355986-10455986 GCA_038380765.1 Odontothrips loti
GTCACACAGTCTGACCGCTTCACACCCGACGGGGGCAAACAGTGGCGGCCGGCGGCGGCCGGCGGCCCGGTACCGGTGCGCAATCACACCCGCGAAGCTTTTAGCCCGCGCGGGCTAACACCGGGGAGAAACAATGGGCAGTTCGCCGCGTGTGTGTCTCGAACGCCACTTTCCAACTTTTCACGCACCGAACACACACACACACACACACACACACACACACACACACACACACACACACACGCGCGCGCGCGCGCAGAAACGTCCAACGAAAAGCCGCGCACATTTTTTTTTTTTCGATGCAAAAAGTTGAGCCACCATCAGCCAAATGCTCCCAAATACGAAGACTCGCCGCACCGGCGTGGAAGATTCGCTATTTAGAGTCCGGAAAAGTTATACTGCGTAATATCAGGGCGGGCAGAGTGAACCCGACCCGACCCAGGAGTCCCATGGAGGGGCCGGACGGCGGACAGCGGGCGGGTGAGGTAGTTTCACCGGGGCGCAAATCACGAACAGGGAGTCAAATATCGGCTGTCAATACCCCCCGGAGAGAGAAGATATCACCAATCTGCTAGATGGAGACAAAAGTAAAGAGGGGGGCAGGGGTCGGGGGTAATCGATGGACAATATGTGCGAGAGAGAGAGAGAGAGAGAGAGAGAGAGAGAGAGAGAGAGAGAGAGAGAGAGAGAGAAGAGAAGAGAGAGAGAGAGAGAGAGGGGGGGCGGGCGAAGGGGATTGAAGTCACACACATAGCCAGTGAGCCGAATCTTGATTTAGGCCTAATCTGAGGGGCACATCTGTGGATAAAAAGAAAAGGGAAGAAGAGACCCAACCCCGGCACACTCTTCCCTCTCTCTCCTCTCCCCCCCCTCTCTCTCTCTCTCTCTCTCTCTCTCTCTCTCTCTCTCTCTCTCTCTCTCTCTCTCTCTCTCTCTCTCTCTCTCTCTCTCCATGTCCCTCTCGTCTGCTTCGTCCCCAACTCCTCTCCGTCGTTTGTTTGCTTTTTCTGGACCATTGCATGGGACAGCCTCCTGTTCCTGACATGTTTAGAGGCGGCAGAGATAGCCTATTTATTAAAAACTAGATATGTGCAGAGCCACTTTTCCCCCCACTGGATTGAGTCGCAACAAGAAACGGAGAGAGAGAGAGAGAGAGAGAGAGAGAGAGAGAGAGAGAGAGAGAGAGAGAGAGAGAGAGAGAGAGAGAGAGAGAGAGAGACTGTTTTTCCATCGCGAAATGTATCACACGACTCCGATGGCCGTGCGGGCGAACAGAACGGAGCAGCAGGGGGAGCGATCGAGTCCGTGTTCAGTTCAGTTCGCGAACGAGGTGTACCGGAGCGGGCAAAAACTGACTGGGAGCGATCGGAGGGAAAGAGAACACGTTTGGCAGCCGGGCGGCAGCGGGCGGCAGCGGGCGGCAGCGGGCGGCAGCGGGCGGCAGCGGGCGGCAGCGGGCGGCAGCGGGCGGCAGCGGGCGGCAGCGGGCGGCAGCGGGCGGCAGCGGGCGGCAGCGGGCGGCAGCGGGCGGCAGCGGGCGGCAGCGGGCGGCAGCGGGCGGCAGCGGGCGGCAGCGGGCGGCAGCGGGCGGCAGCGGGCGGCTGCGGGCGGCAGCGGGCGGCAGCGGGCGGCAGCGGGCGGCAGCGGGCGGCAGCGGGCGGCAGCGGGCGGCAGCGGGCGGCAGCGGGCGGCAGCGGGCGGCAGCGGGCGGCAGCGGGCGGCAGCGGGCGGCAGCGGGCGGCAGCGGGCGGCAGCGGGCGGCAGCGGGCGGCAGCGGGCGGCAGCGGGCGGCAGCGGGCGGCAGCGGGCGGCAGCGGGCGGCAGCGGGCGGCAGCGGGCGGCAGCGGGCGGCAGCGGGCGGCAGCGGGCGGCAGCGGGCGGCAGCGGGCGGCAGCGGGCGGCAGCGGGCGGCAGCGGGCGGCAGCGGGCGGCAGCGGGCGGCAGCGGGCGGCAGCGGGCGGCAGCGGGCGGCAGCGGGCGGCAGCGGGCGGCAGCGGGCGGCAGCGGGCGGCAGCGGGCGGCAGCGGGCGGCAGCGGGCGGCAGCGGGCGGCAGCGGGCGGCAGCGGGCGGCAGCGGGCGGCAGCGGGCGGCAGCGGGCGGCAGCGGGCGGCAGCGGGCGGCAGCGGGCGGCAGCGGGCGGCAGCGGGCGGCAGCGGGCGGCAGCGGGCGGCAGCGGGCGGCAGCGGGCGGCAGCGGGCGGCAGCGGGCGGCAGCGGGCGGCAGCGGGCGGCAGCGGGCGGCAGCGGGCGGCAGCGGGCGGCAGCGGGCGGCAGCGGGCGGCAGCGGGCGGCAGCGGGCGGCAGCGGGCGGCGTAGGAGTGTCAACCCGGTCGTTACGAGCGCACACCGGCCTGCCCCTGCCCTGCCCGGCCCGGCGCCGCCCAGAACTGGTCCGGCTGATACCTCAAGTAGTCCCTTCGCGGACGGCTTGTTTTATTGACTGTGATTGGTTTTGCCGCACGGCTGACGTCGATACGCCCATATTTTGATTCCCGCAATCGGAGCGGAGGTAATCCGACCGCCTGCCGATGGCCACGTGGTGAGGAACACGCGGCAACGTTATGATATTGAAATCAGTCGACGGGTATAACGTGGATGAATAAACGACGCCACATTTTCAGAGTGCAGCAGCAGCGGCGGCGTTAACGCCGTGAGGTTCAGTTCATATCGTATCGCGTTCCTCGTAGGCGACGAAATGCCAGGCGTCCTTTATCCTTCTCCCTCCCTCCCTCGCGGCCTGGCCCCGGAAATGCAGAACCAGACATCTCCGGCGAGCCCGTGGGGCGGCTGCGGGGCCGAGTCCGGGGCCGAGCTCCTCTGGGGAGGCAGATTGTATTACCATATGCAGGTGTGAGTGGGGCGGACGGCCGGACCCCGGCCGGGGCCCCGGAGCCCCGTACCCCGCCGGACCCCGGCCGGACAGGCGCGCGCTGCTCGCGGGGGAGCGGGCGATGTCTCTGATAAGCCGCCTCCTCGGCCCCTCACAGCGCCTACACACACACACACACACACACACACACACACACACACACACACACACACACAATCGGACCACCTCCAGGCTGCACTCTTCAGCAGAATCAAAAAAAATAAACGTACCCACGAAATAATTTTGGGTTATTGTAGTAAGAGTTTTTTTTTTTTCTTACCGCCCTTTTAAATTTGACGTTGAAAGAGATTATGTCGTTCGTCGATAAAGTGCATGCATAAGAGATTTAGAAAAAAAACGATAATTCAATCCGGTATCCGGTAGAGAGATTTTTCATAATCCCCCTCTCGCTATTTGCTTCCTCCCTGTCTCCGCCCGCGCAAGGGGTGAAGTTGTTTTTTTTTGTCTTTTTTTTTTCTGTCCGTGGCGCTGCGTGCTGCATGTCCTGCAACAGCTTGTGGCGGCGTGGCGGACGACAGCGCCCACAGCGCCCCCTGCCGGCCCCGCCCGGCCCCACCCGGCTGCTGTCACTCCGTCCGAGGTACGTCTTCCTCTTGAAGAGAACCCGTCCATCCATCTCCTCTCGCCCAGAGAAAATCTTACAGAAATGAAATGTCACGAGAGAGCAACTCAATAAGATCGACAAAAATGGCTAACGGTTATTGCCAGTTCGACCAACAGAATCCTAATGACGCTCGTTAAGTAAATTGTGCAAAGCCTCTAGAAAACCGCGACGGGATAATTTTGTTTAATTCCTTTTTTTGTTTCATTTTTGGAGCGGTGTACTGAACGGCACTGTAGGGCGTAACTGGGGCATCTTTTGGGCGTCATACGTGCGAGCAGGGGCGGGGCTGTGGCCGGGGCTGGGCCGGGCGGGCGCTGCACTGTTCCACTTCACGCACCTCCACTCCCACACTGCAGCCCAAGCCGCCGCGTCCCATTCATAGGCATCTTTATGACCGGCGGGCCACTTTGTCTCCGTCCGCGCGCGCCGGCCGATTAGAGGACCGACGGACACACACACACACACACACACACACACACACAGAGAGAGAGAGAGAGAGAGAGAGAGAGAGAGAGAGAGAGAGAGAGAGAGAGAGAGAGAGAGAGAGAGAGAGAGAGAGAGAGAGAGAGAGAGAGAGAAAGAGAGAGAGCCCGCCACACCTGTCGGTAGCGCTGAAACTTCACCTCTCACGGGAGACAAACGCCAACTTGAGTTTTCCCAGGAGAGTTTTCAAGCAGGCAGCCGACGGGGCCGGGCGGAGCGGGGACCTATGGGGGAGCCGGAGGTGCCGGAGGACAGGACCCGGAGGTGCCGGAGCTTCGTCAGGACGGAATTGTCTGGACACGAACCGGACCACAAACGGCGTCGACTACCCCGCGGCGGCGAGCCGCCGGTGCGGGCGCGTTCGAATACTGACGAGCTCTTATCCTCTTTTTCTACGGGGAGAGAGAGAGAGAGAGAGAGAGAGAGAGAGAGAGACAGAGAGAGAGAGAGAGGGAGGGGGGAGAGACGTTGCGGGGAAGGACGGGAGCAGCCTGGATGCTCGCAAACAATTACTTAATGGACGGAAATCTAATAACAGTCCGCAGGCAGTGGTGGCGGCGGTGGCGGCGGTGGTGGCGGTGGCGGCAGCAGCAGCACCAACGCGGCGTCTCCATCGAGGCCCCCGACGGGGTCCTCCGGGCCGGACCGGTAAAAGTTGTCACGGCGGCAAAACTTGGGCGCGAGGCGGCGGCGGCGGCGGCGGCGGCCGTGGCTGTGGCGCGCGTGGTTTGCATATTTCAGGCGGTCGTCGTGGCGCTAGGCGGCCGTCGCGGGTTCGAGTCCCGCCGCAGCCGCGTCCGGGCGGTCGACTTGTCATTAATCCGTGAACGAATACGAAATTCATAAGCGGCAACTAAATGACTTGTACGTGCACCGGTCCCGGGGGAAAGGGGGGGGGGGGGGGTAATCTACGGCAGCCGAAACTTGGAATGAATAATGAACAAACCGAACAGTGATGCACGCTGCACATCCTGGCAAAAAGGAACACCGGCCACCGACGAAGGTTTTATCCGCGCGAATGCAGTTAGTCAAAGTGTGATCGTGTGTGTGTGTGTGTAGGTGAGTGTGAGTATGAGTGAGAGAGAGAAAGAGAGAGAGAGAGAGAGAGAGAGAGAGAGAGAGAGAGAGAGAGAGAGAGAGAGAGAGAGAGAGGCGGGAGAGGGGGGACAGGTGGGGGACGGAGACGACATGCGGGGAGGGGGCAGTCGGCGGCGGCAGTCCGTCAGACGGCAGCCAGTCGTCCCCACTCCCCGCTCCCGCAGGCCCCTCGCCACGCCCCGCCACGCCCCGCCACGCCCCATCACACCTCCGGGACGCACACCCACCAATTTGAGCCGCGCCGCCTTGCACCTTCGGGCCGCCGCGCCGCTGGCCGCCGGGCAGGGCACCTTCGGCCACATCACCGTGCCGGGCCGTGCCGGACCGTGCCGGGCCATGCCAGGCCGTGCCGGGCCGTGGCGGCAGGGACTTGGGGCCGTCGGCGAGGCGCTACGGCGGACTGCCCTGCCCCGCCGCTCCGGGCCGCTCCCATGGTACACCGCGATACACAACTCGGCCGACCCGTTCCCTCGGCCTCACATGATGATGAAAAATTTATATCACATTCGAACGTGAGAAACTTCGCGTCTATCGAGCTTGTCCGCTGCTTCTACTTTCTACACTGCGTGGCGCTGCTGCCAAAACGTGTGTTCGCTGCGACAACATGCTCCCTCCCTTTACCTAATACCTCCCCACCAACAGGTGAGTCACATTCCTATCGTCATGGGGGGAGGGGGGAGGAGGGGGCGGTCTGCATGCTGGTGTCGGTGGGACGGGGGGAGGGGGCAGGAGGGGGGGGGGGCATGAGAGCAAAACGAAGCAAGGGAAGGAAAGGCTCACTCTGCCGGGCGGCAGCCGAAGGATCTGAAGAAGGGGAAGCGCGCTCGCTGGCCGCCGCACGGCACGGACGGTTTCTAAGCTTTAATCGCCCCCCCCCCTCCTCTCCCCCCTCACCTATCTCACCTCACCTTACCTCCGGGGTAGAGCCTGGCGGGGCCGGCAGGGCAGCAGCAGTCTTTTATTACGTCCTCTATTAACGTTATCAGGTTGGAGCTCCTCTTAAAAGGCTGCTATTCCCTCACCTTTCCCGTCCGCCGCCGACGCCGCGTCCTGGTATGGACTCGCTGGAGGCCCCGGCCATTGTACAGGCAGAGGGCCGCCCACCGGCAGCCCTCCAGCAGGAGCCCTCCAGCAGCCCTCCAGCAGCACTACAGCAGCCCTCCAGCAGCCCTCCAGCAGCCCTCCAGCAGCTCTCCAGCAGCCCTCCAGCAGCCCTACAGCAGCCCTCCAGCAGCCCTACAGCAGCCCTCCAGCAGCCCTCCAGCAGCCCTCCAGCAGCCCTCCAGCAGCACTACAGCAGCCCTCCAGCAGCCCTCCAGCAGCCCTCCAGCAGCTCTCCAGCAGCCCTCCAGCAGCCCTACAGCAGCTCTCCAGCAGCTCTCCAGCAGCCCTACAGCAGCCCTACAGCAGCCCTACAGCAGCCCTCCAGCAGCCCTCCAGTAGCCCTCCAGCAGCCCTCCAGCAGCCCTCCAGCAGCTCTCCAGCAGCCCTCCAGCAGCCCGCCGCCAGTCCGCCCTCCGGTGGCTCTAATCCACGCCGCGGCACAGAGCGCGGGTCGTTGCACGACAGGCGGGGGGTCGTTCGCGGGCCCTTGGAGGCGCGCGGCGAAAGGGATGGTCGACAAAAGTCTGGAGGCCAAAGAGAAAGGCGGCGGGCCACGGCGGGCCGCCGCGCTGCTGGGCTGGGATGGCCGGGCGCCCTTATTCTTATTCCATCATAGCGGCGCCGCAATAACCGCGGGGGGTCTTGGTGGAAACGGCAGGGTCATTTTCCAGGTTCGTCACACCGAGGAGATCACTTTTGTTCCTCAATCTTTATTTGTTTTTGTTTTTTGTGCCGAAAGAAAAGGGCGGCAATTTTTGTTTTGGTTTTGAAGTGTGGGAGCAAACTGTCATTGGTACGGGCCTGGAGTCTGCCTCCGACTCCAGGCCTGGTGGGTTCGATTCCCACAGGCGGGTCCTGACGCACTTGGGAAGGCTTTCAATCGGAATCAATTCTGATTTCCTTTGACCGCCTTGTTCCACGAGGCGATAGCGCCTGCGAGCGCCAGGGTAGGCCAGCCCGCACGACACGCGTGCATGCACGGTCCGTGGCTGCCTACCCAGCAGGCGCCATCGCTAGTGTGTGCTGTGTGCAGTGTGCTGAGTACTCACATCCAGTTGGCGTTGGCGGCGCTGGCGGGCGGCGGCCCCAGGCTCGTCCCCAGCAGCAGGGGCAGCAGGAGCAAGGGCAGGGGCAGCCCCATGGCGCGCCCCATCCCGACGGCCACCCCCGGCTGCCTGCTAGCTCCTGCTAGCGGCCCACGTCCTGCGCCATCACTCGCTGCAACAACAAGCAAACACTTAGGAACAACACCAAAATAACGTCGTCGATTAAGACTATATTTTTATTTATTTTTTTAAACTTCAGAACACCTGGCTCATTAGCCGCCCCTGGATCTCGTTATTTCCCTAGAAATGCTCTGTTCGGGTTGGATATTCTATTTCGGGAACAGATGAGGCGAAGTCCTCCCACCAGACAAGGGGCGACTTTCATCGCGCACAAACGCACTTAATTATTGCGGGACCGGGGCCTCATTTCGCGTGAAATACGTCTGCTTCCCTGAACACCATCACCCACCACCTCTACCACCTCTCGTCATCCACCCGGCGTGCTTCATTCAGGCTGCTGCAGCGGAGTGCACACAGACACACACACACACACACACACACACACACACACACACAGAGGCCAGAGGGAAAAAGCTCTAGCGGGCGCCACTATCGTAACTGCTGTAAAATTCTCATGACAGTTACGTTTAGCTTTGATCTGGGGGTGTCGTTGCCGGGGAGCACACGCGCACACACACAAACACACTTTGTGACTCTGTGAGAACGACGTCGTTGTCTCCAACCCTCCAACTTGGTGCCCCCGCGCGAGTCACCGTAAATTTCACACGGCAGCGAGGCACCGTCGGCGGGGGCCCGGTGGGGGCCCGGCTTGGGGGCTGACGGGGGCCTCCGAGGCCGCGAGGGGACAGGGGGTTCCCGCGGCGGGTCCCGCGAACGGCAGCAATCCCAGCCCGCCCGACGAGGCCGTCGGCATCGTAACCAGCGCAGGGCCCCCGCGGCAGCTGCGGCGTTCTTGTGTGTTTGTCGGCCCGGGCAAACGTCTCGGCGGCGCGTGTGTGGCGGGTCGGAACAACACACACAGACGCTGCCGCTGTGGCAACACTGTGTAACGCGTCACACACCCCCGCCGCATCTGTCTTCGTCTGACGGCCACTAAAGCCCGCCGAACAACGTCAGTCTGTCCTCTTCCCCCCCCCCCCCCCCCCCGCGCGGCCGTCCGGAGCAAGGATACTCGCCCCCTACCCCACTGTGGAGCGGCGGCGTCTCACTCCCTCTCCCACCTACGCCGATAACGAGTGAGAGAGACAGACAAACGGAAGTTGGCCAACCCAGAACGCCGAAATTGCCCGCCCGGATAGTTGCCCGCACTCTTGCTTGCTTGGTGAAGAATTTAAGTGTGAGCAGGGTGGGGGAACGGGAACAGCGGTCTATGAACTCTCTCTCTCTCTCTCTCTCTCTCTCTCTCTCTCTCTCTCTCTCTCTCTCTCTCTCTCTCTCTCTCTCTCTCTCTCTCTCTCTCTCTCTCTCTCTCTCTCTCTCTGTGGCTGCTCCCAAAGCGCTGCATTCGACACGCGCCCTACGCGCTACGCAGCGCTACGCGCCTCGCCCTAGCCTCGCCCAGAGGATACAACCTGCATTAGACACGGACTCGCATAACGAGTTGTGCCGCCGCCAGCCCAAGCGGCCCCGCCAATGGCTCCGCCAATGGCCCCGCCTGCACTGCGACGCACGCTGCCAAAAGCAGTGGCGGATCCAAACCAACGCACCGCGCTGTTTGCCAGGCGGGAAAGTCGCGCTGGTTGCCTACATTTTTCCGTCGGTTCAAGGCTGTGTGAAAGAAATTGCCGGTAGCGTACTGCACCTTGCAGACGGGGAATGCGCGGCGGCGCGGGTCCGTTCTATTCCGTCCCGTTCCGTGGGTGGTCCGAGGGTGGTCGCAGTTTGCTGGCCGAGACTGACCGCCGCCCAGGAGCCCTTGCACTGCGGGCCCCAGCCCGGCCCGGCCGCCCCGCCTTCCACCTTTGACCAGCAAATGGCCCGGAACGCACCCTGGCCGTACACGGAGGCGGGGCGGGGCGGCAGCACGTTTGGAACACACCCGGGGCGGCGCGGGGGGCCGGGCGGGGCCCGCTAACATCCCACGAACGGCGGCGGCGGCGCGGCGGCAGAGCGGAGCTGTATGCAAACCTATTTCCGTTCGACACAGCCAGCAGGAAATGCCGTCGCATTTAGCGAGGCGCGATACCTTCCGACACGCGCCACGATTAACAATTTCACGCAAAATCTAACTAGAGCGCCGCTGAAACGATCGTGAACAATGCTTCCGGCCGTAGCCGGGTGCACGGCCACCCAGGGGGCGGCCCCCCGGCCCCCGGCGTAGCCAACCTTCACGTGCGTAATTTCTTTCGCCAGCCATCACCACCCTTTCGACATATCCTCCCCTCTTCCCATCTCTCCCTCCCTCTCTTCCCCCTCTATCTATCTCCCTCACTCCCTCCGCGCTTATCTAAGCTTCTGAAGGCCATCCAAATCCATCCGCGACACGGGATGGGTGGGCCGGAAGAGGGGGGGGGGGGGGGGGGGGGTTATGGGGTTGGCGCGGCCAAGTATGAAATTTGTTCCGGCCGACCGTCCGTCCAATCCGCGCATAGCGGCGACAGAGTCATCCCCGGCGGACACGGCCTCGGCCTCGGCCTCCATGGAGAGGCGGGGCCCTCCTCCTCGACCTCGAGGCCCCCGTCGCGTCACCGTCTCCTGAGAAATGTTTGTCGGCCGTCAGCCGCGCCGGCCGCCATCGGCCGCCATCTGCCGCCAGCCGCGGGGCCCGGCGAGGCGGGCAGGGAGAGAAAAGGCAGTAAGGGTTGGCAGCGGCAGCCGGCGGTATGACCTCCCATCCGAGGTGCCGGCTCATCCCGCCGACCCGCAGAGCCATATATATAGTCCCTCGTGTGTCTGACGGCCTGCCTGATGCTGATGTGCTCCCATCCCCAGTAGCACCTGGAGAAACCAGCCCGCGACGCCGCCGCTGGGGGGCACAAATCATTTGGTTCATTTGGGGTGATGAACACCCTCCTCCCCGCTGACAGCCGGCGGCTCGGCTACGGGCCGGGATTGGTACTTTGACAGCGCGCGACGCCCGGAGCAGAGCAGAGCAAGGCAGGCCGGACTCAGTGAGAACTATCGGCTTTGGCGAGGGCTTTGGCGAGGCCACCGCCGCTGCTCCCTGCTCCCGTCACGTGGTCACAATGAGCCGAGCCAGCGCCGACAGGGCGACGGGAACCCTACTCTGCGACATTGAAAGTTATCTGGCGATCTCCCCCCCCCCGTGCTGGCGAGCGGGCTCCGGGTCACCGCCGCGCCGCCACCATGATCCACGCCACCCTCCACCCCAGCCGCCCCCGGGGCAGGACAACCCCCACCCACGGCGTCACCGCCGCCGCCGCCGTCCCGGACCACGACTGTTGTCGCTGCAGCGCAACGCCACTCGGCCGATAAAAATCACGGCTGATACTAATCGCGTGGCACCCCCCCAAGGGACCCCGACGGAGGCCGCCCCTCGCCGTCAACCCCATCCTCCTCCATCCGGCGCGCATCTCCTCACTCCGCCCGCCCGCGCCGTCGTCGTGGTCGTCCTCGTCATCGGCATGGTCGTCGTCCTCGTCGCCGGCTCCATCCATGGTCGCCGTATATTTATCCAGCCCCCCCCCCCGCTCCCCCTTCCAGTGTCTGCCCCCGCCTCTGCCCGCATACTAGCTGTCATGGCGCTGCGAGGGCGCGACCAAAAGAGTGTAATTTTCGCCCCTCTGGAGCGGCAACGTCCTCCTCTCTTTTCGGCGATTGTGTGCGTGCGTGTGTGTGTGAGAGAGTGCGTGCGTGTGGGCGCGTGTGAGCGCGTGCGTGCGTGATACGAGTGGAATGAGAAATGCGGAGCGGAGAGGGATTCTGGCCCGACAAACCCAGATTTCCCGCAGCCAGCCGGGGTTGGTCCGCGGGGGCCGGGGTGGGCCGGGGACCACGATAGGCCGTGTCAAGTGGAGAGGCCCCCAGGGGGACGGGACCACACCAACTCCCCGCCGAGATAGTCGAGTGAAAGGATTTGCCCCGGAATGGGAAACGCGGCCTGAAACAAGAAAACTCTTTCCTCGGCAAAATTTACAAAATTGGATTATATCGGACGGGCGAGTCGGACCGACAAGGATCGCACTGCCGCCGGGGAGGGGAGGGGTCGGGGGCGTGACGTCACGACGGAATCCCAGCAGACAAATTGGGTGCGCGCGAATCTCTGCCCGACGTTTGCGTTTGCTTGCGAAGAAGAGGAGAAGAGACGGCGCGCGGCAGAAGGCCGTTTTACTGCCTCGTTTATGGAAGGCGTCGAGTCGTTGCTGCTAAATAGAGAGCAGTGGGAGAAGGAGAGAGAGAGAGAAGGGGGAGGGGGGGGGGCAAACCTAACTCGATATCCGACTACAGCCGTTGTAAAAACTTTGGCAAACGCTAGTATTCCGAGAATCTCTTGAAATGGTCAAAATGGCCAGACAAAACGAATCTCAAATCGCATTATGCGTATTCCCGAGACTACCATCCCGAAATATAACTCCATAATAATAATCGTGAGTAGTATACATATTTTTTTGGAGTTGCAGACCCTTGGCCCTGGTTGCCCCGGCTGCCCCGGCTGCCCCATGCCCGAGTGGATATACGCTTCGGATGTGTACACGAGATGACGACACAAAATCCCCGGCTCTTCCATCCGATTGGTGGGAGACGCCGCCTCTCACGGTCACCCAGATTTTGAAGAGGGAGACGGTGTCCCGAGCGGGACCGCCCCGCCCCGCCCCCCGCCCAGCCAGGACGGGGACGTCCTCGATGACACGCTTGCAGTGGCGTGGCGTGGCGTGGCGTGGCGTGGCGTGGCGCGACCGTCGCGGCCTGCCGGCGTCAATGAAGATGGCACCGCCCCCTCGGAACCCACGTGAAACGGGCCAGCTTCGGGAGGGCGGTGGGAATGAGATTTGAACCCCAAAGTACGCGGAGATAGCAGAGGAGCGCTGCTGCACCCTCTGTAACTAGCAAGTCAAACTCACACTCACACACACACACACGCACACACACACACACACACACACACACACACTCACTCACTCACACACACGGGTGCACCCAGCCCATAGCCTTCCTCCATGGATGCACATGGCGGCGTGAAATCAACTTTATATGCAGCCTTGGTGCTGCTGCTGCTGCTGCTGCTGCTGCTGCAGGCGGCTGCTGCTGTTGTTGCTGCTGCTGGGTGATGCTGCAACTTCGTGGCGTTGCCACTCCCCCTCCTGCTCCTCGAGGCCAAGCTACTTTACCACGATAACAGACAGCCATGCGTACGAAGCCTACAGCGACGACGAAGCCGCTGCTTCAAGTTTGGTGCGGTGACCTCGTGGACATGAGAAATTCAGCCGATCCCCCCCTCCCCCCCCCCTCTCTCTCTCTCTCTCTCTCTCTCTCTCTCTCTCTCTCTCTCTCTCTCTCTCTCTCTCTCTCTCTCTCTCTCTCTCTCTCTCTCTCTCTCTCGGACCGGGCCCTCGTCCTCTTCCCTTTCAGCGCAGAGCGGTCACTGGTGTGTGCGGCCGATGCGAGAGGGACGCTCAGCCCCCCTCAGGAACCCATCCAGGGGCGTTAGGGTCTGACAAGACTAACGCAAGTGAAGGGGCGTAAAATCGAACGATGTTAAAAAGGAAGGAAGGAGGGAGGGAGGGAAGGGAAGGGGCGCGAGCGAGAGGCCCTATGGCCAGCAACTAAAAGCAGAGGGTTCCTTCGACCCTCTCTCTTTCTCCCCCCCCCCCCCTCTCTCTCTCTCTCTCTCTCTCTCTCTCTCGCCTAAATGGCGGGCGTTTCCAATTTACGTGGAACACGTCCGTGGAGACATAAGGAGCTGAGCGTTCGTAAAAGACTGAGGAAAAAAGAAAGGAAGGGGAAGGGTAGAAAGGAGGGGGGGGGGGGGGTGTAGAGGGGGAAGAAGAGGAAAGGTGTAGAAGGGGGCAGAGACGAATTCACTAAGTTGTAAATGACAGCAATAAATTTAACACCCTCGCCCTATCTCCGTCTCTCTCGCTCTCGTTTGCGCGCAGAATAAATCTCGAAGCATCAGCGAGAGCGAAGGAGGATCTTGAGCGGAAAAGTGACACGGGGTTAACTTTTCTATTTCGTCGCTCGGTAACCTGTGCGCGACTCGTCCGCCGTACCGCTGGCTGGGGGCGCACTGACTGGGCGCCGGGGGTAGCATTTCAAGGAATGTAGGGGGGGGGGGGGCTTTCTGTTGCTGTTGCTGTTGCTGCCGCTGTTGCTGCTCGGCAGCCGCCCCTGGGCTGGTCCATGGCTGGGCTGTCTCGTCACACAATACAAATTACGCGCACGCTAGTTTCGTCCGTGATTCTGCGCGCTCTTATCTCCCCGGCTGCTCTCCGCCCCTCCCACCCCCTCCTGTCCCTCGCACCCCCTGATGCCGTCGCTCAAGCCCCCGACGCCGCCACCCGCCCCGCGGGCCAAATAGAAAACTACTACCAACCCGACGAGAGAGAGAGTATTTGAACCCGGGACGCGACTAATGAGATCTCCGCCCGGACGAGCCGGCGGACGGAAGCCCGGCGGCGCCCCGCCGCACACGCCGGCACGCGACGGACGGCGACAAATATTCGTCCCGGAAATGGCGTGTGCAAACGTCTCCGGAAACGGGAGACCGCGACCGGAAACACCCCAAGAGCGCGGCGCGCGAGGACGACGAGGGGGTTACGAGAAATTTACGCGGCGGCGCGAGGTAGTAGTTCTGTGCGGTACGACCGGAACAGCAAGAGGGGGGGGGGGAGCGGGGGCAGCTGGGGGCCCGTACCGGGGGTGGACGGCGCGGGGGATACCCGTCTGCCGGGCAGCGCTGTCGGGCGGGACTGCCTACCCGCCGGGCGGCCGGAGAGTCTGCCCTGGTCTGCCCCGACCGACTGTGCCCATAGCCGAGCTCCGACACCAAAATACCCACTCAGCCAGCACGGGCCTGCTCTCCCATCCGTGCTGGTTGCTGAGGGGTTCCGTGGAAGCGCTCACTCTCTCTCTCTCTCTCTCTCTCTCTCTCTCTCTCTCTCTCTCTCTCTCTCTCTCTCTCTCTCTCTCTCTCTCTCTCTCTCTCTCTCACCATGGCCACTACAGCCCCTCTCTCTCTCTCTCTTCTCTCTCTCTCTCTCTCTCTCTCTCTCTCTCTCTCTCTCTCTCTCTCTCTCTCTCTCTCTCTCTCTCTCTCTCTCTCTCTCTCTCTCTCTCTCTCTCTCTCTCTCTTTCTCTCTCTCTCATCATGGCTACTACAGCCGCCCCCCTCTCTCTCACTCACCCACATGCATGCCGCGGGTTCGAACGATACCGTCCACTCCATTCAGTCCATCTCCATACGGCCGCTTCAGCTCCGGACACTAAAACGTCCGCTCGCCTCGCCTTCTCGTTACATTCGCGTGCTCTGCACAAGTCGTCACCGCTCTTTTTTCCTCTCTTCTTTTCTTTTTGTTTTTGCGAGAGAAAATTGAGACATTCAGTTCAAGGCGGGGATCTGCATGTGTGCAGCTCCTAAACCGCCTCACTCCCGCGGCGCGGCGCGGCGCGGCGGGGATGATGGGGAAAATGCGACGCGAACTAAGAAGGGCGTTAGAAACCTGAGCGATGACGGCCGCAGAGCGGACAGCAGAGCGGACAGCAGAGCGGACAGCAGAGCGGACAGCAGAGCGGACAGCAGAGCGGACAGCAGAGCGGACAGCAGAGCGGACAGCAGAGCGGACAGCAGAGCGGACAGCAGAGCGGACAGCAGAGCGGACAGCAGAGCGGACAGCAGAGCGGACAGCAGAGCGGACAGCAGAGCGGACAGCAGAGCGGACAGCAGAGCGGACAGCAGAGCGGACAGCAGAGCGGACAGCAGAGCGGACAGCAGAGCGGACAGCAGAGCGGACAGCAGAGCGGACAGCAGAGCGGACAGCAGAGCGGACAGCAGAGCGGACAGCAGAGCGGACAGCAGAGCGGACAGCAGAGCGGACAGCAGAGCGGACAGCAGAGCGGACAGCAGAGCGGACAGCAGAGCGGACAGCAGAGCGGACAGCAGAGCGGACAGCAGAGCGGACAGCAGAGCGGACAGCAGAGCGGACAGCAGAGCGGACAGCAGAGCGGACAGCAGAGCGGACAGCAGAGCGGACAGCAGAGCGGACAGCAGAGCGGACAGCAGAGCGGACAGCAGAGCGGACAGCAGAGCGGACAGCAGAGCGGACAGCAGAGCGGACAGCAGAGCGGACAGCAGAGCGGACAGCAGAGCGGACAGCAGAGCGGACAGCAGAGCGGACAGCAGAGCGGACAGCAGAGCGGACAACAGAGCGGACAGCAGAGCGGACAACAGAGCGGACAGCAGAGCGGACAGCAGAGCGGACAGCAGAGCGGACAGGCGAGGAGCGGCTGGTGGAGGACCAGGCCGGCCAGAGCAGACAGCGGCGGCAGCGTTCGGAGAGAGGTTCGGAGAGGTTCGGGGAGGTGAGAGTAATATGGTGATATCCCGCGGCACGCGTGGGAACCGGCCCGGGAACTGTCCGAGCGCGTGTGATTGGCGCGGTGCTACACACACACACACACACACACACACACACACACACACACACACACACACACACACACACACACACACACACACAACACACACACACACACACACACACACACACACACACACACACACACACACACACACACACACACACACACACACAATGGCCGTCTTTGTCCCGCCGTGGCATATCGATTCATGCTGATTGTGGTCATCGCCGCCCATAGTGGACCGGCCTCGCGGTGGGCCGCCGCCGCTGTGGCGGAGGGGGAGGGGGGGGGGGGGGGGGGAGGGGGGGATGTAACACCGCGGCGCGCGGCGCTGCTTCGTATAAATTCGTGTCGAAAATTTTCATCAAACCCAGTTTGTTGAGAAGGGCTCGCGCCACCGGCCCGCGGCCCTCCTCTGAGCGCCAAAGTGCTAAAACCATGCCGCTGTCCCACCGCGCGGCACTTAGAAGGGGGCAGCGGGCAAACAGGGAAGAGCCGGCCGCGGGCCAGGTAGGCACGGGGCAAACACGGCGCGGAAGAGCTGCCATAGAGCACCCCGGCAGCGGACACGTGACCGGTGCTGGTCACCGCGGTGGTGGTGGTCATGGCCATGGGAGCATATCCCGCCACACATCTGCGGCGCCATCCGGCCAGCCGACGGCCAGCACAGCTGCTGCAGCTGTCTTCTACGGACCACGACGCATCCCACGGCCGAAACGCAAACAAAACATACCGCGGCGTCTGGACCGGGCAGTGTGTGCATCGCCACTGACGCACGAATGGTCACAGACGCGACGCCCCCCCCCCCAACCCCACCCATTTAATCTACGCAAAGAAAACATTTACTTGCAGCCAGTACACTATAATTTCCTCGGTCATTTTTGTAAAGGGGATGGGAAATGAACTCGCCCGCCCTCCCTCTGGTCCCGAACCAAAAGATGTGGCATCTCAAAAGGCTGGTGTTGACCTGGGCGCCACTACCCGAGCTAACAACCGCCACTGCTGAATGCTGATGACCCACTGGGAGCCGCGCTGGGAGCCGCTGGAGGCGCTGGAAGCGCTGGAAGCACCGAAGTAAGGCCTGGAGAGGAGCCAGGCCAGGCCAGGCTGGAGCTCTTCTACAATAAGTGACAATGGCGGGGCAGGGCCACGGGCCACGGCCACCGCCCTGACCACCGTAGAGCCTCCACAATGCCCCTCTCCTCGCACGCCCCTCGCTCTTTCTCTCTCTCTCTCTCTCTCTCTCTCTCTCTCTCTCTCTCTCTCTCTCTCTCTCTCTCTCTCTCTCTCTCTCTCTCTCTCTCTCTCTCTCTCTCTCTCTCTCTCTCGCACCATTACTGGAACAAGTAAGTGGTACTCCAAGTGTTGTGCGCTCGGTCACTGGAGACGGCACAATGGAGTCATTTACTCGAGAAAGGAAAAAGGTACGGGGGGAAGGGGGAGGAATATGACAGAATTGGCGAGGATGGGTTGAAGGTGTGATGAAGGGTTGAAGATGAGGAGAGAAAACCGTCCTGCACACACCTTTCGTGGCAAACAACAACAACAACAACAAAACTCATCCCAGTGAGAACGTCATGGGCTGTCCTGTCGTGTTGCTGTATTTGGCATCCTCCTGGCTCACACGGCCCGGCACTCTATTTACCTCCCGAAAATCCGATCCTTAGCCGAATGGAGCGTGCAAAACGCACACAGGTAAGGGCACGGAGGCCCCCACACACAGGTGAGCGCAGGGAGGCCCCACCAAAAAAAAACATACACACACACAGGTGAGCGCACGGAGGCCCACGCACACAGGTGAGCGCACGGAGGCCTACACACACAGGTGAGCGCACGGAGGCCTACACACACAGGTGAGCGCACGGAGGCTTACACACACAGGTGAGCGCACGGAGGCCTACACACACAGGTGAGCGCACGGAGGCCCACACACACAGGTGAGCGCACGGAGGCCTACACACACAGGTGAGCGCACGGAGGCCTACACACACAGGTGAGCGCACGGAGGCCTACACACACAGGTGAGCGCACGGAGGCCTACACACACAGGTGAGCGCACGGAGGCTTACACACACAGGTGAGCGCACGGAGGCCTACACACACAGGTGAGCGCACGGAGGCCCACACACACAGGTGAGCGCACGGAGGCCTACACACACAGGTGAGCGCACGGAGGCCCCTACACACACAGGTGAGCGCACGGAGGCCTACACACACAGGTGAGCGCACGGAGGCCTACACACACAGGTGAGCGCACGGAGGCCTACACACACAGGTGAGCGCACGGAGGCCTACACACACAGGTGAGCGCACGGAGGCCTACACACACAGGTGAGCGCACGGAGGCCTACACACACAGGTGAGCGCACGGAGGCCTACACACACAGGTGAGCGCACGGAGGCCTACACACACAGGTGAGCGCACGGAGGCCCACGCACACAGGTGAGCGCACGGAGGCCTACACACACAGGTGAGCGCACGGAGGCCCACACACACAGGTGAGCGCACGGAGGCCTACACACATCTCCTCCGGATCCCTATCGGGGCTCATAGACAAAAGGTACAACACGGACCACCCAGACTCTTCCCGCGCGGCCGGCACAAAACGTGTATTTATGGTCACTGGAATGGGGAGCAGGAGCAGGAGAGCGCCTCTTTGCTACTATTAAATTCTCTCCCCCCTGCCGGCCCCCTATCGCGCTACGATCGCCACCGAAAAAGTCCGTCGGAACGATAAAGCGTGATTGGTTCCGGTGCCGCGCTTATTCGCATGTGATGCGATTTCGTTCCGGGGAAAAGTAAAGAAGCGACCCCGGACTGCTGTTACAGAATTTGTTGCGCCACGGAGGATGTCAAACGGTGCGCGCGGCTTTCGGTTCCTGGCGCATCCCCACGGCGGCCAACGTGTTAAAAGCATAGACTTGTATGTCGGCCGGCCGGAAGACGCAGATAAGAGAGACGGGGGCAAGCCGGGCTAGCCATTACACAACGAGTCTGTCCCGAAGTGATGTCCTGCCCCTCCGTCATGTGCCGGCCACCGCGCAGTGGCCGTTGGTCACCCAGCGCCGTGTCTGCTCGGCCTCTGGAAGGGAAATAATAAAAACAAAGGGCCCCTCCCCTCCCATCCCCTCCCATCCCCTCCCCGCGTGTCGTCTGGCTATCGGACTCAAAATCCCGGCCGTTCCATCATGGAGGCCGTTCGGGGTTAAAGGACTTCAATTTTTCCTTTCCAAGAGACTGTCGTTGGCCATTCAAAAACTTCTAAGAACAAAGTGATGCGGGGGGGGAGGGAGAGGGGGGAGAGGGGTTGTCCCCAGGATCCTCTTGTCACTGTTTACCCCCGAGAGTCACGGGCCGGGGCCGGCCATAGCAGCCGCTCAGCACCTGACTCATCAAACTTTGGACGACCTGCCCGCAAGATTCCGCACACCGATAGCCGATGGCTGCCGAGTGGCTGCGGACTGGCTGCCGCTGGCTGCACAAAGAGCTGCCCGCCCCCGTCCGCCCCCCGTCCGCCCCCCGTCCGCCCCCTGTTCTAGGCCGGCGCGATGCGGGCGCAGCTGGGCGCAGCTGGGCGCAGCCAACGTCCAGCGCGGCTGGACCTTCTCAGAAGCTGCGCCGGCCTCAGAGGAAATCCTGGGCAAATTCGCGATTTCACGGTGCGGCAGGGCCGAGGCCGTGGCGAGGCCGGGAGGCCGTCGTGTGCGGCACAGGTAGTACTCGTGTCCGACCGTGTTCAGGTGTTCGGCGGGGGCCGGCGGCGGGGGCAGGCGGGGGCAGGCGGGGGCAGGCGGGGGCCTCGGTCCGCTCCGGTCGCCGGGGTTAGGTCGCCATTTGTTGGACAAACACGCCGCGGCCGTGTTCCGGGAACGGCACTCCGGACTCCTCCGGTGCGGACGGACTCCGGGCCCGTGCCTCCCCGCGGACAGGACAACGCGGCGTGTCGCCGTGCGTGTCGCCGAACACGGCGAGCAGAAAAGGAAAGAAAAGGGGGAGATTAGCTAGGCTCCTGCGGACCGCCAGCGGCACAGCGGCGGGCCGGCGGCCGCGGGGCCTCACAAAGGGGTGCGTGCGCGCGCGCGCGGCTCCTGGAAGCGGCCGGGTCCGGGCCGATGCTAATTGGCAGCGACTTTATCATTATCATGCCGAGACTAATGAAGGGGAAATGGGCAAAGTCAGACGCGGCGGGAGGGAGGCAGGGCAGGGAGGGACAGCGGCACCGCGCTGTCAAATATTTCGTGGCCGTTTCTTTCGGTTCGGATTCCCGTATTCGCCAGGTCTTTCAGTAGAAATGACGAAACGAATGTATACGCGTATAATGACGCGACCGCTGCGGGGAGAGCTGGGCTGCCGACCTGCGCCGCCCCGCCCGGCACAGCCGCCTGCGAGCCGTCGACAAAGTTTGCAAGCATTCCAGGCTGGAGGGCGGGCGGAGAACAGCGCCAGCGCCTCGCTGCACCTCTTGTCTTAGCGCCGGTGAGTCGGTCGTGGAAACAAAAGTAACTCGAGGAGGCGCCCCCTGGGCAGGATTCGAACCCGGGAACAGTCGCGGGATGAGCTTATGACGGCGAGAGCCAGTGGAGCGCCCCCTCTGCCTCATTAGGCACGCTCCGAGGTTCATAACTCACACGACGCTCTCTCTCTCTCTCTCTCTCTCTCTCTCTCTCTCTCTCTCTCTCTCTCTCTCTCTCTCTCTCTCTCTCTCTCTCTCTCACACACACACACACACACACAGGCGTAGAGACGATCAGACAGACGCACAGACGCAAGCAACGGACAGACGCACGGGCGGGCAAGCATTCAGACTCGAAATACTGGTTTTGCCTCCGAGATGCGCTCAGCTCAGCTCTGCAGCAGCAATGGCAGCGGCGGTGGCGGCGGAGGCAGCAGCGGCGGCGGCAGCCTCCGCCCGACACCCTCCAGGCAGGGACGACGCCGCTGCCACCGCCGCTGCGCGAACGTGTTCTGGGGGAAAGGGGGAGGGGATTCTTTCAGGTGTAAGTAAAGGAGAGGGGGGAGGGAAGGAAGAGAGAAAGAGAGATTATCCTCACTTTTGTACACACACTCTGCACCACAATCAGACCACGGTCAGAGCCGGCGTAGAGTCCCGGAGTCCCACACTGGCTGGTCCCGGCCCAGCCCGGCAGCCCCAGCCCAAGGCCCCGTCCCCGATGGCGGTGCCTGTGGCCAGTGGTCCCCAGTGGTCCCCAGTGGTCCCCAGTGGTCCCCAGTGGTCCTGCTGGGCCGGCTACGCCACCGGAGGACGGCCCAGCACCGAGTACCAACAGTTTTCTTTTCTTTTCCCGATTCCTCCGCGCGCGCACCCAAGCACCAGACAAATGCCAAACGGTTTTAACGCCCTCCGGGCTCCGGGCTCCGGGTCCCAGAGTCTCCGGGTCCTCCGGGCTGGTGGCCCCAAGGGCTGATGTGTGCGGTGGATCATTATAAGGACGGCCTGGAGATGGGGACTGTGGGATCGGGACCAGCTAGCCAGGGGCTGCGGCCGGGGCGGGCGGGGGGGGGGCATGCGAATCGTGCGGCCCAGAGGAGTCTGGAGGGGCCGTGTGGGGCCGTGTGGGGCCGTGTGGGGCCGTGTGGGGCCGTGTGTGTGGGGCCGTGTGGGGCCGTGGTGGCCCCCACCCCGACACAAAGAGGCACGCACCCAACACACACCGCCATCACCAAAAGGTGGCGCGGTGAGTGCGGCGAAGAGGGATAGACAGAGTGACTGGAAGCCGCGGGAGTGAGTGAATCCGCTGATTGGGGCAGCCAGCCGGCCGGTGTGGGCCGCCCCGCCCCGCCCCGCCCCGCCCCGCGCAGCAACGGGTGGTGCACGGCCGGTGCACGGCGCGCCGAGGGAATCTCCGTCGTGTTCGCATCGGAATAAAGGGAAAGGAAGCACAGGCGAAGGGTTTGAATGGAAATGAGAAAGGGGAGCGAAGAGGACTCTACGAGGACGGCGAACAGGAGGAGGAGGAGGAGGAGGAGGACGAAGAAGTAGAGGGGCATTATCAGAGCACTTGTGGTGGCGGCCGAAACCGCAACACACAAGAGCGCGACACAAAGGAGAGCAGCGAATAAAATGATTTAAAAGAGAAAAAGCAACAAAAATGATGAAAGTCGGGACGGGGAAAAAACAAGAACAACAGAACAGGCGGAAAACACGGACGACGGAGTGAAAGAGCGGGGCAGGGACTGAGTTTCGGTGTGTGTGTGTGTGTGTGTGTGTGTGTGTGTGTGTGTGTGTGCGTGCGTGCGTGCGACCACGATAGCTCATACGGCACACAATGCACCGGTGAGGTTTGGCAAATGGTGAACACAATAACGAATATCAATGATGATGAGTACCGCCTAGGGGTGAATCTAGCTCACATTGTGCACACACAACCTTTATAGCTACATTTGCGCAATCTTTGTGAAATGAATTTTACGTTATCAATAACACGATACAGTGCTTAGAATAGAGGTTTCCAATGGAGACTTGGAAACGGAAGCTGAAGAACAAAAATACTTCCAGACCGGAAACTCTCGAGGGCAGGTATGAGAAACTTGAGTGGTGTTAAGAGTGAATTCTGGTGGTTAGTTCCCATATTTGGCGAGGCCCTTGTACATCGATATTTTTCATAACTGCACTCGAGAGTTTCCGGTCTGGAAGTGTTTTTGTTCTTCAGCTTCCGTTTCTAAAGTCTCATTGGAAACCACTATTTAGTTTCCAATATAGATCCCATTGACACACACACGCCACTCTGAGTCATACAAGGTGCGCGTCCTCCAACGGAACACGAAGGGATTAGCATTCACGTTTCAGATCCACATTGAGGTTGATGGGGCGAGCGGCTGGCCGGAGTCCTGCCGCAGAGACCTGAGAGACCTGCCCGGTGCCCGACCCGGGCCTGCTGGGCCTGCCACCCGATACCTCATATCGGCGCAGAGCCGCAGTCGGCCGGCCACTTATAAAGACGTGTAAGCAGCATTAACACGTCGTTTAGGGTGGCATGACAGCGGGCGCTGCCGTCTCACCTGCCGCCCGGACCCCCGTCGGACCCCCGCGGAGCGCCGAGGTTGTGGCCGAGGACGGCCGCCGCACCAGGCTGCTGTGCTGTGCGGCTGTGCGGCTAGGCCACTCACACCTCCGCGGTCACTGTGTCGCAGCTGCCACTTCAGCTATGAAACATGCTGCTGCGATGCATACGCAGGGAAATAGAACCTCATTGAAAAGAGAGAGAGAGAGAGAGAGAGAGAGAGAGAGAGAGAGAGAGAGAGAGAGAGAGAGAGAGAGAGAGAGAGAGAGAGAGAGAGAGAGAGAGAGAGAGAGAGAGAGAGAGAGAGAGAGAGAGAGAGAGAGAGAGAGAGAGAGAGAGACAGAGAGACAGAGAGAGAGAGACAGAGAGAGAGAGAGAGAGAGAGAGAGAGAGAGAGAGAGAGAGAGACAGACAGACAGAGAGAGAGAGAGACAGAGAGAGAGAGAGACAGAGAGAGAGACAGAGACAGAGAGAGACAGAGAGACAGAGAGACAGAGAGAGAGAGAGAGAGCAAGCGAGCGAGCTCAGGTGAGACCGCACTTTCAGCAGGCGGTCCCGTGCCTACTGGGTGTGTGTGTGTTGCGTGTGAGTGCGTCGCTACAAAACCGCACTTTTAAAAACCCTTCCGCCTCTTTTGGCTTCGGGTGCCTCTGATGCGCTCTGATGAGAGGAACACCACAGGGGAGTTCCTCCTCCCCCCCCCTCTCTCTCTCTCTCTCTCTCTCTCTCTCCCTCTTTCTGGCACCCCACCGGTCTCGAAACCTGAGCCGCCATTCCGTTGCCGCACATTGTCGCTATTATGTCAGACATGACAGATATGACTATTTATCTCAGGGGGATGGGAATCACCCACCGGAGGCGTGCGGGTTCGAACACTGCTGCCTGTTCCGCGTCTTTTGTCCGGGTCGCGAAGAGGGGGGGGGGGGAAGGGAAGTAATGACTTTTTCCCTCCTCCCGCAGCTCGGGGAGTAGAGGGCGGGTAGATAAATGATGGCGAAACGCGATAACAAATTGGAAAGGCCAGGAGGGAAGCGTAAACATTCTCACAATATTGGGCCACCTTCCCTGCCGCAAGAGTTTGTACATGTACGGGGTCGAGGTAAAGTTTGCACCCAATCATCGATTATGGCCCATATTTTCTTTTCCTTTTCTCAATTCTCAATCAATTTGGTGGGATCCTTAAACTGAGCAAACTCTCGAGCCGCCAGGAATAGGAAATAATAAAAGATATTTAATAGCCATTTTTTTTTGTTGTTGTATTAAACGCCTCGCCCAGCTGGAGCGCGAAAGGCGGGGGTAGGGATTAGAGTACAGCAGAACTGGGCTTACACGGTGGCGGTGGTGGAGCCCTCGTAGTGGCCCCCAGCGGAGCCCGGCACTGGCGCTGGGGCACCGTGTGGGGTGCCTCGGAACACCTGAAGTGTGTCCCCGAAACCACTAAATGTGTAGCATCGGAAGCGCAAAATCTAAAACGCACCGCTCTTGCAGCGAAAAATGAGTTAAAACGAAGGTGCGGGTACCGGTACCACGACACGCCGCGGCGCCGCCGCAGAGTACGGAGTACGGCACTTACGGAACAGATTTCATGCATAAAACGGAATTAAAACCGGTGGAACGAATTCCCCGCTCATTTGCGTGTTTGGGGCGCGTGCGGTTAGGCGGGAGAGGGAGAGAGACAGAAGGAGAGAGAGAGAGAGAGAGAGAGAGAGAGAGAGAGAGAGAGAGAGAGAGAGAGAGAGAGAGAGAGAGAGAGAGAGAGAGAGAGCACCGGAAGGGGGACAGAGACCGCAGCGTTGGCTTTCCATCCAAAGGGTAAGTGGCCTACAACTTCCCTTTGCCCTCCGCGAGGCTGCGTTTCAAAAAAAAAAAAAAAAAAAAAAAAATGATAAAAGAAATTTGCTACTTCTGTCGCGCTGACACGAGAGAGACATAGGGACCGCGAATTGTATACTGAATTTCGTACAGAAATGCAGGTAAAGGTCATAGCAGTGCCGGAGGAGAATTTCCTTTTATGATAATTATGAATTTTTTTGTATTTTATTTTCAACCATAGCATCACAATACAGGACTGAATTTTTTTTTCACCCGGTTGCCTTTTTAATAATCCTTTTTGCCGGCGCGTCTCCGCAAACCGCGGCCGGGACCGACGGGTCTGAATGGCGGTGCAGCTCGCGGTGGGCCTCGCCCCCCCCCCCCCCCCCCCCCTTTCTCCCCGCCCCGCCACGCCCTCGCGCAGCCGTACAAACACAGCGCCCGCTAAGAGTACGATCGCTTACACTCGCAGGGGTGGCTGCACACGCACGCACGCACGCACGCACCTTGGCATCCCTCCTCAATGGCGGTTTGATTGGCTATGGCTGCTGTGCGTGCACCCGTCCCCGCATTATATTATTTAAACGAAATCTATTTCCCTCCCCGACTCGCAGCTGAGCGGCCCTCTGGGAACTCTCCTAAAGGAGCAAAGAAAGGGTGGGTGGGCGTTGCTACCCGCCCGCCGGGGCGGGCGGCTGGGCCGAGCTCCCCCACGACAGCAAACACAACCGCGTCTGGTGGGCGCGGGCAACTCTGATTAGATACGCTTTATAGCCGATGGACGCCGCTTTGGGATCCACGCCGCACGCACGCACGCACACACGCACAGACAGCACGCCGCGCGCCTCGTACACGCGAGGGCAGAGCCTGCTCTGACTCCGCCTGCCTGTCCATGACCTCACCTAGACTCGGATGCCGTTACATTTTCGGTGGTTGTGTCCATTCGCGTCGCGCCGACGCGCGCTCGGCCGGTATTTTCTGTAGTCGTTACTTTTATCGCAGTCGTTGAATTTGTTGTAATATTGTAGAGTTTCTATACAATTTCTGAATATTACACTTTAAAATATCAATCTGGCAACCCGCGTTCACGTAATCGAAGAATGAATTTAAAAAGATACCCTCTCCCGGCCCTGGTTAGGGAATCCCACCCCGACGTTTGTGTCATCTGGGAGACCACCATTGCCAACTTGGGTGTCAAGAGTGTTTGTGCAACGCACTCCCCGTGAAGGGAATGCCACTTCGTAGGAACCGGTTGTTATGCCTCGTAGTCTACTGCCAAGGTATAGAATCCCGCCGTACCCCCGAAAAGGAACCCTCTCGCAAGCGAGAGCGATTAGCCGACGATTAGCCGAGTCTCGTCAGACACAACCCCCGGGTCGGACACATGTCCCATGTTCGACTCCGGGGAGCGCCGCAGCCCTGAACGCTGACGCGTTACTGTCCACGTTGAGACGTTGAGGGTTGTCGTGAAGCTGTTGGTGGTGGTCCCCGACCCCCTCGTAACCACGCAGCTTGTGCTCGTGGAGCGGGGCGGGAGGTATGTACCATGACAATTTTTCACAAATATTCCAGAAAAATAAAAATTCTTTCCTACGCCGCAGTTGGTCTGGACCATCATTGGAACATCATATCGATACGAAAATGGAGTCTCTAGATCTCTCAGCTGTCACCGTCACAGCGACGAAAGGGGGAGGGCAAACGGCACGTCCAGCGGGCCCCGCTGCCGCCGCTGCCGCCGCTGCCGCCGCTGCCCCGCCAAGCCGTGTGCGATTCCAAATAATGCAGCGGCAAGTCAGTCAGTTTACTGGACCAACTTGTCTCTCTGAACCAAGTTTCCTCCCCGCCCGGGGAGGGGAGGGGGAGGGGGGCTCCCTGTCTTGGACGGGTCGTGGAGCATTCCTGTCATTCGGCCCAGATGCCACACCGCTGCTCTGGCACAAAGTCAGCAGCAAACCGGAGCCCGACCGGAGCCGGGGCCGCCGGGCGGAGAACAGAGGCAGCGGGTCCGAACTGCAGAGGGCTGCCGGGCAGAGAGTCTTTACGGCAAAGTACGGGCAGGGGTGCCACCGGGGCGGAGCGGGGCGGCCGGGGATGCCCGCAGCCTGTTTCCGTTATGTACCCCCCCCCCCCCCGGAATGTTAGGCCCGCCACGCCACGCCTCGCCACCCCTCAAACTAACTCCAAGTTTTGTGCTGTAGCACTGTGCAGCCCCGCGCATTGTTTGGCATCGGCTCCCTGCCCCCGCGGGGGCCCCGCCCAACCCGCGGCCCTAGAGGGCCCCACAACCCCCACCTGGCTATTTAGTAGCAAAAGTTCCCTTTTTTTTTTTTTTACCCCAGGAATTTTGCAGCTTTCCGCGGAGTCCGGGTTAGTATTTCGCAGCCACAGCGTCAGAACTCTGCGCAAGGGAGTGCAGAGCCAGCAGCGCCCACAAATAGTGCTGCACTTATGGCGTCCGGATCTCACACCTTGCCACGACGAGCCGTGTTCTCTCTTCCACCGCCGCCCGGCCCCCACGCGACCTCTCTCTATCTCTCTTCTACTCAAGCGGCGTCTGGTCAAAAGCAGCAAACGGGGAAAGGAAAAGGCTGTTTACCTTTCCACTGTTTTTCTTCCGCATCACTTGTGATTGGGCGGGGCGTCCACACACACACACACACACACACACACACAAACACACACACAATCACACACAAATGTGTGAGAGAGAGGGGGACGGGGTAGATAGAGGAAGAGAGAGGGACTTGGCGGAAGAAAGGCGCCGCACTCTTTGTAGTACCCGCGTGAATACTCGCGTGCCCCCCCCTCTCTCTCTCTCTCTCTCTCTCTCTCTCTCTCTCTCTCTCTCTCACTCTCTCTCGTTTTCTCTTCTTGTCTCTCTCCTACACACACACACTTACCGTCTGATAAAAGGCTCCCGATAAGGGTGGAGCGCGTCGAACGACCCAACATTCAGGTGGATATGGCAAGGGGGGTTCGGGCGAGGGCGAGAAGGAGAGAGAGAGAGAGAGAGAGAGAGAGAGAGAGAGAGAGAGAGAGAGAGAGAGAGAGAGAGAGAGAGAGAGAGAGAGAGAGACGAGGAGAGTACGACAAAAGAAAAGCAGCCTCCCGCGCAGCCGGTATTCGAACCCGCGATGTGATCGGTCACCAGCTTTGGCCTGGCGTGCGCCGAGCACGGCGTGGCCCGTGGACGACAGCACGGCCTGAGAGCTATTTCTGTCTACCGGGGAATCAATGCGCTTCTCACAGCGGGAGCGAGGGAGACAGGTACGACGACAGCTGGGTTGTGTGTGTGTGAGAGAGAGAGAGAGAGAGAGAGAGAGAGAGAGAGAGAGAGAGAGAGAGAGAGAGAGAAGGCGATAGTGATACAGCGGAGAGCAGCAGCTCCCTCGGCAATATGCTCTGTATATGCTTACAACACGCTGCAAAATTCCGTCTCAAACCTCGAGCCGACTGGTAAACGTGTTGTTCCGGCCTCGGATATCGTACGGACGGAGCTTCTTTACCTCATCCGGACCGACACAATCGCATCGGCCTGCCGTAATCATATTGCGCCGTTCGGCCGATTGCGTTCTGCAGCTCCCCAGGGAGCTAGGCCCGGGGACGAGTCCGGGGACGAGTCTGGGGAGCTGCCCCCCACTAGGTCCCGCGGGCCCGGCCCGGCCCTCTCCTCCTCCGATTAGCGGGGAGAGCCCAGTGGGGGCCGGCGGGACCGCTTCAGATAATTGGTGAGGGATCAGCCACCCCCTCCCCCACCCCTTCCGCGACCCCCGATCGGCTAGGACTGCAGGGATGAACCCTGGGTCCGCGAAAAAAATAAAAAAATAAACTGTCTTTCTTTTTTCGAAACAACTATAATGGAAGTTTTGATTTGGTCTTGGCACGGCCGCGTTCAGACACATCGCGCGGCGAGGAAGGAGCGCCACTTCCGTCCGGCCCGGCCCTGCCCGGCACACAAGTGCCGAAATCGGGGGCAAATAAACGGATTAGAGAGGCAAGGAAGCGTGCCCCCCCCCCCCCCTAGCAGATTGCGGAGGGATTCGGTTTCTGGCCGAAAGGGGACAACAACAACACAAAGGCAACAGCCGCCAGGGCCGCCGCAGCCGCAGCGGAGCAGGGGACCCGATCCGATTGAACGGAACGTCACCACCAGGAGGCGCGGCGGGAAGATTTGAAAAGCGTACCGACCGGCCGGCCGGCCGCGGCGCCCCCGGCTGCGTCCGAAGTACCCGGCCGGCTTTGTTAGCGCCCCTCACCACCGCGCCAACAACAGCAAGGACTGCGGCGGACGCAGCCGCGCCCCCCTCAGGGAAGCGATCCGGCCTGGAGCGGACACATTGGGGGAGGCACAGCACAGCCCAAACAGGCCTGCCACCATTGCAATCTGTTGTCGGGCTGAATCAGCATAGACAATGCTGCCAACTGCACCGCGCGCGCATCATTGGCGGGGCTATCGGGGCGGCCGGCAGCCGCAGAGGCGCCCCCTCCTCCTCTTCGGTTGCGTCCGTCAGCATCCACGAAATGGCGCCACCCACACACAATGGTGCACTTAATGAGCTGCTGGCCGGCGTGCGGCGGACAGTGGCGTGTTGTGCGCACACGCGCGCGGGAAAACTTTTCAAAAATCAGGTATGAGACGATTGGTAGTATTGGACACGTTCTGCTGCGGGGCGAGGGCGCCCAGGGTCCGGTAGCCCCCCCCCCCCTTTCCCCGCGAGCACGGGCCGTGATTTCCCCACGGAGGGGATGTGCGAGGCTACGCCGGAGGGCCGGCGCGAGGCTAACACTTTCCTATTGTACTTGTGCCGGCCGGCCGCGACACGGCAACTGTTTTAGCAGCCTGCTCAAGCTCAGAGCTGTCATGGAGCTGGCCACCATCAGGGGCTCACGGATTGGCAAACTAACAACATCCATCTCATCTAACAGCCAGTCATTAGTCATTAGTCAACAGTCAGCAGCCATCGGCATAAACTTGGGACGGAGATGGGCAGAGCATAGCCTGCACTCTCAGAAATACGTCAAATCGATACGCGAACAAAAAAATATTCCACCCAAAATTAAGTTTTGTTTCGACTAAAATTTAGTCAGGAAATAAATAAATAGACCAAATTCTTGGACAAAGGGGTCATATTGATGTTTCTGTCATTTGTTTTTCTGCATATTTCTGGCAGTGTGCTCCTTACGTGCACGAGGGAAGAAGCCGGAATTACACGTCGCCCTATGGCCAACCCCGTTTCTACCTTCTCTCTCGGCCGGAAGGAACCGTTGTTGAGATGCAGTGGACTCGAGTGCGGTGGTGGGTGGTGGCGGTGGTGGTGGCGGTGGTGGCGGTGGTGGTGGCGGCGGTGGTGGCGGTGGAGTGTCACGGGAACTTACCCTCCTGATGAGGTAAACATCAGGAGCAGAATGGGGGAGGACCGGGAGGCAGGGGGCAGCGCACGGGGGAGGGCTGGGGCACACGGCTCTCTCGTAAAGGTTTATTCGCGACGACAGGACTTGTTTTGTCTCATGTAATAACCGTCGGCCCCCCGCGCCGGCGATGTGCGGCAGACTTCGGACACCAGGTGACGCTGATCACAGCCATCAGACTGTCTGTGGAGAGTGCCGAAAAGTTCAGCGACAGCGAGGGTCTTTGTTTCGCGTTTCGCACGCCAGAAATCCGATTACTAGGTACATTTTCGCCGGCAATGTCTTGAGAGTCATTGCTTACAGCGAGAAGGAGCCCCTCCCCGCGCGTCCTCTTAATCGGATCTTTTATTACAGGTCCCCCAGAGGGGCGCCGAGGGGCCTAAATGCCCGGCATGGCCGCGGCAGGCCCGGCGGGCCCTGGGGCCCACCTGGTAGCGGCTGTGGGAACCAATTAGGCCATCGATGAGGTGGAAAAGTCTTTGTGATAAGAAGACAGGACCTTCCGGGCGGAAACGACACCAGCAATTAGAGGGGCATACATCATCGGCTCATTCATAATGACCAGAATCGGGAGGCAGACCAGCAGTCAGGGTCACCAACACTGACTAACCAGCCGCGAGGGATCGCGCGTTATTGGAACGGAGTTTCTCATCCACCAATCAAAAGAAAAGTATAACAAACCGCTGGGTAAAAATCGCCATAACAAAGAGCGAAAAAGTTAGAAATGAAGGCGCCTGGTACACCAACTTGGTATCGAACCCCTGACCGCGAGCACCACACAGACCGTTCTCTCTGAAACAGGACCTTGATTGAACCCACCCACCGGACTCAGCAATAAGGGTACGCTCTGCCCAGACAAAAGGCACGTGTCTCTCTCACTCCTTCTCTCCTTCTCTCCTTTCACCTTTCCCACCACATTTCCTTTCCGCCTGCAGTGCTTGCAACCCCTGAAAGGCACCCAGCCGTTCGAAACCCGTTGCCCCCTGCCATCGCCACAAAGCAAGGCGGGGCGAACTGCTCGAATAAACACGGAACATGGAAATACCGACGCACACGATATAAGAACACATTGATCGTGCCAGAAAAATGCGAGGATATCGGAGAGAAAAAAGTAGAATAAAACATGTCCGAACGCCCTGAATTGGACAAATATTCATCCATGCCTTGTCATGTAAACTGGCCCTGTCCATGTGTGTGTGTGTGTGTGTGTGTGTGTGTGTGTTTCATTAGCAAACACATTAAAAGAGAGTCATCTCATTGGCCGCAGCCTCCTACCCCCTTCCCCCTTCCATGCAGTGCACTCTCGTTTGCATTCCACCCTCCTCTCTTCTCTCTCACGCACTCTCTGGTGCATGCATGCTCCGTGCTCACTCAACTGAAGGACCCAGATAATCCCACGCGAATCGCGTTTCAAAAGGCCGATTCGAGATACCTCGATACACATCGATCGGACGCGCACATATCGATCATAAATGAGGAAAGAACGCAGGGCAAAGAGAATACTACTTGTATGCCCGCACAGTAATTACCAATGCAGCCCTCATGACACCCCTTCTACCTGTTATGTATATTTATTCATCTCAAAATTTCGGCAACACGACCAAAAAACTAAACAGAAAAAGTCGAAATTTTGAGAAGGTCTGACCTAAATACTTGCACGGAAAATGAGTTATACACTGTTTCTAAAACGGTGTTGTGCTTTAAAAGGGTGCCGGTTTTCCTTTCGAGTGCCGGTAAGGGAAGAAAGAAGAGAGCGGCGAAAGAGAGAGAGAGAGAGAGAGAGAGAGAGAGAGAGAGAGAGAGAGAGAGAGAGAGAGAGAGAGAGAGAGAGAGAGAGAGAGAGAGAGAGAGAGAGAGAGATAGGCCCTAATGCCACGCGTTTAGATCACCCAATCAATAAATTCAAAGCTAATTTGACAAGGATGAGCCTTCGTGCATCCTCGTCGCACCCACACACGACCGCGTGGTGCGCGGCCGCCGGTCGTGGCGGGAGCGAGAGAGACAGGCGAGCTGGTCGATCCCGTAATGAGCGGCCAATGGTCCATTAGTTCGAGATGCACCGCCTTCAAATCAAGGGAGATGATATCGAGATACCACACAGACACACACATCCAACGCCGGCAGGGCGGCGGTGCGCCACGTGAGCTATCCGGGTCCATCCACAGTTCTCAAGAAACGAAAAAAAAAAAGACTCAACATTGCGATTTTCACACCTGAAATTGCTTTAAGAATTCTGAGGATGGTATGCAGGAATTTTCACGATGCATACATTTTGCTGCCATTTGAGCATAAGTTTTATTTTTACTTTTTAATATTTTTTTCGAGTGCTCTAAAGTGCTCTCTCTAAAACACTGAGACACTGAGATAAAACAGTTTTGCCGCTTTGCTGGAGCCAAACTTTTTTCTTTTTTTTTCTCGGTTGTACCGTTGACGAGTCGAAGAAGATGGTGGTCATGTGCTCGTACTGTCCTGGGGAATGCTTGTCGCCGACCCCAGGACTCGCCTCGACACCGAGGGTCGTCGTCGTGCTCCTCATCCCGGACGTACCTGGTGACAGCGAGATGACGCCCGGTGAGTCCGGGCCGTCCGGGCTCCAGTCCGCCTACCCCTGACGATGTGTTGTAGTACTCCACAAGAATGGGCCGAAATCCAGAGGGGGTGCGGGTTCAAATCCCTCGGCGGTCACCTGCACTTTCTGACCCGCCGGTCCTCTTTCCTCAGCAGCACTGGCACAAAACACTTTGGCACTCACTCACACACTCACACTTTCTCTCTCAAATACTCTCAGACATGCGCACTGTAAATTTGCAATCTGCGGCCCGGCTCCGGCTCCGCGCTGGCCGTGGCTGACGCTGGCCCGGCTGGGTTCGTCGCGGCGTCGTGCTCGGCTCGTATCGAGTGTCGTGTCGGCGGACGGACACGCAGTCAGGGGGTGCGGGCGCGTGCGTGCGTGCGTGCTCAGGATATCGTCCGGACCGGCGCGGCGGCGGCGGCCAACTGAAGAGAAGAGACTCCTTCCAAAGGGACCCCGCCGCCCGCCGCCGCCGCCGAGCCGCGAGCCCATGGATGCCGCGCGGAGCCGAGCCGAGCCGAGCCGAGTCGGGGGTAGCGCCGAGCGCGGCCGGGCCCTGGCAGAGCCCTCCGCGGCGGGCCGAGCCGAGCCGAGCCGGGGGCCGGACCAAACTCACCGGCCGGGATGGGTCGGGCAGCGAGGTGAGGTATCCTCCCCCTCCTCCCCCCCGGACAGACGCGCGGCGAGACATGACCAGGCTCACACCTGTACCTGGACAGAGTGTCTGTCTCTGTCACACACACCCATTAGTGCCGTGATGAGGGAGAGAGAAGGGAGACAAGCGGCCGAAGGGCGTAACCACGACACTGCAGAGCTGATGAGGGTGACCTTTCACAAGAAGGCGGTGCATTTAATGGCTGTTCGATGTTATTCCTTAGTATGAGAACATCGGCGGTCGCGGAGGGGGACTTAATGCCCCGCTTCAAATGAAACGGGAGCGCTGTACTTGGGCCGCGCGCTGCGAGAGAGCGACGGAGAGGAAGATAATTGAAAGTAGCCGTCGGCGCAGTCTCGCACATCCACTTCGGGGTCAAGCAGGTCTAGTGCGTGGTCGCCGAGAACAGCGCGCGACCGCCGACAAAGGAGAGAGAGAGAGTGGGGGGAGGGGGTACATTAGAGGCAACATGCGATTACTATGTGCTCGCAAAAGAAGCAATGTGACCAGGCGAGAGTGCCAGCAGGACCGGCGACCCCCGCAGGCTCCGCAGGCCTGCTCCGCTCCAAGTGGGGTATAGTCCACTTGAGCAGCACTGCTACCGGCTACTGCTGTTGTCCTGCGGGAGGCAGGAGGGCGGCCGCGGGGCGGGGCGGGCGGAGGCCAAGAGCATTAGGCTTAGCTTGTTGCTGTTCAAGTGTGATGCCGGTTGCCTTCTCTGGTCCACCGTCACAGCCGCAGCAGCAGCAGCAGCAGCAGCAGCAGCAGCAGCGGGCACCGCACCGCACAGCACCGCGCCACACCGCACCGCCACGCCTCGCCACAACAAAATCCTTTGTACCGGACCGGTGCGCCCAGAGCTCGCGCCGGCGGAGGAGCCACGCCCGGAGAAACCTCCCCCTCCCCCCCCCCCCCCCCCCCTTCACCCTTAGGGCGGCGTTTCTTTGTGTCAGCGGGTGTCTGTTACCTGCGCGGGGACCAGGCTCTCGTCTCCACCAAATATTTATGGCAGTGCGTGGACATTAGCGGATTACAGGGCATAATCTGGTCCGGGCCGGGGGAAAGTGGAGGGATGGGGACAAAGGGAGTCGGGGATAGTTTGTCGTAAATAGGTGTAGCTGTGCCGCCGGACCTACCAGCAAATCGAGTCGGTGAGAGCTTATTGCACTCTAGTCGTTATAACAGTACAGCGACTCGACGTGCCGGAGAACGACATTGGAACACTGTCAGTTTTTGCGGTCTCAAATAGTCCCATTGTCTTGATCTTGATCTCTATTTGTGGCAGCGATGGAAAGAATTTTCAATTTTTTTTTTATTTTCATTTCCATTTAGTAGGGTAATCGTTTAGAATAATTTGAAGAAGTGTTGCTGCTTGCGGACGGAGGAGCCACACAGATCAGCGCCTGCACGGCCCTTACGAACATGATTTTGTTGTTAGTTGTGGTTGTTGCTGTTGCCGTCGATACTCTTGTCGTGCCGCGAGGCGCCCGTCCCGCGGGGTACAGCCGGCGGGGAGTATCGCCACAATACTGAGCCCGCGGGGTAGCGACGTTGTCACTACTCCTTGCATTGGCGTCGCACTGCAAGAAAATAAAATAAAATAATACGTGTACGGAACAGAAGGCGCGGAAAACAATTGCGGAGAAATCTGCCCGGGTGCACAGTCCATTACTCGTACAGTCTGAGCTTAATCCGGGGGCGGAATTACGAAGTTAACAATTTCTCTTACCTCTCCTCACACGATCCGATTCCCTCTCTCGCACTCGATCCCGCACGAATCGACCACAGCAAGCCGATTTATAAATGTCATTACGTCCCCCATTTTCGGAAAGTGACCCACCTACCTCTCTCGTCCCTCGACCCCCCCCCCTCCTTTCCCCCGCGTCCGGGACTCTAGTCCGGCCCTCACGTCCCCTTCGTCGGTGGCAGTCCTTGTGCACGCCGGCCGCGTATCGAACGGCACGCCCCCGCCGCCCCGCCAGCCGACTTTACCACTCTTCCTTTCACTCTGTTAATCCCCTTCCCTTTCTCTTTATCGACTGGCACCTGTTGTCCCTCCCCCTCCCTTCCCTTGTCCTGCGCTCTCCCGGTGCTCTTCAACGTGACGTCACCGTATCGCCGGGGGTCGGGGGTCGTCCGCGACCGGCAGGCAGGGAGCAGCAGGCAGCACCGAGAGTGTCCCTCAGCGGCGGCCACTCCAGCGCCGTCTCCCAGGCAGTCCTCCACGGCATACGTGATACGTAGCGCTCTGCGCTCATCCTGAGGCGTTGTGTCACTTGCCAACGGCCGCTGCTAGCTAGGCTGCCAGCGCCAACAGCGGGGCGGGACTGTTCGTTACTGGTATGGAGCAGTAAAACCGAATGGCAACAAGGAGTAGAGCAGCCCCGCCCCGCCCCGCCGGGCAGCAGCTTTTTTAACCTCCCTCCGTTTCGCAAACGGTTTGCATGCGCGCGAATCGTTAGCCCGGTGTGCAGTCCGCATGCACTGTCCGCAGCGGTCCGCGGCGGGTCGGCGCCACGGCACGGCCCTTCCTATGCTGCGCGCTGCGCTTCCAGGACTCTGCAGGTTTTCGTAGGTCCTGGGCCGGGCGGTGCGTGGGCGGCGGCGGCAGCGGGGGCAGCGCGGGGGCGGCAGGTCGCGAGGCCGGAGGCGGGCGCGGCCGGACGGGGGGCGGCCGGGTCCGCTGGATTTCTCAATCGGCGATGTTTATTGCCGCCGCAGCCGCACTGCCGCTGCCGCTGCCGCTGCCTCCCCACAGCCTGCATGGCAGCTGCGCTGGCAGCACGGCCTCCGCCCGCGCGGGTCGGATCGGGCCGCGGAGACTTGGATGCCGGGGCGAACATGAACGCCTCGGCAACTGCCGTTTTTATATCGACTCCCTTTTTATGTTATCCTCGTTTTTATTCCCTTTTCGACGAGAGTGTACATTTTGCTTCCCTGGGAAGGTCCTAGACAGATGGTCACTCTTACTTTCTGTCCCGTAATACCGCGACGCCCCCCTTCCCCCTTCCCTGCAGGCATTGTTCTCTCCGCTCGCGACGGACAGTATTTTGTGACCCCCCCCCCCCTTAACCTCCCTCTCTCCCAACGGTACGGAGTGACGTCGTCGGTTTGAGCCGTGCTGCCATGGGCCTGCACTGAATCACGCAAGGATTAACAGCTCGGACAATTCGGAAGTTCTCAAAAAAAAAAAGTCAACCCGACCTTTAATTGTCGAATGTGTAGCCAGGGTATGCTGGCTCTCTCTCTCTCTCTCTCTCTCTCTCTCTCCCCCCCCCCACACCGCGTGCTGGGACCATAACCTTCTCACTGACGTCAGCTTTCGATAGGGTGGCTCTTCGTCGCATTTCGGCCGCGAGTCGCCGTGATGCAACGAGATGTGTCCGTGCCGCCGGGCAGAGAACGCGGCAGCAACGCTGTAAGCATCACCGCTGAAGAAAACCGCGTGGGTTCATGAGCGGCGGAGCAAGAGGCGGGAAGATTAAATTAGGGGCTTTAAAAAGGTGGGGACGGCCGCAGCAGTGAATGAGGACTGTACTGGTGGTAAGGTTCCGTACTTTGCCTTACTGGTGGTGATATGTATTTCCGATAGAAAAAAGCGGCGAGGGGAGGCGTGGGGGGAGGGCGTGGGGGAAGGCTTGGGGGGGGGGGGGGGTGACGATCATGCCTCCACCTCCCGCACCCCGCCGGACTCAGAGGCCGGTCGGCGGGTCGAGCGGGTCCACCAGGATCACCTTGGGCCGGATCATGGTAAGAGATGGGATTGCTTTTCGGACTGTTCCACCAGTGATAGCGCCGGTATTGGCGGATAAGAAAATATGGCATAAAATAGGAGATATAGGAAGATATAAGATAAATATATACATATACGGTTTTCGGTTGGGTTTCAGAAAAATTGAAATACTTCCACATTTAAAAATATATATTTGAGCTACGAATCCTTTCCGATTATCAAAAAATTGTGATTGGACACGTTGGGACAGAAAAATTTTGTTTGACATCAAGTTCAGTTAGTTTTCTCGATTTAGTGCTGATTTGAAGGCAGATGAAACTCACTTGGGCACGCCTGGTGGTAGTGCTCGTGGCGCGTTCAGTTAAGCGGGAGTACAAGGTTCAAGGCTGAGTTTTGCCGCGCATTCAGAATTGCATTTCAGAATCGTGTGCGATCCACGTGACCCGGCCCTTCCCTCTCTCTTCCTCTTTCACGAGTGTTGCGGGTGGAAGAGAGAGAGAGAGAAAGAGCGGCGCAAGTGCTCGAACCGGGCGTTATGCTGGGCAGAAGTAACAAACCGGTCCATATTCGAGCCCCAACCTTCGCACCACCCTGCATGTGCAGTCCTCCAGCCAGATCTTGCCTCCGCAACCAAGCGGCTCGGCTCTCTGACGCAATTTAATGTTTCCTTTTCGGATTCCTCTGCGAAAACCGGTGATAACCATGGGATGGCCTATGGAATCCCGATGCATCTCACGGCTTTCGCGTGCGCCGTTTGACACGGCTCGGCAGACCACTTACAGCGCACGGGGCGACAGCATTGTTGCCAACGGCCCGCGCCAAATCCGCGGCGATGTGGTCCAATATGGGCAACCTTCCCGCAGGCGCCCTCCACCCAGGCCTGCCAGGCCACCGCGGTGTGCCAATGAGTCGGGAGGAGGAGGGCCCCGCAGTCACGCGTATGGAAATACCCAATCAGCTTCGGAACAATGGCGGACAATAAGAACCAATTTCGGACAGAGAGAGAGAGAGAGAGAGAGAGAGAGAGAGAGAGAGAGAGAGAGAGAGAGAGAGAGAGAGAGAGAGAGAGAGGCGGCACGTCAAATAAATCTATTGTACTCTCCTGCCGCGGATCGATTGCACGGGAACCCAGATGATTTATAGTTTGGTCCATTTTCAACCAAAATAGAATCTACCGTTTCCTCTCGCATGTTTTTCCGAGTAAAATGTTAAAGCCCACCGAAAACCCCTCTCTATTTTCTACTTCTCCTCCTCCTCCAGCAGCCATTCCGGGGTTTATTCACCCGCCTAGCCCGTTGTTTATTCGCAGCCGGCCAGCGGACCCTGCCGGCCTCGGCTCGGCTCGGCCCGTGGGCTGCCTCTTGCTGTCCCATCTGATCACTCTGAGCCGCCGTGAGCCGGTCGCTTTCGGTCCCTGTCCGTCGGCCTCTGTAGCCTCTGTCTGTCGCTCCGAACATGACGACCAATTATTTCGGGCAGGTTGGCGTGGTGTGGCCGCTGGTGTCTTCGCACTGCGGGAGCCGGAAAAAAAAATTGGCCAGTCTATTGATCGCTTTGTCCCTTGTAGTCCAGTACGTTTTAGATTAATCTTTAGCGCGCAGGATCCGATGGGTAAGCATCGGTACACCGACGAAATTTTTTTTTTTTGAATTTTTTTAAAAAAGATGGAAAAACGAAAAAACTGTTGGGGTCGGTATAGATTGGGGTCGGTGTAATGAGCCGCCCCGGATCCGATCAGTTTGTTCGATTCTTTTTTTTTCGGCAGCAAAGTTATTTTCCTTTTATTTTACTTTTTTTTTAACAAAAAATGAAACAAGTCCTTTTAGCACTCTACACCACGTCGTGGACTCCACAACTCTTTTCGTTGGCAGTGTGGCGCTAGGCTAAGGTCGGCGGGGTCATAGCGGAGGGACCTGTCGTCGGTGATGTTGTCGGGCAGGTCCAGACGGGGCGTGGCGCGGCGTGGCGCGGCGTGGCGTGGCGTGGCGCGGGGTCGACGAACGTGACTGATGAGCCAATGACCTTGACCGTGGCGGCGTGGGGAGGAACCAAGGCACCGAAGGAAGCGCACAACAACCCGTCATTTTAAAAATCAACTTCGGAAACAAAGGGACATTGTATGAAAATTTACGGAGGCGAAAGAGGAGGCGCGGCGCGTATGAGAAATGGTCGTGGGGGATGGTCAGGGTGAGCCGAGACTGTGGGCTCATGCACACGGCAGCCATGGCTAAGTAGGGGTGACGTCACAGCCGTCTGTCTTGCTATCTCACTTTTAGCAGTCATGCTCTCCAGCGGAGCTAGCAGCAAGCAGCCGGCAGCAAGTGGCTCGTTGGGAAGGCGGGAGGGCGTTACGTTATATGAGATCCCCGCGGCGCTCCGGGCGTAGCGAGGCAAATAGCGTCGGTGAAGACGGTTGCTGCGCTCGTGTCCAGCCCGGCACGGCCCGGCCCGGCACGGCCCTCCGGCACCGACACCACCGCGTTCATTCTCAAATTGAAAATTAATCATGTTGAACAGACAGCCGCATGACGCAGGTGACAACCGCGGGCTACCAATGGCGTCAGCGGGGCATCATTAGAACAGAACCAAAAGCAAAGTTAATCCACCTGGTTCCGCCTCCTCTTCTGGCGACGTTATTGCTTGGTCTGTTGCCCCGCTATCCAAAATCTCGCCTGGAATCCCGCTAAAAGCTCGCGGAAAGGGTAAGCGGGTTTGTTCTAGCCGGCCAGGCGGTACCCCTTGCCCTTCGGTACCTCTAGGTACCCGAAGTACCCGCTGCCGGGGCGCAGCGCTGTTACGAGGGTGTGTTCCCAACGCGGCGCCGCGACGTGGCAGGTGGCCAGGCCGGAGATGGTCTGCAAATAGCCACTCAGCGACGTATTCCCACAGTGACTGGCCAATCGTCCGCTGAAGGCGGGAAAAATAAAAGGAATCCAAAGGAGGAAAAGAATGCGAGACCGTTATGCCGCGTCGGGTTGGCACCCAATCGGGACCTCCGCCACATCCGGAATCGTTTCTTCTCTTTAATCAGCTAATTTTATATTTATTGTCGGTTAAGCCGATTCGTGTGTTACGTGTACCGGTGGGTGCCACCTCAGGAAAAGAAAACGGTTCAAAATTTTACTGTGTTCAACTACTTTGCTGTGTCCCTACGCTTCAATCACGTTAAACGGATAAACGCCAGTGCGAGAGGCCGGCAGCCCCCGCGGCCAATTGGATGCCTCCTATCAGAGTGCTCCCGACGGCGGGACGAATCACACAGCGCAGTTAAGTGCAGCAAATATGGGATGAAAAAAGAAAATGAACCAAATAAAAACGTTCCTCTAGCAGGCTTCCTCCGCGGTTACACCCAGAAAATTGTGTTCTCGATCCCGGAAAAATCAAGAGCATTTGCATTGAATCAAGTCATGCACTTGGACCAAGAACATTTTACTAGATTCAATGCAAACGCTCTTGATTTTTCCGGGATCGAGAACACAATTTTCTGGGAGTAGCGCGATTCAAGGGCGTACATACGGTGCTTCGAACGGCCCACAAATCACAGGGCTTTATCCCGTGACATCTCATGAGGACACCGCGACCCCATAAACGGCTCATGGCATCCGGGTGCGTCACATGACACGTGGGGCTCATGGCAGCCCCCAGGCAGTTCGTGAGCCGTGGACCGACTTTTCGACGGTCTGAATGAGCCTTGCCGAACCTTCGAAATCGTTGTCTTGCCAGAGAATACTTTTACAGTCCCTTGACAGTCCCTTGACAACCTTTGGGTAGCCCATGGTCTCTGACAGTGGAAGCGCAGTCGTGTTCATGCAGTTGGTTCACTTTGATTGGCTAGATGAGGCAAGACAACAACAAGAATGAATGAATGAATGAGTGAATGAATCAATGAATGGATGGATGGATGGGTGACGGTCATGGATCCTGAGTCTGAATGCGCGCGCAGGTGTGCTCGGGGACACAGCGAGGAGCAGGGGGAAGAAGAACAAGACGAGAGAAGAGAAAAGGAGGGGGGGGGGACAATGGGCAGAAGCATAAATTCCACTTAAAGTCGCAAAAGCGGTTCGCTGGAAAAAAAGACTGATCTACCTTGTGACACATCTTCCAAACCACATAACAGCTTTGAACTTTAGCGCCACCAATCGCCATATGGCCAAAGCGGAGACTACGGAATATAAATGAACCCGACAAATATCCGCTGCCTCGTTCTTCCACCGTGTAATTTTATTTTCGGCGCGTTTCTGAAGCAAAAAGGAATAGTGGCCAATTTGTCGGAAGAGATAATAATGTGTCGAAGGCCAGGCAGGTGTTGGCACCGCTGACAAAGGAGCCAACACCCGCGGCGCAGGACTAGTGTACGCTCCAGGGAGTGGCGTTGCGTTGGCAGCAGTAAGGAACGAGGCTGGTCAGCTGGCTATTTGATCACCCGGGCCGCCGAGTAGGGGGTCTATCCAATTGAAAACGGCCGGCGATGGTTCAGCGCCAGCAAAGTCCAGGGTACACTCTGCTTGGCGGGTTCCGCTCGGTGGGGTTGGGCCACGTCTGGGGCGCTCCTCAGATGATGATGTGGGGCCCGAAGGACTGGTTGGCAACACTGACGGCGTGGGGTGAACACGGCGGGAGCTGAGATGGCAGCAGATACCGCCTCGCTGGCTGCTCCCGTAGAGTACGTGCCCAAGCTGCACCGAGCGACTGGGAACTGGATCAGGAGACGCTCCAGCTCGCACGTGCGCGCGCGCGCGCACACACACACACACACACACACACACACAGAGCCGCACAATCGCTTCAATTCCCCCATTGTTGGGGGTCGTCTACTGGCTGGAGGGAGCGGCTCTTCCAGCGAACCGCTCCAGCGAAGCGTCTTCCGAATGTAACGCACCGACAAATGGTTGCGCAATTGCTGCAACAATGGCTTTAGTATTGCGTGCACGGCTTTGAGCCCCCGGCCGGGTAGGCAGTCCCGCCGAGCACCGGTGTCGTGCGGTGGCCTACCTCCCAGGCTGGCCGAGCCCCCGGCCGGGTAGGCAGTCCCGCCGAGCACCGGTGTCGTGCGGTGGCCTACCTCCCAGGCTGGCCGAGCCCCCGGCCGGGTAGGCAGTCCCGCCGAGCACCGGTGTCGTGCAGTGGCCTACCTCCCAGGCTGGCTGAGCCAGGCGTGCTTTCAGAACTGTAATCCGGACGGACACATAACTCGGACGCAGCGGAGCGCGAGGCCGGCTGGGGAGGAAGGACGGCCAGACAGGCACACACACACACACACACACACACACACACACACACACGCGCACACACGCAGACCGACAGACAGACGGCGGACTGTCTCGGACTAGACTAGGGGGGGTCACATTGTTCCGGGAAGTGAAAGTAACACGCCACATCAGGCGCGCTTTAGCCCCGTGAGCGCCGTGTTATCGTGTGCGTGCGTGCGAGTGCGTGCGTGCGCGTGCGTGCGTGCGCGTGCGTGCGTGCGTGCCGCGCGCGTGGCAGACGTAACGGCAGAGTGACGAGCAGGCGACAGTAATTAGACGTTTCGGCTACCGAGCCGCCAAGATATATAAGGGCCCGGGGATAACGACAGTCGCAAAAAAAAAAGATAAGAAGAAGGACGCCGGTTCTACTCTCCCCGGTCCTTCTTCTTTTTTTTCTATTTTTTTTGTCCGCATTTTCCAGCCGTCCTGGTCGTTTGTTTTGGCTCCCGGCGGCACGCACTGGGAACACGAAGCTCACTCACGTCTTGTGTCTGTGCCGCATGCGGGGCGCGGCGCGCGGGGTGCCCAGGTGCCGCCAGGTGCCGCCAGGTGCCGCGCCCACCTGAGGCGCCGGGCTGCGGGTGATAGTGGCCACGCCTCTGTTACGCCACAGCTATGAGGCGCCTCTCCCTGCACGCCCTGCACGCTCTGCCCACCCTCACGGTGGGGGCCGTCGGGGGGCTGCGGGGCGCGCTGGGGGATCGTAACGGTTGACGAGTGCTCCTCTCCTCCACAAAGGGCGGCGACGAGGCGGTCGTAAAAATAATAATAATAATAATAATAATAATAATAATAATAATAATAATAATAATAATAATAATAATAATAATAATAATGTGAGTCGATGAGAAACTAGGCGCGGCCTCTGATTGGTCGCGGCGGCGCCCCGCCCCGTACGTCACGGGTCCGGACTCCTCTACTATTCCGTCAGCTGTAGAGTACTCGACGAACAAAATAACTAGACATTGACGGTGGTCGATTTCAGGACCGGCTGAAAGGCGACACCTTGCTACAATAGTGCTGCACATCGCCATGCGGAGGCCGCGGGGCGGACCCGGATGTGGGACACACCGCTTGACCGCGGCGTAGGACACGGCCTGCCTGAGGCGGCTGCGGGGGCCGGCGGGGCCTGCGGCCTGTGGCTCTTGTGGGCGTCAGGCGTCAGGTGGCGGGCGTCAGGCCCGAGGGCCTGCTGCGGTTGGCCGGGGAGGGCGAGGCACTTCCCTGACCCTGTCCTCGGAGAGTGTGTGTGTGTGTGTGTGTGTGTGTGTGCGCGCGACATGTTAACAAAAGCTTAAATGGATAGCGCTCCGGTGACAGGGAGGGAGAGAGAGAGAGAGAGAGAGAGAGAGAGAGAGAGAGAGAGAGAGAGAGAGAGAGAGAGAGAGAGAGAGAGAGGCACTCAGAAAGAGGGAGCAAGGTGATGTCAAGGTCACCGTGTGTGTCAGACAGACGGCGGCCGCCGCGCCCCTGCTGGGCCGCCACTCCTTCGAGGGGCTGGGGCATCTGAACGCCGCGTTCACGCAGCTCTCAATTTTTTCGTTTCGCCACCATAACTACTCGCTGCTCCGGCATCCGTAACGTCTCTCTCTCTCTCTCTCTCTCTCTCTCTCTCTCTCTCTCTCTCTCTCTCTCTCTCTCTCTCTCTCTCTCTCTCTCTCTCTCTCCCGTGACGGTCCGCACCAGAACGCGAGACAAATCGGATCACACACAGCCGAGGCTGGGCCGGGATCGAGCAGACGGCCTTGCCTCCGTCCACCGTCGTGGCCGGCCCCGGCCCGGCCCGGCCGCCGGTGCCTGTCCTGTTCGGAGGTTCGAACTCCGCTCGGCAGGGCTGGAACCCGGAGCCGGAGACACAGTGCCGTGCTCTGGTCTGGGGTCCGGGATCACATGGGTGACTTATCGGCCGAGGAAAAAAATTAGAGAAGCAGCTCACATTACCATGCTGATTTGTGTCGATATCCTTAACCGTGGTGTGGTCTCTGGAAGGTTGAAAAAAATATTTAAAATGCCGTTTCGATTTGGGATTCCGGCAACCCTCCAGCCATGCGCGCGCGCCGTGAGAACATAGGGCCCTGCACCAACTGCTGCAGAATGTACACACACCCGTCTCTCTTGCATGGCGGTGCAAATAGCTGCTCAAAGTGACAGTCCACATCCGCTGCAGCCGGATCGCAAATCACCGCCTTGCGAGGACGGGACGGATGCCGCTCCTCATGTCATCATGTGGCGGCGGGCGGCGGTGAATGTGGATCTGAATGTCACCGCCTTGCTACGGCCGGCCTTGCGCCGCGCGGCTCCTCTCTGCCCTGGATTGGGCATTCGGGACGCGCCGCAATCCACACATCTACAAGGCTGCGCCTGCCTTGCCTGCACTCCTTTCCGCTCCGCAGGGGAGTGAGCGGGAGGGGGGCGGTGATAAATTCCCGGGAGCGTCGTCTGCTGGTGGAACACCGAGGAACACCCACTGGGGCCCGGATGCTGCCAAGCGCTGCCAAGGCCCTGCCGGGGGCTCCGGGGGCTCCGGGGGCTCCGGGGGCCGCGGGGGCCGCGGGGGCTCCGGGAGCTCCGGGGGCCGCGGGGGCTCCGGGGGCTCCAGGGGCCGCGGGGGCTCCGGGGGCTCCGGGGGCCGCGGGGGCTGCGTGGGCTCCGGGGGCTCCGGGAGCCGCGGGGGCTCCGGGGGCTCCGGGGGCCGCGGGGGCCCACCGCACTGCTCGGGCTCTACTATTCCAGAGCGAGTGCACGACGTGCTCAACTCAACAACAGAATTTGAAGCGTCCTGGCAGTTTTCGTGCGGCAAATACTCTTTGGCGTCGTCAGCAATGTTCACGCTGCAAAGAACATTTCTTTTCGAGTGAGTGAGTGAGTGAGTGACAGACGAGAGTGCGAGAGGATACACGGAACTGTTGGGAGCGAGAACTACGAGTGGGAGAGAGACGCACGGCCACTGCCAGGCACTGCCAGGTGCCGAGGCCTGCACCGTCTCGGTCCGCTCGGGCTCAGCGGCTGCGGCCCGGCCGCGACTCTTAGAACTGCGGCTGCCGTCGGCTCGAGTGGTTCCTGAATGAAGTTGCGTCAAAATCGGTGAGAGGGAGAGAGAGGGGGCAGGGGGGGGGGGAGAGAGAGGGGGGGCAGTATGTTGTATGGCGGCAGCAATACCAACAACAACGGGGTCGTACGAACAGCCCGACGGCCCGCGTCCTCACCCCCTCCCCGCCGTCTCTCTCACACTGCAGGCAGGCGGCCATACCAGTATATATCCCCCCCCCCCCCCCCCTCTCTCTCTCTCTCTCTCTCTCTCTCACGTGCGCGCGTGAAAAGTGTAGCACGGCGTCCGTTGCGCCCATTTTCCGGTTTGTGTGGAAACTGCACACACGCACACGTCGCCACGCACGGGGCACACACACACACACACACACACGCACACACAAGGTCATTAGCAAACGCTTGTGGGCCGTCTCGTGTGGGTCACCATGTCGGTGGCCCAGCCGGCGTGCTATCCGGTACACGCCGAAGAGAAGTGTGCCTCAGTGCGTGTTCGGGGACTGGTCCGTGTTTCCGCTGCAGTTTCACAGCGCGCCCGGAGCAGCCCACGGCGCCTGCTGGGTAGGCAGCCCCGGCTCCGCACATGCACGCGTGTCGTGCGGGCTGGCCTACCCTCACTCTTGCAGGCGCTCGACGCCGCATCGCCAGTATCCACGATCACTCGTCGATCAAGGAGTCGACAAAAAGTTACGATTTCACAAACTGGAAGGCGGTGCGAGCAGGGCACCGGTCTCTCACTCGCGTTCCGTTATCGGCTGTTTGTTATTCTCTAAATTTGTTTTCTGTTTCGTTTACGATCGCGCAGTCTGGGGCGAGGCCAGGGGGGGGGGAGGGGGGCGTGCGTGGCGAGTGGCGGCGGTGTCGCCCTTGGGGAACAATACCTGCGCTCCAGTCCTCCGCAGAGCACGGTGGGGGCGGTGGGGGCAGTGGGGGCGGTGAGCGTGGAGTCACCGCCTTCGCCACGAAGCTGTTCAAAACAAACCCGCCGGCGCGGCGATATTCTGCGAGGCGGCGCGCCACCGCTCCACATAACCTAGCAGTCTCGTTCCCTCCAGATAGAGGCGTTTTCCGTGCTGGTTTTCAGCCTCGGTTTTCAGCCGCTCCATCCGCATTCCCGCTGCGCCACAAGGCGCTGAGCGCGGAGGCGGGCGGAGCGGGGCGCGCTGCAAGCCAGCTGTTGGGGTCACGTGGGTAACTGGACGTGTGACGGGCAGGCGGGCAGGCGGGCGCGGCGGCTGAGGGGCATCCAGTTAGCAGCAGCCGCCCGCGCGTCCAGCACCGCCCGCTTCAACAGGGCGAACGAAAGACAGGCTGTCGTCGCTGAAAATTGGCAGAGATTGGTGGACGCACTTCCCGGCCGGCCACATGCCGCGCGCAGTCGGCGCAGCCAGATCAGAAGGCGCGCCTACGCTGCGAAAATGCCAAAGCGCAAAAATGAAACGGCGTCAAAATAAACCGGTTTTTTTTTTGTGGAGGCTTTCAGTACTAACCTATGAAGGGAGGGGGTTGCGGGGAGTGGCAAGTGGAATAGACAAAGCTCTGTCGCCTTGCGAAAGCGCCCCGCCTGCATTTTCTAACGCGGCGCGTGTCTCTGCGGATGATAGATTTCTGCAGTTTCGTGAAGCGCACGTCCTGGCATGGAGGGACGGGACGGGACGGGACGGCCGAGAGCTGCCCAGCCCTCGCCGTGTTGAAAGCCATCCTTCTTCGTCTCCTCCTCCTCCCTTTTGCGGTGTTTCGTAGCAGCAGAGAGACTGCGTATGTATGAAACACCTCTTCCTGAAGAACCAGAAGAGGAGGCGGTGAACTCTTTTTCGCAATGTTTTTTTTTTTTAAAAAAACCGTGTGCGGTGAAGCCGAGCGCCTGCGAATGCTAGGGTAGGCCAGCCCGCACGACACGCGCGCGCGCAGAAGTCGAAATTGCCCACCTACCAGGCGCCTCAGTCAGCGCTGAGACCGGCCAAGACGACGGTGTCTGCCCTTTGTGGCGTACTTTACGGGGTTATCCCTCGGTGGACTCATATTTTAATTATTCCAATTCGCACGCAGAGCAACATGACATACAGAAGGGTGACAACATCGGTCGCCGCCTCGGGCCGCCTCGGGCCGCCTCGGGCACCGCCTCGGGCAGCGCGCCCTGGAAAAAGAAAAATGTAACTTCTACGCAGGAAAATGAGGCGGCCGCATAAGTTAGCCGAGCCGGAGCCGTGGGAGCCGGGGCGGAGCGGGGCGGCCGAGCGGTGCAATCCCAGTCTGTGTTCCATAGCGCGCGTGGGCGGGGACCGGCGGGGACCGGCGGGGACCGGCGGGGACCGCTCTGTGCAACCGAGTTCGAGATATCGTGCTGCAGGGATTGTCCAATCGAATGCCGCGCCTTGCGACTGCAGCGCTCCACACGGCGCCCGCCACGCACTGGAAATAAACGGGCGAGGGAGGGAGGGGGGGGGGGGGGGCGCACAAAAGCGGTAGCAGTCGAGGCGGATCTGTTTGCTACTACCGGGGCGCTTTCAGAATCGTTATGTCAGATCGATTTGCTAGGTCGATTCGAGCCAGTTTTCTGGCCAGAGGCAGGGAGAGAGGGGGAGGGAGAGGAGGGAGGGAGAGAGGGAGGGAGGGAGAAGAGAGATCTCATGGTGAGTCGGCGGGGCAGCAGTGCAAGTGGCCGCGTGAGAGACGCGGAAGTTCAATGTCAAAACCGCAGAGGGTGTTGTTGTAGTTGTTGTTGCAGCTGCTGCTGCTGCTGCCGCTGCTGCACGATACCCGGGGCGCGGGAGGAGCGAGAGGGCGTTCCGCAACACACAAGCGAATCCGATACAAGGAAGGGATACATGTGTGAGCCGTACCAGTGATAAGGGCAGACTTTGCTCACGGAAGTCGACGCAGTCGAATTGAAGGTGGCTGCTTCACTGCTGCAATCCGCACTGCAGAAAACTGAAAGATAATAGCATGGAAAACTACCACGTCAGATTCTGCGTGGTTGCAACATTTTTATGATTTATTTTCGCTGTACATTTTATTTAGTTTTTTTATTTTTATTTTGTGGGCGTATTTGTGTTCCCTGGCTCCCTGTCGATATGTGTTTATCAGCCAATGCGGCTCTACCGAGTCGGCGAGTCGGCCCCTCTGGCCTGGCCCGATAGCCGGCAGCAGCAGCAGCAGTAGTGTACTCCTGGTTTTTATTGTGTTTCCCGCCGCAGATGGTTTACCCGTACTCACGTGAAGTACATGCGCGGGTTCAGTGCCCCACGCGGCCTGTAGAGTCCGCAGAGCCCGCAGCCAGCGAGGTGTGCGCGTACGGAGGCGCGACGGAGGCACGGCACGGCTGGGAACGCAGAGAGGAGTCCACCGGGAACCGCCGGGCCGAGAACGGGGCAGTTTATCATCCATCCGCCTGTTTGACGAGGTGAAAGAGGAGATTACAGGGAACAAAAAGTCCGACATTTCCATCCAAAGCGCCACCCCGCCGCCTTCCGGGGTTCCCGCGTGCGCACGCACGCACGCACGTGCACGTGCACGAGCACTAATGTGCATCACGTGTCGGCTCGCGCCCTGACGAACGCGTTTTTTAAAAATGATTTCCAGCCGCGCGGTCGCTAGCTCGAAGTGTAAGGTAAACATTCAAAGTAATCAGGTAAAAAATTCAATGTTTACAAATGAAAATTCAATGTTTTCAGGTGAAAGTTACATTAATAAATTCAGTTTTTTTTCAAGTGAAGACTTCAACGCTAATTTACTTTTAAAATTTCAAGACATTTGCCCTGCACAACACCTACGGATTGAAATGAAAAATGCACCAACAATGGACTATCCGCCGATATGGTATTTCTGGCAGTTGCGTTGCGCGGTGTGGGCCCATTCCTGATCGCCGACTGACATGCGAGTATCATCAGCACCACCTCCACTCCCGCCACACCGCGCCACGCCACGCCGCGCCAACGCCACACCACGCCACGCCACGCCACGCCGAGTTGCATTGACTGGAAAATTTATTCAGGGCGGCGGTGATGCTAGAAAAGGCGGAAATCGGGGCAGACGGGTTGCGGGGTAACGAGTACGTGCCCAGGTTGGGTTAGGCCCCGCCAGCCGCCCCGCCGCCCCGCCAGCCCCGGTCCGGTAGGTATCGTAACTTTTAGGAGAAATGAGGAGACGCGTCTCGGTCAGGCCGGCTGAAACAGGCGCCCGGCCGATCCACCTCGCCCCCGAAAGCGTAAAGGGATTCTACTCCGCCGCTCGGACCGAAGCGATCCGGCGGCACGGACCCTGGACGGACCCTGGACGGACGCACTGGGCGACGCTCAAGGAGAGAGAAAGAGAAAGAGAGTCGGAGAGGCGATTATTTCTGCACGTCGACAGTGCAGATAGCACCCTTCGCCATCCTCTCGCCGTCACAACATGGACGCTCCTTTTTTAAGAATAAGTGATCATTGTCTCAGTGCCCGGGGAATAAATTGTGTTGCCTTGTCGCTCCCCCTCCCTCCCTCTCTCTCTCTCTCGCTCTCTCGCTGACCACCGTCCATTCGCACGGCCATTCTAGTTTTCCCAGGGTGGCCGATGGCCCGATGGCCGCGGCATCAGGGCTCCACAAGGGCGCCAGCGCGGGGGCGGGGAGGGGGGGGGGGCAAGGACAGCCCATTTGCATTTTCCTTTGTGTCTTCCCAGGGCGAAGGTTCAAGACCGGGCTGCGGCCGCACCGGAGGCGCACTTTGCTTTATTGGCCCCCCGCTGGCCCGATCTGTGCACCGCAACACCCGCACCCGCTGCCTGCGGCTGCTGCCGCTGCTGCCGCTGTGACTCAAAGATGTCATTTCTGGTCGGTGGCAGTCGTTTGTCTTCACCTCCCATTCTCACGAGCCCCACTACTTGTTGACACATTTTCAAAACACACACACACAAAAAAAAAAAACAGTGTAAATAACACTATTCAGTAGCCGCAAAGTTCTGCTCATGTGGGTAGAAGAAAAACGTCGGGTGGTCGTGAACTTTATGGTGCACAAAGAAGCTCGATCGTGGTGCTCAGTGATAAGAGCAGCCGCAGAGTCCCGCCGGGGGTGAGGCGGCCTGGTGTGAGGATGCCGCGCCGGTCACCACTTCTCACGCCACCCTCTCGGTGTTTATCTCCCGTTTTCCCTTTCGAAACGCGCGATTGTCAAATAGGCCCTGCTGCTGCCATTTTGTTTGCGTCCAGGCACGCGACTACACACAACCATGTTGTAGGTTGTTTTTTTTCCGCCTTTGTTCCTTTTCTTTTTCTCTCAATAGCGCGAAAAGTGTGCAGATAATTGCAGAGAAGCCGTGCTATTTCTGCGCTGCATATAATAGTGTCGCTGCCCAGGGGGAGGGGAGGGGGACAATGCTGTGTGTACATGCATTCAAAGCAAGGTCGCATCGCGGGAGAAAGAAAGAGAGCGACGGGCGGCCCGAGCGGCCCCGCCGAGATGGAGAGAGAACGGAGCGGATATCGAAAACGGATATGCCGCAGTGCTGTGTGCCCTTGCCGCCTCGACGTGCTGTGTCAATCCCGATCGTCATCGTAACAATAATCACAACAATAATAATAAAAGCGGCCTTGGCGCGCGAAAGATTCCGACCGCGATGGACACGGGGGACGCCCGGGCCGGCTGCTGGGCCCGGCCGGGAGGGACAGAGTCGGCAAAAAGGAAAAGGGAAGATGGGAGAGAAGAGGGCAGGGCAGGGCACCTCACGGTCACTCCGATCAGGAGTCGGGCAGAGATGGAATCGGCCGTGAGTGAGGGCCCCATAAGCACGACCTGCGTGCATCGGTCAGTAATTCTCATCGTGGAAAACATTTGCTTGCCTCGTCATTGGCAGCGCCAGGAGGTAGGGAGGTGGAGAACGAAGGAGTCAAACTCATCGATGAGGGGCTGGAGGAGACTTTTTTGAAAACTTGGATGAGTATGAAAGATTTGAGATCCGAGATGTAGACCCAGGTTGACGCCACGGTTCAAACAAGACAGGCATGGAGAACGCTTTACCGTTCTAGGACAGTAAAAATGGAGTTGTCTCTCTGACTGAAAACGATTCCTTTTAAAAATCCTGGAGCCAAGCCTAGTCTAACTCGGGTCTTTTCGGTAAAGGTTTCAAAACAGACTCTTATCAGACTATAGTGACCACGACTCTCTCGCTATCGTTGGCGCCTGCGAGGTAGGCAGCCCGCTTGATCTGCCGCTGTCGCTTTGCGCAACGAATCCCGTTCCCAACATGGCGGACTGCGGTGCGCGGAGCCGGACAGCGTCGGGTCAGAATTCAGGATAACGTGCCGAGGCGCTTCCCACGCCGTGTCGGACACAAAACTTGCGAAAAGCAAAGCGCACCGCGATGACAATCTGGGTGGCACCGAGGGCCGAGGGCGAGGGCCTGGCGGGCGGGGCTCCATCAGCCGGCGGCCAACCAACAGCCTCGCCGTGACCACGGCCTGCAGGGCCACCGCCCGGACCATCACCACACAGTGGACGGTGTCCAGGGACGTCTCGAGACGTGTTCGGGCCGCGCCAGGCCCCCTGGAAGTGTGCTCCAAGGTCGATTTGCGGCGCACAGCAGACATTCTGCATGAGAGCAGTCTGCAGAAAATGTTTGCTGGATCGGTAAAAATTTTTGATGAAGAAGCAAACAGATTGCTGTATTTAGCAAACTTTTTTTAACTCTGTATTTAGAATTTTTTTTAAATCTCTGTGGAGACAAGGCTGCTTGTGTTGGGCTGCCGCTGTTTAAAGTGTGCGCGCGCGTGAAGGACGAGATTCCAGTCCTTGGCTGGGAGCGGCGCGCGCCCCGAGGTAGGGCCGGGAGCCGGTGTGCTGCGCGGCACTTACCTCACTATTGGCGGGCCGCTTGAAACGCAGCCGCGCGCAGCATATGTCACTGGCCCGCGGTGTGTCGCCGGGGCCCGGGGCGCCGCCGGGTAGCCGGGGGTGAGGTCAGGGCGTGGCGGCGGTCGGGGAGGGGGGTAACCTGGTTGCGCTGGGGGCCGCGGGGGCCGCGGGGGCCGCGGGGGCCGCGGGGCACAATGCGCGGCAGTCACCTTTAAGGCGCTGCAGCGGGATAAGATCAGACGGTGTGTGTTAAAGCTAAAGCCCGGCTGCGCGGACCGTACCGCGTCACGTGATACAAGTCCGCCGGCAGCTCCGAGCGCCGACGGAGGAAAATGGACTACCAATAATGATATCCGAGTTTGCTTGCATGGCACATTTCCGAACGCTGCGACGTCTCGATTTCCCGGATAGAATCACCGGCCCCGGGGTACGTTTTCGCGTATCGCTCTGCGGGCCGCGCCCCGCGCCGTGACGTGTTTTGCGTCTGCTGTTATGGTTCTTTTTCGAAAGCGACACAGGGCCGGCAGAGACAGCAGGGCCGGCATGGCGTCGCCACCGTACAGCAAGTGGCGCTGTCAGCGGCTGCCAGAGCGGCTGCCGGCGCTGCCAACCTGCCAGCCTGCCGCGGTGACGCGTGGACATGACTTGTCACGCTATGACACCGCCGCCCCGCCTCCTACTAACGCGTCCTGCACGTGCTCCTGCAATTCAGAAAACGCAATGACAAATCGTATTTGTCACGAGGATCTTACCGCAAGGATGGCCGGTGTCCGTTGTCATTGTATCGTGCGCACATTGGATACTCGGGCCAGCCAAGCACCCGCGGGTAGAAAACAGAACGGAGGACAAGTGTTGTGCTCTCCTGGGGCACTTTTGAAAAGTGGAATTGAGGGTGGGGACGTGCGACGCGGCTGCAGCACGGCGGAACCAGGTGACACAGTAACACACCGCGAGTCTCTCTCTCTCTCTCTCTCTCTCTCTCTCTCTCTCTCTCTCTCTCTCTCTCTCTCTCTCTCTCTCTCTCTCTCTCTCTCTCTCTCTCTCTCTCTCTCTCTCTCTCTCTCTCTCTCTCTCTCTCTCTCGTTAGCACCTCGTCTTCTTCTTAGACCTAACGCTGCTCTGGTCCGCTGGCAACCCCGCCAAGTGCCGACCGACCGGTCAGAGGTGTCCGGAGGATGAGAATGTCCAGTGAGGGGGGAAGTTAATCCGTTTTGCCAAATGTGGTTCCGTCCTGTGCGGCCCCGCGCGGAGGAAGTTACATTCATATTCAGATTCGACAGAGAGACAAAGCGACAGCCCGCACAGCTATGTCTCGCTGTCGAATCTGAATATGACTGTGACTGCACGTTCCTCCAGCGCGGCGGTTCGGAAGGCCGGCAGAAGGCCGGCAGCCCCAGGACGCCCTCCACCGCCTCTTCTGGCGCGGTGGCACGTCGTTTGCATGCGCTGCGCCCCCGGCGCCGCCGCCACCACCACCACCTCTGCTCGATCTCGTTGCGACACTTCGGCCGCAGTCATGTCCCGTTCGGCGACACGGCCAGAGGCCTCACCAGGCCAAGAGAGGCACAGCAGCACACAGCGCTCGGCTCAGCACGGCTCAGCACGGCTCAGCATACGGCTCAGCACGGCTCAGCACGACTCAGTGCCGCACGGCCCGTACGCGTGCAACGAGACTCGACTCGAACCCAATCACTCGAGTGCGCGGCGCGGGGCCCGGCCGGGAGAGGGAGAGAGAGAGAGCGCGCCTCTAATGAGCGCCGAGTCTGGGCCGGGCCGAGGTCAAGGGAGAAGGGTACCAGACCAGACCAGCCCCGGCCAGGCCAGGCCTTCCGCCCCGTCACACCACAGAGGCAGAGCTGGCAGCGACACATAGCGGTGCCAGGTGCGAACCACTCACGCGGCCCTCACCATAAATATATCGCCTATCCGCCGGGGGCCGCCGGGGGCATCACGGACCGAGCCGTAAAAGCTGGTGCACTCGACGAGGAGGAAGGAAGAGCAGCGGAGAAGCAAGCGAATGTTATAATAATCGGACGGGAAAGAGAGGCGACGCGGAGAAGGAAGCGAGAATGAGCTCTTGTCTTCTGTCCCGCCGCCTTTTAGCAGCCGCGCTGCGCTCACATTTTCCGATCCTTGGTGCTGGATCCCGTTGACTGCGGCCGCCGCCCTCCTCACGCGCACACACACACACACACACACACACACACACACTCACACACCTACACGCGTGGCGCCACCCTGGAGAGGCGGCGGCGGCGTGGAGCACCACACCGCACTCACGCACGCCGCCTGGAGAGCCCACAGTACAGGCTCTCTAACGCCGCCGCCCGGCCGCACGCGGAGGTTACAGGTCTCGTTATATTTCCCCCTCCCCTCCCATTTGGTCACTCCCGCGTCGTCGCGTCGCGGTCACTTCACGGCGGCGCGGTGGTCACTCTCACTTCCTTCCCTCCCCTCTGCGTGCCGGCACGGGCTCCGCTATAGGTCTGCTCTGCGGCGGCGCTGGCGCTGCTGTCTGTCTGCTTGACCGCATGGCATGTGTGTGTGTGTGTGTGTGTGTGTGTGTGTGTGTGTGTGTGTGTGTGTGTGTGTGTGTGTGTCCGGCCGCCGGCGCCGCCGTCCCACACGTGAACGTGCCCAAGGCTGCGGTGCGCTGTGCGGTGCTCAGCCGGTCACTCACCCCGCCGCTGCGGAGGATCAGCCTGCGGTGGCGCGGGTAGGCATCCAGGCGGCGCAGCCGTGCCCGGCGGGCTGGCCTACCCGGCGCGGGGCTGTGCGCGGCGCGGGCCGGGCCGGGCCGGGCAGCAGCCATACCGTGTGGGAAAGAGGTTAGAGGTTGCACCGCAGCCCGCAGAGAGTCAGGCTACAGCAGTCGCCTCGGCCCCCGCGGTTATTATTCGCAGGCCGGAAAACCGATTTCAGTCCCACCCCCAAGTTTCTCAATGCGCGTCATTGTATTCCAGGAGTCTCGAAGGGACGCCGTGGCATCCCACCCGCTGCAACTCACGGATTTTTAATTTATATTTTACCTGTTCAAAATCGCTTTTGCTGTACTGCTAATCAGCTTATTTAGGCTTCTTTTTTTTTTCGTTTTCTGGCGCGTGCTCGCGTGTTTTCCCTTGTCGCGCCGACGCGGACAATTACCAAAAGTGTGTTGCCGGTCTCCGCGGCAAGGCTGGAGGCGCCGATCGTAAACGCATGACCTTAATACACGGGAGTAATTACCATCTATGGGAACAGCCTTGTGGGGCGGGGCGGGGCGGGGCGGGGCGGGGCCACGAATTACAAACGACAAAACGCGTCTCCGCCAGGACCCTCGACGCCATCCGCAAGCGATCTTCGTTTGTTTTTTTCTTTTTCTCTGGCTTTTCTTCCATTAGCCCCGTTAAATACGCAGTGATTATCGTAAAGCCCTAGAGGTTAAAGTAAGTGTGACGGGAGAGGGTCTGGTGGTGCGGGTGAGGAGAGTGGCGCCGGAGGCACCGGAGAGGCGGCCACGAGGCGGCCAGGCCACGCCAGGGCAGAGGGGCACATCGCATCATCACTTTCGCCCCGAATTCATTCACAAAGGTGACTGGCCGAGCATGCCAAGCGGAGATCCCCGGCCCTCCGGTCCCTCCCCTCCGGCCCCTCCCCTCCGGCCCCTCCCCTTCGGTTCCTCCCCTCCGGTCAGGTCTGGTCTCTCCGGCCCCCTTCTCGCCGGTCGTGGATTCGAATCGTCACCCGAGCGTGTCCGATGACTCGCCGTCTGCCCCACAGTGTCGCACACTGCCAGCAATATCGTTCGGACTGAGTGTTAAACCAAAATTGAGTAATTTTTTTTTTATGACAAAAATTTAGTCAAACTTACTATCTTTACCGATCTGATTTTATTGTCATTGGCAGTGCACCAGTGTGAGGCCGCTGATATACGATGTACACAGGAGCGATAAGGGGAAGGACCTTAGTGCAGTAATAGGTGAATTGGAGAGCCATTTTATCGCACTCTATCTCTCTGGCCGACTTATGAAAACGCCATGACCTGGAAAGGCTGTTTATTTCCCCTTCCCACGTTGCGTGTGCACAATACCAGCCCTTTTAACTGCCTCGACCACCGCCCTCCGCGCACTATTTGGGGCAGGAAGATTTTGTAATCGTCTTCCATCACAAGGAGTCGCAGCATTTCCATTCCGTGTTTAGGTGAAGGTGTTGAATAAAAGCAACGCTGTTCCACGCCGTATACGACAGGCGCGGATGCACGAACCACAAAACTGTCGTGTCTCGTGCTGGTCTCCCTCTCCTACCCGGGAACAAATGCACTTGACATGTTCCATCACTGCCCCCCACTCCCCCTCCACGCAGGGCACTGCACCGCCCCTGATAACGCCCTATAAGTTGGCCGGCCAGTGGGTGGGCCCGGCCACCAGGGTCCCCTTCCCGGCCTGTCATCTCAGAGCGCCCCGACGGCCCCGACCCAACCCGACGAACTGATCGTGCTGAGGTGAGTGAGTGCTGCTGACGTTACCATCCCGTTAAACTGCAAGTTAAACTGCGACGCAACCCGCACCCTGCACATTCAAAAATGTTATCAGCGAAATTTTTCCGGGCCAAATACCTACAAATTGGGGAACTGAAAACTCGGAGAAAATTTTCGAAAAAGTTCTAAATTTTCAGTTTCACTTTTATTTTTAATGCTACACCTGGAGATCCTGAATGGTCTACATTTAGGTCTACCCTCAGACTATTGTCTTCAAAAACTCTGTTCGGAAGAGAGCCGGTCTAAGTGCACGAGTACGCGGGCATGCGTGTGGCACGGGGTCACCCTGGGCGTCACCCTGGGCGTCACCCGTGCCCGCGCCGACCTCCGGCCTCCCCGACGACATCGCGGCCCGCGGACCGTTGGCCCAGGGTCACACCGGAGTCTCCATTGTGAGTGCCGGGGCGTGGCAGCGCGTGGCAGCGCGTGGCAGCGCGTGGCGGGGGGCTTGCAGGCGCTGCAGGCGGCGCTGCTGCACCCAAAACCTGCCCTCATTAGGGTGAACCAGATCCTCCCCGCAGACGGGACCTTGACATTTTACACCTCGGAGCCGCCGGAGCCAACGCCGTGTCGCGGCTCTTCGACTGGGCCGCCATCGGCACACGGCACCATTAAAAAGCCATTCCTATCAGTTGGCCTGGCGGGTCCCCGTCGGAGAGGACAGAGCCTCGGACAGAGCACTTGCGCCGCGGGACACCCCCAGCCCCCAGGCCGGAATATATGATTACTGTATTTTCGGGCCGACCGCGCCGGGAGTCGAACCCGCGACCACCCATGGAGTTGCGCGCGCGAAATAGTTCCTTCCGCATGGTCTCCGAAACGGCGTAACAGGTGCTGCTAGGCAGGGGGCGTAGGGAGCCGCGGGCGCCGCGGGGGGGTTGTTCACATGGCGCGTCCGCGGAGGTTTCCTCATTTCTGTTTGTGCAGCGCCCTGCGCCTGCCCGCGGCCCGCTAAGGGCCCCGGCTGAGGGCCCCCGAAGGGTCAAAGGTCACGCGGATTACACAAGAGCGGCGTGCACTAAATAGGCTAACCCCGCCGGGGGCCAGCGGTGCCAGCGGGGCCCCGCCGACTCGCTGCTCTCACGGAGGGTAATGCATAATGATGGGTTCTACTCTGCGTTCGCTTTGCTCTGCGTTGCTCTGCTTTGCTCTGCGTTGCTCTGCTTTGCTCTGCGTTGCTCTGCTTTGCTCTGCGTTGCTCTGCTTTGCTCTGCTTTGGTCGGAAGCCCCCGCTGCTGCGCGATCAGGCTGCCGAGGGGGCGAGGGGTCCAGCCGGGTCCCGAACGCGAAAAACTCAGTGTACACAAATGCGGGGAAAAAAAAAAATTGCGGAAAAAATAAAATCAAGATAAAAAGATTAATTTTTCACAAACAATAAAAAAAAATTAAGCATATGGTACGCTTGCATCACGAGTGGTAGGGGGAAAGGACATCCCCCCCTACCCCGCCTCTGTCCCTTTCTATGTCTCGGACCGGATGTCTTCCTGTTCTCGCGTTCTGCCAACGAGTTTTGGCCCATGAAGCAGCACACAGATCGCGCACTCTCTATATCACTCACACACACACACACAGCTACACACGCCTGGTGGCTATTGCCTGTGCAGCGACAGCCTTGCAAGTGCGGAGCTCCCCTGCTGCGCTGACTTTATAGCCGACGTTAAATACTTTTCACTTTCAGAATTTTTTTCCGCGGACGGACAGGTAGTTTTGGGTTTTGCCGAGGGCGGCGGTGTGCTCTCTACCCGGTCTGCATGGGGCAGCGCATGACATTGTGAGGGATTCTGCGTGCGGCACTCGGTACGGGCCGTGAGGACCGCGAGGTCGTGAGGACCGTGAGGCCGTGAGGACTGTGAGGCCGTGAGGACCGCGAGGCCGTGAGGACCGTGAGGCCGTGAGGACCGTGAGGCCGTGAGGACCGTGAGGCCGTGAGGACCGTGAGGACCGTGAGGCCGTGAGGACCGTGAGGCCGTGAGGACTGTGAGGCCGTGAGGCAACGACATCAGCACCAGGGCGCTGTGCAGGGGCCGGGCACGCCGATAGGGTACAGCCAACTATAACGGAAGCTATGAGAAACGACCAGAAATCTGGTGCGCGAAAAAAAAAAAAAACAATTCCGGAGGCAGCAGGCAGTTTCGACTGTATTTTTATGGGGTCGTAATATGGACGCGTTGGTACGATGACGCAAAACAAAAAAAATTGCCGGCAATATTCCGACAAATCCCCACCACTACTACTGCCAATCTTTCAGCCACCCCGGCCGTGGCAATTTTTATTGCCAATATATTTTCCGGAGCTGCAGCTCCACGGCGTCCATGTTTCCGTCGCTGTTGCTGCACTTCCGATTCCCTTATTAGCGCACGAGAGGCCATGTGTGTGTGTGTGTGTGTGTGTGTGTGTGTGTGTGTGTGTGTGTGTGTGTGTGTGTGTGTGTGTGTACAACCGGAAGCCCAGAGAGACGGGCTGGTGCGGGGCTGCTCCGCTCCTCCGGGTCCCAGGTCGAGTCGGCGAGATCCACTCCGGTGACTGCCGGCTGGGCGGCCCTGCTAGCCTGCTGGCCCTGCTGGCCCTGCTGGCCCTGCTGGCCCTGCTGGCCCTGCTAGCCGCTGCCAGCCCTGCTGGCCCTGCTGGCCCTGCTGGCCCTGCTGGCCCTGGCCCTGCTGGCCCTGCTGGCCCGGCTGGCCCTGCTGGCCCTGCTGCCCCGGCCCCAAGCCGGTGTGCCTGGGCTGGGAGGATGCGACAGCTGGGACTGGCTGGGACAGCATCGCCTCTGCCCTGCGCGGGCTGGCTGGGATACTGGGATGGCGTGCACCGCGGCCCGCGGCCCGACGGCAACGGGAGGACCGGGTTCTCACGCCACTGCTTTGGCCGCGGATCACGCAATAATTTTATATTTCGCCGGTTCCGAGGCCCGCGCGGGGCACGGCGCCATGCGGTGCCTGCCTCGCTGCCTCGCGGCCCCACATCTGTTCCGTGATCTAATGTCACCTCGGCTGGACGGACTCCGCGTCGTTGTGTGCCCCGCCGCCAACGGCGCTGCGGGGGAAACATTTCGCGCGCGCTTTTTGGCGGGACTGGATCCCGCGCACGCATCGCGCACGCATCGCGCACGCATCGCGCACGCATCGCGCACGCCTCGCGCACGCATCGCGCACGCATCGCGCACGCATCGCGCACGCGTGCCGCAGGTGCCATCTGATTGGCTGAGCCCGCGTCCTGACGGACCTATCAGATGGAGGCTGCGGCGGGGGGGAAGTCCGGGCCATTGTCCCGTCGGTCCGGTACGCCACCGCCACCGCCACCGCCACCGCCGCACAGACCACACCGCTCTGCCTTGGCTTTGCCTTGGCTTTGCCTTGGCTGCCCTGATAAGCCGCCGCCGCCGGACCGCCGCGTTACTGATAAGCGTGCGATTTCCCGCCCGATGAAAATTGAAAAGGGAAAAAGAAAAAAAGGGGGACTGGTCTGTGCGTCCAGCCAGCCCGAGTATATTCGTTACAAGTACACGAATAAAACACAAACCCCCTCAGCCGTGTCTCTTCTATCAAACGCGTCGGCCGCGACGGAGCGAGCGAGAGAGAGAGAGAGAGAGAGAGAGAGAGAGAGAGAGAGAGAGAGAGAGAGGGGGGGGGAGAGACTGCACGGCTGGCATACGCCAAGTATAGCGGCGTCGTCGGCCAAAGCGGAAAGTAAGAGTGGACTTGCCGGGCCTGCGCCGCGCTGCACCGCGTGCCCGGAGCGTGCACCGCCAAAAGCGCCGCCTGGCGGAGCTCCGGAAAAGTTAGGTCAGGCTTAGGTTAGGTTAGGTGAGGTCAGGTTCGCCAACTAACTGCCTCGACACCTTTTACACCGCTGACCAGCAATGACGTCAGCAGCTCTGGTTTCTGGACAGCTTCGGTTTTACAGAGCTGTGGGTTCGGTTACGTTGGTTTCGTCCCTGTTTCTCTGCGCTTTGCTCCAGTTATGGCGGGACCGGCGGTGGCTTGGAGACGGCTGTTCGTGTCCCGACCCCCGCCGAGTCGGTGAAGCGTTTTGACGTAATGATCCCATGGCAGCCCATGGAGAGACACTGGCATGAGTACAAAATAGACTCCATGGAGGGCAGAGAGCAAACCCGCAAACACTAAGAAAGCAATAAGAATGTGGCCTTTCGTTAAACGAGCTGCCAGTAGTCAGAAGTTGTCTTCTAAATGGTATGACGGGACTGAAAAGGTCGCTGGATTGGATTTTCGTGTTTAGATCGCGATTCAAATTTAATTGGAGCCCGGACAGTGTAGCAACACAGCGCCCTTTCACGTCGGGGCCATCACTCCGTTAGCCGATGGTGCACATCACTCTGACAATGGGGGCAGTGAGAGAGAGAGAGAGAGAGAGAGAGAGAGAGAGAGAGAGAGAGAGAGAGAGAGAGAGAGAGAGAGAGAGAGAGAGAGAGAGAGAGAGAGAGAGAGAGAGAGAGAGAGAGAGAGAGAGAGAATGCAGAGGGGAATGGAAGGGTGGCTTTCCCTACCCCATAGGGGCTTTCCCAGTTGAGAAGGCCAATCGCAGAGGCGCATTCCAGCCGCGAAAAATAGCGCCTGCTGGGTAGGCAACCACGGCTTGCTCGCGCACGCGTGTCGTGCGGGCTGGCCTACCCTGCCACTCGCAGGCGCTGAGCCGATAGGGAAGTGCGCGGAACCGTCTGCGGGAATCGAACCCGCCGGGCCTGCTGGGCCTGCTGCAGCTGCTGCAGCTGCTGCAGTGTCGGGGAGACTCTCAGGCCCGCGCCAACGGCAGCCTGCTCCAGCACCACCCTCCCACACGCAGCTAGGATCACGGGTTTATGAACGCGGCCATCCCGAGTCAACCTATAACACCTAGCCGGGACGGGACCGGCTCTACAACACGCCGCCCGCCGCCCGCTCCGCCGCCCCACTCTTCTCTCCCAGGCCGACAATGGCAGACGCCGCCGCCTAAATGCGAAACTAATCGCCGTAAAACAAAAGCAGCTTTATTTACTGCCGTGGCGGACATTTATAAATCGACGTCATGACAGTGAGTGAGACGCGGCCCGACCTTCGGGCGTCGTGTCCGTCCGTCCGCTCGGCGAAATACTTATTGGGTCACGCTAGGCTGCTGTTGGCAGCAGTGTACTCAGTGGGACTGGACTGTCGTGCGGTGCAGCGGCAGCAGCAGCAGCAGCAGCAGCAGCGGAGTCAGTGGGGCTGCCGGCTGCCTGACGAGATGATTAGCCAGTGCTACCAACTTACATAATAATTAACAAGCCGGCACCACCACTGACCCGGCCAACTCGCCTCGCCAGGCCGAACCGAACAAGCTATGAGCCTGAGCTGTGCGCGCACCGCACCGCCCCTGCTGACCCCCCCCCCCCCCCCGCCCCCTGCTGCTGCCCCCGCTCGGCACCAGGACCACTCCTCCCGCCCCAGGCCACGTTCACCACGTTTGGAGTGGTTCGGATTCCTGGTCCGCTGACCGGCGGTCGGCGGGCACAGGGCGGTCGGCAGTGGTGGTCGGTAGCCCCCGAGTGCCCCGAGTCACGTGACAAGACTCGAGCACGTGACCCGGCGGCCCCGGCAGCGGCAGCGGCAGCGGCAGCGGCAGCGGCAGTGGCAGCGGCAGCGGCAGCGGCAGCGGCAGCGGCAGCGGCAGCGGCAGCGGCAGCGGCAGCGGCAGCGGCAGCGGCAGCGGCAGCGGCAGCGGCAGCGGCAGCGGCAGCGGCAGCGGCGGGGCGGGCGGCGGGCACCAAGTGATTCCCAGGACGTGGGCTCGGTTCTCGGCTCGGCTCCCGTCTCCCGTACCAGTTTAGCGGGGCCGAACTGGAGCGAAAACCGCGCTCCGTTTGCGGCGATGGCGATGTGGTCGGTGTCGGCGTCGGCCAGGCTGCTGCCGCCTGCCGCCAAACGGTGCGACGACCTCTCATTTAGCAACGACCGTCCCGAGACAAACACCCCGACCCCGCGGCGCGGCACCCACTGCTAGGCACTGCCAGGTACTGCTGGGCTCCGAACACCTCCGCCTTAACCTTTCTGTGTGCGGTGCATTCTGGTTTACAAAGTCCTCGCGGAAAAAAAAGAAAAGAAAATGAATAACAGCACGGAACGGCGTTGGATGCAAGTGGCCGCCGGCTCGGCCGACCAGCCCAGTCCAGTCCGGCGCAGCGTCCGCGGTCCGCGGGGGTCTCCGTCTGTCTCCCTCGCACCCGGCGGACACGGCGGCCGCTACAGCTGGAGGGACAGAGACAGAGAGATGCCGCGGACGCAACCCATATGAGCCAAGGTCGTGATATCACGCCTCGCTGTGCGGGGCCTGGCGGGGCCCCGCGTCCGTACCGAGCGCCCAGCTGCGCGGGGGCGGCGGGGGCGGCACTAAGCGACGCGGCCGATGGCGCACGGGTCGGGCTGGTCTGGACTTCCCCGACACCGAGGCTCGAGCAGGTCAAAGTAGCCCTCGTTTACGGCACACTGAGTGAGCACCAAATCTGCAGAGCCGCCCTCCGCCCTGGCCTGCCTCGGCTTTACGTAAGCGCGGGCTGCGGCTGCGACTCCAGGCCCCGCGGCCCGCCCCGCCCCGCCCCGCTCCGCCCCGCCCCGCCGCCAGCCGAGTGGCAGCTCAGCTTTTCGGCGCGCGCTGCTCCTGCGGATTTACCGACCAGCCGTCTGGCCGCCACGCTCCTCAGCCGCGCTCTATAAGTTTCCGGCCCAAGGGTTTTAACGCACAAATCTCTCTGTCCCAGCAAAAATCCAAAAGTCCAAAGAAAATTTGGAAAATTCCAGTTGATAAGGGTGTGCATGGAAGTGAATAGAGGTTTCCAATGAGAATTGGAAACGGAAGCTGAAGAACAAAAACTCTTCCAAACCGGAAACTCTCGAGAGCAGGTATGAGAAATATCGATGCACAAGTGGCGCGCCAAATATGGGTCATACCCTCCAAATTAACTCAAAGCACCATTCAAGTTTCTCATACCTGCCCTCGAGAATTTCTGGTCTGGAAGAGTTTTTGTTCTTCAGCTTCCGTTTCCAAAGTCTCATTGGAAACCTCTATTCTGGCTGGCCGCCGCTCGCCTCGCGTGCTTACGGACGGCCCTCCGGTCACGTTGTCACGTTCTGCTGCTTTTCCCGCGGGACGGCAGCACAACATGCCTCATGGCCTGCCTGCCACGGCCGGCCCGGACACGGCCAGCACTATCTCGCCGTGACAACTGTTCCTCTACGCCCCGTGCTCCCGTGCTGTACTGTGTACTGTAGGACTGACAGCCCCGAACTCCCAGCTGTGCGGCTCTGCCTCTGCCCTACGTCATTTTGGCGCTCCCGTTCGAAAGCTGCTGCTGCTGCTGCTGCTGCCGCTGCCGCTGCCCCAAACGACAGTGTGACCAACCCATTGTTTCTTCCTTCCTTTCCGCCAGTCACGTCGCCGGTCGGTTGGTACCCCTGTCCAGTCTCCTCTCTGTGTCGCAGAGCGGCAGCGGGCAGAGTTCAATGACACCGTGACGTAAACAATAACAAAAACGACATGTCCAGAAGCAGCAGATGACATAATGTGATATCGGCGCGGCGCTTTCTATCTCTGCGACAAAGCCGTGCGAGGCGAGACACCGCTCCTGTCCTGTACAATCTCGGCCTCAGGTCTGCGGTAAGCTAAGCTCCCCGGCGGGAGGGGCGGGGCTCGTTTTTAATCCCGGTGCAGGGAGGCGGGGGCGGCAGAGGACTTTAACCTACAAATGTCTGCCCCGGCCTGCCCCGGCCCCGGTTCAGTAGAGTCAGCTGATCGGGACTGAATCCGCGGAAGCTGGAGGGCTGCAGCTGGAAGTGCTGTTGGGCGATCCCGTAGCGCACATTACGGCGTCGTAGAACAGAACAGGGAGCAGAGGGAGGGAAGGGAGGGCCTCTCTCCTCAGCGCTGATTGGCTGCTCGGCTGAGCGTTAGGAAGCCCTCGGCCCCGTCCTTGCTCCGGGACACTCGGACGTTTTCATGCTCGATTTGAGCGGGTTTCATGACGCTGGCTGGTCGGCCAAGGCCACGCCAATGGCCTGGACTGCTCATGCTGCATTTCGGACGCGTCTGGTCGACCAGCGCACAGCCATGGCACAGCCATCTCATGGCTCAGCGGACTGAACCGGTGGACGTTGCACCCGCTGTCAGTCAGTGGCTCCGCTCTGCCGGTATCACCACTATCGCGGCCACTATACGAGGTGTGAGTCATGACCAAACAGGGCATAGCTGTATTGTATGCACCTCATGGTATTTGTGTTTGCATGGGCCGCAGCTGGGCTGGACACATATGCTCTGAGAAAAAAAGTAATCCAGTTCGCAAAGGCCCCCTCCATATGTTGGCGTGCTGCAAGAGTCTCCCCTCTTTGTGTGCAATTAATTTCAAAGTATGACATGGTAGTTGTGAGATACTTATTTAAGTGTACACAATAGCTGCTTGGTTCATTATTAGTTCTGCATTATAGTTACTTCTCTTGATGCGTAGCTCTTTTCAATATCCCATGGTAGCACTACTTGGTCATAACGGTCACACTGTTGCTGTTGAAAACTTGGGTTTATTTTTTATTTTAGGCTTTGGGAAATTCATCCATGCACTCCTGAAGTACTGTAGTTTGCCCTGGGCAATTCCTTGATGGAGGCATACTTTGGATCTCTTATCATCTGCATATCCTAACAAAACTTCTCATGGGAGAGTGCATGAAGTAGTGAAAGCAAAAAGAAAAAGGAAGCCTGGAGTAGGTGGAGAGGAGTGGGGGTAAGGCTGACTCGGAGCGGGGAGCAGTGCAAGCAGTGGGGAGTTCTTATGCCTGTTACCTCCACCTCTTCCCCACCCCTCCCCCTCCTCTTCTGCCCTGCCTCCCACCTCTCCCTCCTTCCTCACCTCGGTCCCTCTCTCCAGCCACTCCCTCTCCTCCAGTCCCCTCCCCCCTCTCTCACTCCCTTTACCCTACCATCCCATCCTCTCCTCTCCCACAACAGAGGTGCTGTTGCTGTTGGGTCAGACCAGTCAACCAGTCTCTACCCAACGGCCGGGGGCTCAGCTTGTCTGTATGAGTGCGTGTGCTAGCCAAAGGACAAGGCAGATCTTTTCTGCCTCTTGTCCCCAGTACCAGTGGTGGTGAAGTGTGGTTGACATCTGGGCAACAATTTCAGTGTGAGTTTGTGTCAAGACAAGTGCGACAGTGGAATGTGAATGAGTGTGTGTGCGTGCTGTGATCACTCCAGAAGACACATGGATAGTTACTGAACAAGTGATTTTTCTTTTGTTTCCAGTAAAAATGAGCTTAAAAGTATCAGTAGTGATTGTGAGTGTGCTGATAGCTGCAACGGCAGTTTTGGCCCTGGAGAATGGGCTAGCTAAAACACCGCCTATGGGATGGCTGGCATGGGAGAGATTTCGGTGTAACACTGATTGCAAGAATGATCCTGACAACTGCATTAGGTGAGTGAATATTCTGCATGGCATTTTTTGCTTAGTCTGTCTGTAGTGACCATGTGTGCTTGTCATTGTAGTGCAACCAATTTTTTATGACAGAAATTAATATCAATTTTTCTGTTCAATACAGACAGACTGTTAGTATAGATCTTTTTTGTCCTATTAAAATCACTTGATTTTATCACCTGAATTTTGTCACAAAATTTTGCCTGTGCTAAGAAGGTGGAAAGCCTAAGGCAGTGCACGAGTTACTATGTGTTGTTTCCAATAGTTTTTGTCATTTCTGTCACCTTTTAATATTGTCATCAGCCATTTGTGACCTAAGCAGAGTGGCTAAAGTTAATAATAAGTAGTCTCAATGTTTCTATTGACCGCAGAACTTTTTGTCTCTATTGGGAATCTGAAAGTGACACTATCCTTCTTTCTCATTTCAGTGAAAGATTATTCAGAACCATGGCAGATCTGGTTGTATCTGAGGGATATGCTGATGTAGGCTATGAGTACATCAATGTTGATGACTGCTGGCTGGAAAAGGAAAGGAGCTTCTCAGGACAACTTGTAGCCGATAGGCAGAGATTCCCCAGTGGAATGAAATCTCTATCTGACTATGTGAGTGATGTACTATCTACCTTTACTTTACCGTGTTCTGTAGTGGATTATTTCATTACTTTCAACATGTACTTCAACTTTAAATTACAGGTGCATTCCAAGGGACTTAAGTTTGGCATTTATGAAGATTATGGTAATTACACTTGTGCTGGCTATCCAGGTGTATTGGGTTACCTTCAACTGGATGCTCAGACATTTGCCGAGTGGGACGTGGATTATGTCAAATTAGATGGCTGCTATGCACACCCCACTGAAATGGATAAAGGTACATACTAATTCTGTACAGTTATTATTACTGTAAAGTTAGAGGCTCAGTAATGACCTTTAATTCAGAACTTATTTGAGTAACATTCAATTCATCTTTTTAATTCCCAGGCTATCCTGAGTTTGGATACCACTTGAACCGCACTGGTCGCCCTATGATTTATTCTTGCAGTTGGCCAGTCTACCAAATTTATGCTGGACTGCAGGTCAGATACATTTTTTTTTTTTAAATTAATAATATGTCATTTGGCCGGTTACTTAATTCATGCATTTTACAGCCCAATTTCTCCTCCATCATCGAACACTGTAACCTGTGGCGCAATTATGATGACATCCAAGATTCCTGGAAAAGCCTCGAGACAATCATTGACTACTATGGTGACAATCAGGATGTAATCATTCCCAATGCAGGACCTGGACATTGGAATGACCCTGACATGGTGAGTTCCAAAAGTCTGTAGGAAAACTTCAAACTGACCAAGGATCTCTATTTTTCCTTGGAGTATTTTGTCCAGCTAAAACAAATGTCAAATTTATGTGTGTGTGTGTGTTGTTTTTTTTAGCTTATAATTGGTAACTTTGGGCTGAGCTATGAGCAAAGTAAGACTCAAATGGCTCTGTGGGCTATTTTAGCTGCTCCTCTGCTCATGTCTGTTGATCTCAGAACAATCAGGCCTGAATATAAGGCCATCCTGCAGAACAAGAAAATCATTGCTGTTGACCAAGATCCTCTAGGAATTCAGGGCCGCCGAATCTACAAGGTATTTAACTTCTCTTGTTTGTGATATAAGATATCTGATTCTTCAACTGTTTTGGGTTCAATGTGATCATATTCTTTTTCTTGCAGCATTCCGGTATTGAGATCTGGGCTCGACCTATCACTCCTACATATCAAGACTACTTTTCATATGCTCTCGCCTTTGTGAACCGTCGTGTTGATGGCACACCATCAGATATTGCTGTCACCCTCCAAGAGCTTGGATTGTACAACCCCGGTGGCTATGCTGTTGAGGTAAATCTATAATTTCTAGTTTATCTTTAGTTTATTGTGTCCGCTGCACTATCTTCTATGTGGTGTACTAATACACATTTCTATGTTTTGCAGGATCTCTATGAAGATGTGAGCTATGGTGTGCTAACCCCTCAGACCAAGATTAAGGTGAAAGTTAATCCCTCTGGCGTGGTCATTCTTCGTGCTGATGTTCGTGCTTCAAGAGCATTTCCCCAACAGTTCCTAGAATCCCGCACACCTTATGATCCATACCAGCAAGTTTTCCAAGTGCGTCGTAGCAGCTTTCAGAAGAAATAAATTATTTTAAGTTATTTTTATTTTTAGTGAAACATGAGTGGCTTTTGTAGCTTTTTCTTGTATCTCTTTTTTTTTTCTTCTTGGTATTATGATGAATTTGGAAAATGTAGAATCAAACTGTCGTCATGACGAATGTTGTAAATTCAATCTTTAAGCTATCCCCATTATGAAACTTGTTCAGAACCCTTGGGCTTGCCTCATATCATATGGTCATTTTTTAATTAAAAAAATTCTGAGTAAGGATATTAGAGTGGACTATTAAGAGTTGAACTCTTCCTTTGTGATCATTGCAATAGTGTTTTGGTTTCTGTGATGAATGCTAATGCACTCTTAATTGGTAACCTTCTATGTTGTGAAGGCTGCAAGATTTTCTAATGTTTATTTTTTCATTTTATGTCAATCACCTTGTTGCCTGGTGAGAAATTAAGACTGCTTAAGCAAAAATGATCTTAAGAAGCCCCTATATGTAGTATGTGTATCAGACATCGAAGCAATTTTTCCTAGTGTTACTTACTCGCTGCATGATAACTTCATTTTGTTTTTGATCTGGGTTTTCAAGACAATGTGGTCCAATTTAGCCACAACCAAATCAACTACTATATGGTATGTTATTAATATTTGTTAACCTTCTCAGGGAAGGAGGCCAAATATCTTCTGTCACCCTTTTCAGCTCAGAATTTCACTCTTGTGACATAAATTAATTGTGAAGAGACTGATGAGGTGTTCTACACAGTCAAATTTAGAGAATGGTTTACTTTAATAACTTTTTTGTGCTGTTTCTTGTAATTCCCCATGAACTGGCACTGTCTTTTTCATGATATGTGCTTCCTATGGTTTGGCCAGTTGAGTTACACATTTTGTGCCATTCTTGTAAACATGCAGTTTGGTGGTGTTTCATTTGCATTTTTAATGAGTGCTATCCAAACAGCTGTTCATCTAGTAAAGACTTGTTACTCTATGGCACCATGCTGTTGTGTAAATAATTGTGCAGATGAATTATGATTACAATCAAAACATAAACTGGACAAGTCCTTATTGGATGTAAAGCTTGAGTTGTTGCAGGTGATGGCATTGGTCAAGCCTGGTGTAAAAATGTGATAAAATCAATTTTAGTGTGTGTTTGTGTGTGTGTGTATGAGTGTTGTCCTTAAGTGTATTTGTGTTATTTTATTGTATGAATTGTGCACCAGTATTCAGAGAGAACTTATGCATTTATGTGTGTGTGGATATTTGTAAGTAATTGTATAATTCAAGAGGATTCACAGATAGGGTGCCACTTGTCCTTTTCTCTAATTTTTTGATACTTTTTTTTAAACTACTGTATGACAGATTGGTATCAGTCTTTTAGGCGCAAAGTTGTCGTACATATTGTGATCATCGATTTATATGATCATTGTTTCGAAACAGCTGTGTTCTTGTTATTCTGTTTATGTATAAAGGCTTGTAAGTAATGGGTTCTTTGCCCTTTGTTGGAAAGTCAAGTTCTGAGAATGTACATAATTTAATTTTAGAGGAAACTGTACAGCAGGGCAGAATGATCATTTATCTGTGTTAGTTAAAAAGCTCTAGGTGTATCCAAGGTGACAAATATCCTCTGTGTACATGATTATGAATAATTTTTACCTCATGTGAGCATTGCATAGTCTCATTGATGAATTACTACGCCCAATTTGTTTTCTCCTGTAATCCCAACTGAACTGGGATGAAATTTGTAGATTTATACCTGTGCAGTAGTCAATACCCACCGTCATGTTACTCAAATTCTTTAGTTGTTGCTACGGGACCAACTTGCACATAAGAAGATGATTGGATGAATGGCTATGTTGTTAAATAAAAGGAGGAAAATACTGATTTAATTTACTTATTGTTTTCATCACCCATTTCTGAAACAATAAGTTTGTAGTTTGTCCTACAGGCAGTCAACATAAAGAACTGTAGCTTGCTTGGTTGAGGAGTTTGCCAATGTGTAAGGGAATTTGCCTCCAGGAAGTCCATGGCACACAGCCGCATGCTGACCATCCTTGTGTAGGACCACCATTGCACCCTGGAAATCAGGGTACTTAGCAGTAATACGCCTGATGGCAACCTCACCTGCTTCCTTTGGAGCCCGACCATTTCTCATTTCCTCTACTGCCAAAAAGCTAGAATATTATAGGAAATTATATTAGCACATCACAATCAGTATATAAGTTTCCATGCCAAAACTACATAATTTAGTGGCGCTCACCTTGGGAGGAACCTCATCATTACATCACCATCTCCAGTCGCTGCTGCTCCTCCAACATCCTGGTCTGCATATGCTCCAGCACCAGGAATTGGAGAGTCACCAACTCGACTTTAAACCAGGAAGAGATACAAACAAAAATAATACAATTGAATTTCAGCTTGATTATTCAAACTCCCTAATGGGTATAAATAACAAACCCTGGTATTTTGTGTCTTGCCCCATTAGTAGAGGTACCAGCTGCTATGAGACCGTTGATATCAATTGCAATCATGCCTATGGTATCATGATTTTGGAAGTTTATTCCATTACTGCTTCTGAATGCATCTTCCCTGTTGACATTTTTCATAGCTTTGTAGGGGCCACAGTGCTTAGATGGATCTGGCGATACATTCTGAATATTCGGAAAGTGATGAGAAAAATTGAGCAGCTAATCGGTTTTACCGGTGAAGCAATTAATATTCCAACATACATACTCGCCAAAAGTTAGGTTGGCATTTATTTTTCTGCCATTCCTGCCAAATTGCAAGAGATTTGTTGGTGCTCAGGGACTGTTCCTTGAATCCCATGTCAACTGCAAACTTGGTTGCTTGATTGCCTGCAAGCATTGTATGTGCAGTGTAGTCAAGGACTTTCCTAGCCACAGAAATCGCGTCAGGTATCCCTCGGAGATCACTGACTGCTCCAATATTCATTGTCACCCTGAAATTTACAGGAACACAAAAATTAAAGTTCTTATTTCGGATTTCGCATGCAGTATATTAAATTTTCTCCTCACCCATCCATGATCATTGCATCCAATGTGGTTTCGCCTCTCTCATCTGGACTTCCACCGAATCCGACGGTGCCATCGCACTGAAGTTTTTCACACACAGTACAACCCTTTTCTACTGCATCCAGGGCAGAACCCTTTTCCTCATGGAGCACTCTCCAAGCTAGAAGTGGATAGGAGAAAGGCGAAACAAAGATTTGAATTTCCCACTACAGTACCAACTTTACTACTAACAAAAAAAAAAAAATATACACAGTGAGGCCAATAAAACAGAGATGGATTTTTTTATGGCCGTCTGGAAATAAAATACATAAATGGCTCGAGCCGGACGGTAGGAGTGCAGTCAAGCAAGGACTGTGTTGCCGACTCGGGCTCGGCGCTCACCTTTGGCGCCGGCGCTCTGAAACCCGTTGGCCGACCAGGTGTTGATGACGACGGGGAATGCCGGGTCCGCGTCCGCGTCCGGGACGTTGCCGTTCGGATCATTTACCCTCACGTGGTTTGAGGTTAGGGTCGCTAGCACCCCACCGACGACAAAGCTGACGGCTATCAACACTTTCGCACGGTCCATGTCGAGAGCAGACCAGCGAAGCCGTGGCTGTGGCAGCGCGTCTTCTGCTGCTGCTGCCGCTGCCTCGGCAGGGGGTCGCGTTTGCCTTCTTGTTGCCGTCGTGGCAACGACGCCGACGAACTTATTTGCCTGCGACAGCGAATTTAAAGGCCGGTCTATCAGTATCAGACTCGCGCCGAGCCGGCTGTGCCGTGGTGTGCAGTTTGTTTGGTCGCGCCGCCCGCCCGCCTCTGTCAAGTCCTGCGCTGAGCACGGGGTATTGACAGGGCGCGTCGAATGGGTGGCCCACCTCACCGGCGGAGGGCGCTGCCGTGCGCTCGCGCGCTTAGCGCTCGCTGCTCACGCGGGGGCGTCAGAGTTCACTTAAACCTTTGCGCACACAGGGTTTGGGTTTTGTTATTTACTTCCAGAGAGAGAGAGAGAGAGAGAGAGAGAGAGAGAGAGAGAGAGAGAGAGAGAGAGAGAGAGAGAGAGAGAGAGAGAGAGAGAGTGTTCACACAAACCTTTGCGCACACAGGGTTTGGAAAAAAGAAGGATAAAATCACTTGTTTTAAAGAAAACGACAACAAACTTACTTTTATTCAACACACAAACAGCAGAAAAGTATATCACAGTAATGTTTTTGTAGCACGCTTAAGGTTCATGATTTATACTATTTTCCTGCGACCGAAATTGGTACATCTTGGTAACTTGAACCACAACACACATGTATGGCCTCATCGAGGGCGCCCCGTCCCCGTGCCCGGAACATTCGGGGAATGACTGGAATGCCTCGGCGGGACGGGAGGCCGGCTGAGGCTGAACCGGAGCCTCACCAGTCGCCCTCGACCACCTTGTCGTGCACCCTGGGGCCCGTGCACGGGTAGTACTTGATGGAGACGGTGCTCTCGCTGGCCGAGCGCACCGTCAGGGGGAAGCCGTTGGGGAAGGAGCGCACGGGAAGGTTGTGGCAGGCCGCGGCGTACTCGCCGTCCTTCCGGAGCACGATGAGCGCCCCGGAGAAGTCCGGGTACCGGGCGGCGATCCTCCGGACGGACTCGACGGCCGCCGCCTCCGGCGTGGCGCCGTGCCGCATCAGCTCCACGGCGAGGAACCTGCAACACGAGACTGGTCAGCCGCGGGCCCGGGAACGGACCGGACTCCGGACCCGTCCAATACTTACGAGGGGACGAAGCGCATCATGATGTCCCCGTCGCCGGTAGCCGCCGCCGCCCCCACCTCCTGGTCGGCAAACGCCCCGGACCCGGGGATCGGCGAGTCGCCGACCCGTCTGTGCCGGGGAAGGAAAACGATACCAGTTAACGCAAGGCCTCGGCAGACAAAGCTCGTTTGCAGCGGCGGTATTCGAACCCTGGTCCGTACTCACCCGGGGATCTTGTGGCGCGCCCCGTTGGTGGACGTGCCCGCGGCCAGCCTCCCCTCCGAGTCCATGGCCACCATGCCGATGGTGTCGTGGTTCCAGGGGTCCACGACGGCTCGGGGCACCGGGCGGCGCGGGCTGCGCTTCCTCCTGGCATCGTTGGCCTTGGTCTCCACGTCGCTCACCTGCGGCACGGCCTCCAGCACGACAGTCGTGGACTCGGGGACGTCATCGGTGGCCTTGGCCTCCGACACGGCCGTCGTAACGTCGGTGGCCTCCGTGGACCTGGCCTCGGACGCGGCCGTTGTTGCTTCGGGGACGACGTCAGCGGACTTGACCTCAGACATGGTCGTCGACATGGTCGCCTCGGTCTCGGTGACCCTGGCCTCGGGCACGGCTGTCGTAATCGCCACGGGCTTGGCCTCGGGTACCTCGGGTACCTCAGGTACCGCTGTCGTGATTTCGGGCAAGGACTCGGCCTGTTTGGGCTCGGCCGCGACCGTGGTGGCTTCGGCTGCCCTGGGCTCGGTCACTGCCTCCGTGGGCTGCACCTCGGCGGTGACCTCGGGCACGGCCTGTGTGGTCAGCGGCTGGTGCACGGCTTTCTCGGTGTTCGCCTCCGGCACAGCCTCAGTAGGCGTGGCTGCGGTGACCTCGGCGTTCTTCAGTTCGGACGTGGGCTCGGGTGTCTTTATTTCGGACACGACAGTTGTGACTTCGGGTGCAGTCTCCGTTCGTTTGTCTTCGGGTGCCGCCTCTGTGACTGCGGATGCAGCATCCGTTGGTTGGACTTCGGGTGCTGCCTCAGTGGGCTGACCGGTGGTCCCGGCTTCTGTCACCGGCTGAGCAGGGGTTGGGGCGGGGGTTGAGGCAGGGGTTGGGGCAGGGGTTGGGGCAGGGGTAGTCCTGAGGGGTTCGGGCTCCGGGGGCGGCAGTTCTGACAGGATCTTGAAGGCGTGCACGGGCCGGTACGGGCCGCAGCGGTCCCTGGGGTTGGGAGTCACTCCCTCCTTCCAGAAGTTGGGCTGGCAATTGCCGAGCAGCCACTCCTGCCACAGGGACTGGCTGTGGTTGGTGGTGAGCGTCTGCTCCGGGAAGCCCATCTGCAGCGCGAACTTGGTGGCCTGGGAGCCGGCCAGCAGCGTGTGCGAGGTCCTGTCCATCACCCTCCGCGCCACCGAGATGGCTGAGCGCACCCGGCGCAGGGAGGCCACGGCGCCGACGTCCATCGTCACCCTAACCACATCAGACAAAACAAAATTCAGACTCGAAACGAGGGGGAATTCACTTGAAATAAATCGGCCAAAAAAATCGGGTTGAGAAAAATATCAAAAAAGTCAAATATACGACACGAAATGCTCAAAATGCCGAAGAAAAGTAGTCAGAGAGAAAACTTTAAAAGGTCAGGTTGCAACCAATACCATGTGTCCTATTTGCCCCGTGACAAGAGAAAGGTAGGCAAACCCACATCGCACTAATTCCGTCCCTCTCTGTCTCGGCCGGACGCGTGAGATAGAAAGAGACGGAGCTATAGTGCGTTGCGGGCTTGCCTACCTTTTCCCTGTCACGTGGCGAATGGGACACCTGGTATTGTTATTTTTTAAAAAAATCATTTTATTTTTTTTTGTTGAGAAAAAATCTAACAAAATCAGAAGAATTAGCCATGATAAAAATCGGTGTACATCGAGAACAGCAGGAGCAGGGACTCGAACCCGTGACCTGACGTACGCGGCCGGGAGCGTGGCCTCACCCGTCCATGATCATGGCGTCCAGCGTGGTCTCGCCGGCCTCGTCGGGGCTGCCACCGAAGCCCACCGTGCCGCGGCACTGCATGGCCTCGCACAGGGAGCAGCCCTCCTCCACGGCGTCCACCGCCGAGCGCCCCTCCTCGTCCAGGACTTTCCACGCTGCAAAGGAATAGCAGGACGACTCAAGGCAGTGGACGTGACGTCCTGGTAATTCTTATGCTGGAGCGGTAAACAACACAATTCGCTTGCCCCCCCCCCCTTCCCCTTTCTTGAATGACAAAAATTTCCTAAGCCGAACGGACTGCGCGCTGCGCTGGGGGGGGGGGGGGGGTCGTGGAAGCAGACTTTTCGTGGCTCCCTCCGACTAACGCCCCCACCCCCACCCCTTTCCCCTCCCCCGCGTTAGGGGGAGCGCACGGGAAATATCACTGTCTCCAGAACTAGGAGAGGAGGAGTAAGAAAGGAAATAATTATTCACTGCGTCACTTTGTTGTTTCAGAAGGGAGAGGTTGTTCCGTCTCATTATACGCCATGCAAATGAGTCGGACTGCGAGCAAATTGTGAGGGTTTGTCGTCAGACGCCACAGCGTCGCGCGGGAGCTAGGGGGTGGCGGGAGCGGCGGGGGCGGCGGGGCCTATGGAGAGGGGAGCCGTCGGGATCCTCAAGTTCCCGTCAGGTTCTCCTCACCAACACATTGTCGATAGGCAACCCAACGTGCTACCCATTTTGAACAATTTTGAATATTTAGCAAATTTTTCAGGGACTGGTGGTCCCCCTCGGGGAGGGGTCATTTGGCGCCGATGGTTTGCGCTACAGCACGTGACCATGTGGCCACCGGAACGCGGAGGAAAGTGGAGTCAAGGCTGCCGCCGGGACTAGGCACTCCCTCTGCCGCTGCGGCGGCTGCTGCTGCTGCTGCTGCGGCGGCGGCGGCGGCGGCGGCGGCGGCGGCTCCCTCCCCACGCAGCTCCATAGTCTCCAGTGCACCGCGCCAAACCACGGCCGAAACACTAAATCTTTCACTCCTCACTCATTGCGGTACGGCCACAATCGTTGGGCCGCTCCGTTCACTTGAGGCACTCGCAGCACACCGCGCCACACGGCGGCCACCGTAGCGCGCCAGTGCGCCAGCAGAGACGGCAAAAAGCGGCTGAGCACTAATGCCACGGTCGGGACTCGAACCACGACCTCTCCCAGCAGGACATGGTGGCGGTGCACCCGCGGCTGCAGTGGCTATCGAATCACACCCGGGTCGCTGCGGGGTCGACGGGAACCTCGGCGTCTGTACCTCTGGCCACGGCCTGCTGGTAGTCCCACGTTGTGATGACGACGGGGGACACCGGGGCCCGGATCAGGGTCCCCGACGACGATGACTGGGGCGGCGCGGCCAGGGCGACGGCCGCGAGGCCCCCGACGGCGAGCGCCAGCAACAGCGTCCCGGTCCCGGCCATGTCAGCTCGCCGATGACACACTCCACACACTGCTGCACTGCACCCGGCCCACCAAGGCCCAGCCCGGCCCGGGGGCCGGGGGCCCTGGTCAGCAGGGGCGTGGCGGGGCGTGGCGGCCAGCAGTGGGGAGCGGAGGGTGGGTGGGTTGGGATGGGGGGAGGTGGACACTGGTGCTTCTCTGAGGGACACCCGGCGGCCCAGCCGGACCCACAGCCGAGCAGATTCCAGCTCACTCTAAAAAAAATTAAAAAAAAAAACATTTAAAAAAAAAGAAAGAAGAAAACGAAAGGGGCTAAAAATAACGAGAAACAACCGCGGACATAAAAGTCGAAAAATCGAAGAAAATAACCTTAGGGAAGTAAATTATTATAGTAATTACCCCTCCCCCCTCCCTCCCCCGGCTCGGCCCGGCCCGATCCCCGGCGCTCTTGTTCTTCCTCGTACGCGGTAATTGCTTCAAAGAAAACACCTCATCGGCCGTACTGCCGTACTGGTGCGGGGGCCCGGGGGGCCCGGGGGGCCCGGGGGGTCCGGAGGGGCTCTGTGTCGTAATACCACGCGGCCAGGCCTTTATTTTGGACGCAGCGCGTTTCATAACTGGATCAGAGAGCAGGGCAGGCAAAGCAGGCGCTGCGGTGGGCTGCAGGGCGGCCGATGCGATGCCTCTGCTCACGCTCCGAGCCGTGTAAGTTCATTTCACTCGACACGACGTCTCCGATGAGGCGCATGATGTATCGCGCGGGCCGGCAGTGGGGACCGGCTTGACGGGGGTGCGGGGGGTGGGAGCGGGCGGGGGGGGGGGGATGATGCGGGGACGCCGAAAAACGTAACGAAACTAACACAACGACGCGACTCGTGCCGGCGGCATAGCGTCGTTGACACAACCCGCCCCGCTGGACAGCCGACAGGCCAGGCCAGTCCCAGGCCCCCGACAGACCCTGACGGGACGGGGACGGGACGGGCTGCGAGAAATGGCCAGCCGGGTTTGACCAAGCCGGCCCCCCAGCCCCCGGCCCCCGGCCCCCGGCCCCCGGCCCCCGGCCCCCGGCCCCGGCACCGGCACTGGCACACCTTGGGACCTTGGCTCTGGTTGTCGTGGCCGATCCGTGCTCGACCTTCGACCTCGAACCGGTTGGCAGGTATCGGCTAGGTGCGGGGTGGTGTGTGTGTGTGTGTGTGTGTGTGTGTGTGTGTGTGAGTGTGTGTGTGTGTGTGTGTGTGTGTGTGTGTGTAGCAGAAAAGCGCGGCGCATTCGGGGAACGGCAGCCAGAGCGACATCTGAACGGGAACGCGTGCTCGGGGAGCGGCACGGCACGGCACGGCACACGTGTGGCTGTGGCGGCGTGGGGGATAGCCACACATTATACTAGCCGCCCAATAAAACGGTGTACGCAATGCGCCAAGCGCTATGGCCTAGGCTGTCCTAGGCTGGCCTAGTGAGTCAGAGGAATGTCGGCACCACTCTCCTAGGATCGCAGGAGGGCAAGGCGCGTGCTGCGATTCACGCGCCCGAAATATGTCCACTGAGAGTTCAGTTACACTTACCGTGTGGCGAGTCCTCCGGAGAGAGAGGTCGAGTAAAATGTTCGACAAGACGTCGTTGCTTCTACCCAAAAAAATCTCCAAACATATCACGGCCGACAGAGATAACAACCACCGCAGTAGGTCAGTGCGCTGCAGACTGGCGCTGGGGACCGCCGGGGACCCCTGGGGCCCCACTGGGGGCGCGCAGATAACGAGGGGGCGTCGCGGTGTACATGGACTCCCCCGCGCTCCGTCCGAACCAGCAGATTTGGCCACGAAATAATTCCTCACCTGAAATATGATTCAATAATGCGCTCGTTCGACAATTCATTCATTCATTCATTCACGAAGTAATTTTTAAATGGTTTTTGTTACTTTTCTCATTCATAGCACGTTTATCATTGCACGTTCATCCATTGCACGTTCATTCATTAATTCGTTCATTCATTCGTCTATGAATTCATTCCCTCTTTCATTTATTAATTCATTTATCCATTAATTCCTTTATCCATTAGTTCGTTCATCCACTAATTCGTTCATCCATAAATTCATTCATCCATTAATTCGTTCATCCATTTATTCATTCATCCATTAATTCATTCATCCATCCATCCATTCAGTCATTCACTTCGCGGATGGCGTGTGAGCGCCTCGCTGAGCGCCCTGTTGTCAGCCCGGCCCGCTGCGGGCCGCTGCCCGCTCCCCACTCGCGCCAGTTGGGCTGCCTACCCGGCTGAAGCGAGGCGCTCCCCTCACACCGCTACGCTGTCAGCCGCTGGTGCCGCGCTCTGGCCGCGCCTCTGGCCGCGCCCCTCCCGGACCGCCCCCTCCACGCTCCGCCGCTCCGCCGCTCCGCCCGTACCTCTCTAGCTAGCTAGACTCCGCGCCGCACCACTCCGTGCTCGCTCGCCTGCGAGACGAATACAATCGGTGCAGAAATGTGTCGCCCCGTGGCGGCCCCGGCCCCGGAGGACACTGCATATGTTGGTGTCGTGATCTCGTGTCCGGGAGAACATTTGTCCCACATGACCAGGATGCATCCTGGGGTCGACGTCAGCCGTGGGCTTTGCACAGAGATCATTATGCCGGTGGACGTGGCCACGGCTTCCTGGTCTGCTCGTGGCATTCCCCCACTCCTCTGCAGCAGTTCCCTCGTGGTCCCAACGGTACCGCTCTGCAGGCTCTGCACCTGTCTGGGCCGGGCCGGGTGGGTGCCTGGGTACCTGCCTCTGCCTACCTGGAGTGTACCTGGCCGCGCCGCGCCGCGCCACGCCAAAGACCCTACCCTCACACTCGGCTTGGCCGGTCCCCGGAGCTGCCCGGAGCCCGGCTTCGCTCTTCGCTATCCTTCGGCCCCCGTCGTCGCTCGGCGCTCAGCTTCGGGCGCGGCGTGGCGGCAAGCGGAGCGCGGACTGAGGGGGAGTGGCGTGGCGGGGCGGGGAAGACCGGAGGTTCCCGGGGCAGCCTGCTGGAGCCCGGAGCCCGGAGCCCGGAGCCCGGTGCTGTGTGTCGACTCGACTGCGCGCGCCGCACGGAGCGGCGGAGCAGCGGAGCAGCGTCCAGGGGGGCAGAGCCGGCAGAGCGAGAGGGAGAAGAGAGAGAGGGAGAGAGAGAGAGAGAGAGACAGAGAGGCGGACCCGGTGCGGAGCGGCGCGGCGCGCGGCCGACTCAGGCTGCCGAGCCGCGTGCCGCGTCAGTGTGCTCCCGACCCCCGCCTCGCCCAGCCCGGCCCGGCCCTCGGCTGCCCTCGGCACAGCCCTCGCCGCAGTGCCGCGCCGCGCCGCGTGCTGCCGCCGCCGCCTCTCCTGCCGGTAGGCCCGGCCCCGCGGCTCAGCGGCTCCGCGGCTGCTAGGAGCTGCGTGCGCCCCACCGCGGACCGCAGGGACCGCAGGGACCGCAGGGCCGCCGAAGGAGTCAACGTCCGCGACGCGGTCGCCGCGGAGGCGCACCGGTACACCGCCGCCGCCGGCCCCGCTCCAGGACGCCGTCGTCGTGGTCGCGTCGTCGCCATCCGCGCGATCGTATGTGACAGTGCAGTGCAAGTGGATACGCAGGATAAGACGCGCGGGCGCGCGTGCGAGTGTTTCGGAAGGGGCAGGTACCGGCGGTACCGGAGCGGCGCGCCGCCGTCCGGGGACTCAACAAGTTGATCCCCTCACCTCTCCGCCCCCGCCCGCCCCCGCCCGCTCGGCCCGGCCTCGGCCCTGATGGTCTAGTCAGTCGACTTGAAGCGTGAAGAATAAGGACGGGGCTGCACGCCACGGCCAGGAGGCTATAATAGCAAAGCGCCCCGGCGCAGCCGAGTTCAGCGGCCCGTCCGAGTCTTCGTGCTGCTGCTGCTGCTGCTGCTGCTGCTGCTCTGCGCCGCTGCTGGACGTGTCGTCTGCTCACGAGGCGTCGTCTGCTGCAGCGCCGCGGGTACGGACGTGGAGGGCCATACTTGGTCTGCCGCCCCCGCCGCCGCGCCGCTCTAAGGACCCCGTCTTGTGTCGTGTGGGTCTGTGAACGGGACCCGTTGTGTGTGAGTGTGTGAGTGAGAGGCCACAGCGGGCTGGTACCGCCCTCCCCCTCTCTCTCCCTCTCCAAGTGGTGCACTTCGTACGGGACCTGGTCGGCATCAGCAGCCTCCTGGAGTAGCGACAGCAGAAGGAGGAAGACGGGAAGAAAGGAAGAAGGTGAGTCTACATCCAGCACCCAGCCCAGTGCGGCTGCCCTGCAGAGTGCAGCGGTGGCAGCCATACTGACAGGACGACACTCTGGAAATGAAACATATGTGACATGCTTTACCCTGAAAATAAAACACGTGACATTATGCCTTTCATTCAAGTGATCACATATGTGAGCGTGCAGTGTGCACATATGCCCCCGTTGACACTTTGACAGCTGACTTGAATGACACTTGATGCATCAGTGCAGCTGGTCAGAATGGAATCTCTCTCCTTTTGCTGGGATCCGACTCGGCTCCGTCTGCATGAATGCTGTTTCGAATCGTCCTTATCGTCGACATTTTCGTTTCTTCCCGCTCTTGAAACTGTCTCTGGCGATGACGAGTCTTGTTCGCCGCACTTGAGACCCTGCTCTCTCTCTCTCTCTCTCTCTCTCTCTCTCTCTCTCTCTCTCTCTCTCTCTCTCTCTCTCTCTCTCTCTCTCGCACATGAAAAGACTCCAAACACACACACACACACAGACACGATACGGACTGGCTGACGCACTCGGCGATGTAAAAAGGGCCACCACAGCGATCTGTGTGCAACAGGGCCTCAGGGCGAGGCTGACAGGCCTTCGTCGCCGCCCTGTGGCATAGCTGTTTGTTTCACTGCATTATGCGTACGGCTCTGAAAACGCTTCTCGACAATGCCCCTCTCCCCCCACTTCACTCGACGGGCTGTCTGCTCCCTCTCCCCTCCCCCTCCCCCCTCCCCCTCACCCCTTCCAACCCCTTGCCTCCCGGTGCAGCCCACCCTCTCCCCTTCTCTTCAGTGCAGTGCAGGAACAGCGGTCCTGGGCACTCCGCAAGCACGCTTGTGGCGCGACGGAAGAAGCAGTAGCGCTGAGAGGAGAAGAAGGAAGAGGAGAGGGGAGAGAGAGAGAGAGAGAGAGAGAGAGAGAGAGAGAGAGAGAGAGAGAGAGAGAGAGAGAGAAGGGGGAAAAGGAACGAGTGGTCTGGAGGAGAGGGGAATTTGCATTGTCAACACACACACACACACACACACACTCACATGGTTTGTGACCTCGATGCAAGTGGGCTGTGGAGCGGTCTGAAATCGTCGTCGTCGAGACTATGTCGTTTGTTCCGACCACAAACCAGCCGGAATGTTTCGGCGTGCCGAGACTGACTGAGTAGTCTCGTTGTTGTCTCTCTCTCTGTGATTCGTACCGATGGTTAGTCTACAACAAGCCCGTCGAGAAGGCGGCTATTCGCACCGGGGTGTGGTGTGAGTGAGTGTGAGGTGAGCCGAAAACGTGCCGCAGGTCAAAGTGGGGCGCGACCGGTGATGAATTGGTCAGGCTGGAGACAGGGTAAGACTGTGGAGCAAGTGCGGAGGTAAGGTAATTCGACTGACTTCCCACTCACTCAAGGTGGTGTAAGTCCCCCTCAGTGACCTCTCTCTCTCTCTCTCTCTCTCTCTCTCTCTCTCTCTCTCTCTCTCTCTCTCTCTCTCTCTCTCTCTCTCTCTCTCTCTCTCACACACACACACGTAGGTGTGGGTGGCTTGAGGTGACCGTAAAGAGAGGAGGTTGGCCTGCTTCACCATGTTGGGCGCATCGCCGTCGCGCAAGCAACCCCGTCGTCTCTCGTCTCCCTGGACCCGTAACTTTGCGTCGTGGCGTCTTTTTCCAAAATAGGACATTTCGAAGAAGGTCTGCCTTCAATTTTTAACGTTGACAACCCAAGTTCTGTTTCCGCTGATGTCCTTCTTGACTTCTTCTTCATTTCCGTTTTGGACCCTCTCCGAAATACCCTATCCACCCGCCAACAGACACCTGCTAGGTTGGCACTCCGCACTGCGCCGCGGCTACTTGCACCGGACCGGCCTTGGGCTCGGCTGGGCGGTTCTGCTCACTTCTCTGGTTTCGTTTTCCAGCGCCGGGTCCCGGCCTTTCGTTTACATGCGTCTAATTTGTCCGGACAGGGAGACGCTCGCGGCTAAAAATAAAAGGAGTGGGGAGGAGGGCGGGGCGGGGGGGGCGGGGCGGGGCGGGCCCTGCTCCCGAGCAGATGCAGCGGTGGCAGCGGCAGGCGGCAGGCGCGAGTGCGACCAGCGCCATGCCCCGCTCCCTACGAGCTGCGTGGGTACGGATCCGATGCAGGGAAAAGGAAATGACTGGCGAGGACAAAACAAAAAGCCGAGAAAATCCCCCCCCCCCCCCCTCTCCATCCCCCCCTCTCTCTCTCTCTCTCTCTCTCTCTCTCTCTCTCTCTCTCTCTCTCTCTCTCTCTCTCTCTCTCTCTCTCTCTCGTTCCTTGCCTCTCGCCCTCTCACTCGCTCCCGAAAAGAAATTCATCTGTCCAAATTGGAGGTGGCAGACATGTTGTCTGGCGTCATCAATTTGTTACGGCTGCTGTGTTCCCGCCGCAGCCGCCGCCGCAGCCTCGGTGACACAGCCGCCGCCGCCGCCGCCGCCGCAGGGGAGGGCCGGGCCCGTCCGTGCATCACGTGACGAGACTGCGGCACCCTCCCGATCGGGGTGGTGCTCACGTAATTTCAGGACAGAGCGGTGGAGGACGGGAAAGGGGGTAAGAATAAAAGAAGGAGGGTAACAGATGAAAATAATCTGAGGATGGCCCCGCGTGGCGTCCTGATGAAACAATGTCGCACGCGTTCCGCACGGCGAGCGACTTTGTTTTTATTTCTTCACGGCGACAGATAACTTTTTTGCCCCCTATTGATCCCATGGCGCTGCGTCCACTTTCGTCAGAGAGTAAATCTGTTGTGATCTTGTGCCGTTTTGTGAGGGGGATGTGCCGAGCGGGCAGCGGCAGGCGGACGTGGGCACGTCGATCTGATGCGCGGTCTTTGATGTGGGCCAGACGTGCAGAAGGCAGAGCTATCGAGTGTCCACGCACATCCGTTGGATACACTTCACCCCCCTCAACAATATTCATAAGCCTCGGTCCAGAGGGCCTGTTTTCTTTCACGCTGTCACCTTCTAACAGTGACAACTTTTACGTGCTCTCCTTTTGGATGGTTTCTTTTCTCTGTTCCATTTCTTGAACTGTCTTCCCTCCCCCCTCCCTCCAGCGCAAACAACATGCGTTAAAGTGTAATGATTCGCGCATCTCTTCTATCTCTCTCTCTCTCTCTCCTTCCTCACCCTTTACCTTCTTCTCCTCTCTTTTTATCGCCCATTTTGTCTCTCTCCCTCCTGCTTCCGCGCTGTTCCTCCTCCCCTTCCTCGCCGCGAAGCGATCCCAAAGATTTCATTTTTACGCATGTCGTCAAGACGAACGCACTCGCGGGGGGGGGGGGGGGGGGAGGGCGGAGGAGAGAGAAAAGGGGGTGGCGGCTGTACTGCCGTAGACAAATTTTAATGCGGGTGGGCGCGGCCCCTCACTTTAGGGTTTTAGGGTTGGTCTGTCATCACCGCGCCCTTCGGCACCCGGTAGCGCTGTCTCTGTCACTGCCAAGCGGGAGGCCCCTCGCCCTGTGCGTGCGAGGAGGACGGAGCGCTGGCTTACCACGCAGCCCGCTGCTGCTGGGTCCGCTGGGTCCACCGGTGGGCGAGATAGGTGTTTATAGCCGATCCGCTCAAGGGTCAATTTACCGTGTTTATAGGATGGCGACGTTTCCTGGTGGAGAGATGGGCATTTTAGGCACGCCGAACCGCGCAAGGTGCGGCCTGAAAAAAAAAGAGAAAGAGGAAATAAAGAAACAGAGAAGAAGGGGGAAGAAAAAAATAGCACCAAAACGTTTGGTCGTTATGGCTTGAGGTGCAAACCGACCGTTCCTAATAGCATGCTGATGCAGCATTCATGAGGGGGACGCGTTTTCGCACAGGAAACTGGAATCCCTCTGCGCGCACCGGAACAAAAATTTCAGGGTCCGGACCAGAGGAAGGGCGGGATCGGAAACGGCGTCTGCTTCTGTATCCTGAGAATAGACTACTCCGGAGAAGTCCAAATCGGAAGTAAGAAGTCGTAACGAAGAAATAGGGGTCCGGGGAAAATATGAGAAATCGCGTGATTTTTGAAGGGCAGCAGAGTTCCGAATACTCGATTTTTCGTCTCTAAAATGGGCGAAGATGTTTGCGAGGTAAGAAGAGGCGGCATTGTGGGGCAGAGGTGAGGCCGCTGCCGCCGCTTGGCTCGTTTCCCCGCGGCCCGTACCACTTGTGGTTGTTGAAAGTGTCTAATTGGCGAGGATCACATCACATCTCTCCCGGGGAGAGAATGTCAGCGCCGACAAGAAGAGAGAAAACGACGTCAGATGGAACAACAGCAGCGCTGCAGTGCACGGGGGGCCGGGGGGCCGCGCGAGGCTACACTGCTGAGCACCTGCCTCATGGCCTCGGGGATGATAACCCCTTCGATTGGCCATTTTTCCGTGCCAATTTCCCCGCGCCGTCCGCGCCCTGTCATCCGCAACTGATCACGCCCCGTTTGTCACCCTGTCGAGGCCCTGCAGGGGCCCTGCAGGCGCCCTAACAGGACGCTGTCGGCGCCCTGTGATATGTGGGACTCTGCCCCTTATTTGTCGTGGACACGACACTGGCGCCTCCTCCCGGCGCCAGACAAAACGCACTTGTTGTTTATGTCGCAGAATGCACTTCATTCATCGGCGGGCGACTTTTTGGACGAGACGTCTCTCTCTCTGTCTCTCTCTCTCTGTCTCTCTCTGTCTCTGTCTCTGTCTCTCTCTCTCTCTCTCTCTCTCTCTCTCTCTCTCTCTCTCTCTCTCTCTCTCTCTCTCTCTCTCTCTCTCTTGGTGCTATGAGGACTTCGGATAGACAGTTTGGACGAGACGTCTCTCTCACTCTGGCGCTGTGAGTACGTCGTAGACAGTCTTCGGGAAGCGAAAATAAATGGAACGACGCCAGCGTAGAAACAAGTTTGAATCAATTTTCGGCGCGCGCGCTGGAGCCGCCGCCTTCCAGAAATGCCCGAATGAGCTGGAGGTGCTAGGCGGCGCAGGGCCTCGGCAAGGCCTGCGCTGTCCAGCAGGCGGGAAGTTCAAATCCCCCCGTAATAGAAACGGTACGGAGAGAGGGAGGGGGCACTCCCTACCGCTCTCTCTCTCTTTCTCGCGCTTGGCCCGTATTTCTCTGGAAAGAGCGACGAAGATAGAAAAGCAAAAGCTTGCGGCTAGGCCAAGCGAGTCCCGACCGCGCGGCGCGCGAGGAGGGAGGGGAGCCCTTTGGCGACAAAACAAACGGAAAAAGGGGGATAAAATAATAAAAATGACCGCACCTCCACGCGTGCGCGAGCGAGGATCCACTCCGCGGCGACCACACCGCGTAGAAATGAATATGAAATACTTTTCCACGATGCTACATCCATTTAAAAAGTCGGGAAACAATAGTGGGCAGCGGAGGGGCAGCGCCACGACGGTGCGTGCGCGTGTGTGTGTGTGTCTGTGTGTCTGTGTGTCTGTGTGTGAATGGGAGGGGTGCTGTATGGGTCCGAGCGCATCGTACTTGACTATGAGCATGTGTGCGATAGAATGTGTGCAAGTGTTCGTCGTCGGCACCCCGCGAGGGAAAGAGGGGGGGGGGGGGGGGGGTGCTCTGGGCCCCTGCTGTGTGTGGCTTATATGCGGTGGAGAACAGACTCGGCGTGCGCCTTGACTATAAATAAACCCTTTTCTTCCCGTGTGTGTGCGTGCGTGTGCGCGTGTGCTGTGCGTGCGTGTGCTTGCAGGGAGCGCACCGGCCGGTCGGCCGCCACGGACACGAGGGGGCGGTGGGTATGGGTGTGCACTCCAAGAGCGAGCGAGTCAGACTGATCCAGAGAGAGAAAGAGAGAGAGAGAAACTTGTACTTGAACGCTGCCGCCGTGTGGATGGTATGAGTCACTGCTCCATGCAAGCGGCCCGTGTGTGACGTGGTTTTATTCAGGTGTGGGGGGCAGGGGGGGGGGGGGGGGGGGGGGGGGGGGGGGCAGGGGTGTGTGTGGGCGGGGCGCAACGCTTATCGTATGGCACCGCCCCGCCCAGCATCATCAACTGTACGCAGGTATAGAGGAATGGAATGAGGCGCCTTTCTTCCTCCTCCTCTTCTTCTACGTCTTCCTCACCTCCCTCCAGACTTGAACTTGTTTTCGCTGCTGAATCTTCTTGTTTTTAGCCCCACATTGCATTGTTTTTGTTTCCTCATTTGTCTGCGGCTTGGCCCGAATGTTGTTGTCTTGTCGTGATAGTGTATTTTAATAATGAAATCCGGGGAAACGGCACGGGCGTGTGTTAGAGACAGCGTACTACGTGTGTTTGTGGCGTGTATGTGTGAGTGCGGATGTGTGTGTGTGTGTGTGAGTGCGGATGTGTGTGTGTGTGTGTGTGTGTGTGCGCGCGTTGCTTCATCGGCTCAAACGCCCTCAGGCCTGCAGCCATCTCCCCCTCCACATCGTCCCAGTCTCTCTCACTCCCTACACATATGCCAACGCCCCAAGGTGTTTACTGTAAAATGATGAAAACGGAGAAAAGAAAGGAGTGTGACTACGTTTCAGGAGGATTGGTGTGGTGAAAAACTGTGTCATCGGCTGCTGAGCTGTGTGGAATTGAAGGGGGAAAAAATCCCATCGCCACTAAAAGGTAGCAAAAGAAAGACGAGAAAGATAGATGGTCAATTTTATCGTCTGCCATTGTAAAGTCGAGGTCTCTTACTAAATATGCGCCATTTAAAAATGTTTCATAAAAATGTGGGTACGATATGGGCGTGTGGACCACGTGCAGGGCGGGCCCTGTTTAACACAATGGGTTACGCCACAATCCTTTACCTGCGGCTTATCCCTCGGTATCGGGGCGTACACTGTTGGCATTAGCTCAGAGGAATCCATTTCACGTACACCTGTGTCATTTTTGTCTCCGCAAACACGGAAAGCACAGAGGCATTTCGTGTTGAATAAAATATTTGCGCGGTCTGCAGCCTGTCTGCGTACGACATGCCGTGGCCCGCACACCCAGACTCAGTCCCCTCAAAGCTCCCACCTAACCTCACCAACTGCCCCGGGGCCGGTCGGCCAGTGCGGGGCTCGGGGCCATACCAGGTCAACCCAGCCCCCTGCCCGGCCGGAGGAAAGAGGCGTCATCGGAAAAATAAACATAAAACATAGAAACAAAAAAGTTGGAGAGGAAGAAGAGGTCGAAAATGATTGGTTCGTTACGCGCTGGTCGTGACCTCACCTGTGGATGGACCCACAATAAAATCTGAGACGACGGGGGAAGGGGGGGGGGGGGGGGGGGCTCTCGAACGCATCTCCAATCGTTGGGTCCTGTCGGAGCCGTCGGTCTCGGGTCGACCGACTGTCGAGATGAGAGCTTCGTATTTTCCGGAGAAGCAATTTGGGCGCTTGGGTTGGCGCTCTGATTCAGATTAATAACCTCTCCAGTGCTGGCTTCGCCCGCTTCGCCAGGCAGTTCGAGCAAGTTACAGGCAGAGCTGCCTGGCCCAGGGCCTCGGGCTGGCGGCACGTTCGCTAGGTGGTATGGAATATGACCGGATGGGGAAGGGGGTTGTCTCTCCCAGCCTCTGTTCCGAAATGGTCGCCGGAGTTCGGGCACGTTTATCGAGCAAGACGGTGATTCTGGAGAGCTGATCACTTTATTATTTGACATACATTGTTGTTTACAGTGTACCACATATGCGGCTCGTCCCACCCTAATGTGTTTTTGGGGCCGACTTCACTAATGTTTTATTTCGCTTCATCTTTCCCGCCGGTGTGGCGAAAAAAAGGGGAGGGTAGGACATCAAAGCAAATATGGGAGTGTGTGTCTTTGCAGAGTGTGCCGAATTTATACACAGTATAGTGAGTGTGTACGTATTCGCCAAACAGCCCCCCCTCCCCCTTCTCTCCTATCTCTATCCCCCCTAATTCCACACAGAGAGAAAGATGTATGGAGCTCATCTGTTGTTAGAGATTGCACCACTGCCCCCCCTCCCCCTTCCCCAATACTCCCCTTCCCTTTGCCTTTCCCTTCCTTTTCGACGACCCACAATCGGACTCCCCTTCGCAAAGGCAAGGAGGCAGAGGGCAGGCCAAGGCTCCGCTCAGCTCCGGCTCCGGCAGGGCAAAGGGGTTAAATTACAAGGTACGGCACACCTCACTAAAGGGGGAGGGGACGGGAGGGGAGGGGAGGTGGTATAAGATTTGGCTCTGTGTGCCGTTCCAGTACTTTACGGTGTGGACGGAGGCGGGGGCCTGAACTGCGGGGGCCCGGCAGCGGCGTAGCTGTGAGGGGGGAGCAGGTCTGCTCGAGGTCATCGTCGAAAGTGCTGGCAATGAGCAACAATGTTACATCTAAGGCCCCGAAGCTATCAAAGTCCTGCGAGGTGGGGGAGGTGGAGCAGTTTGTAGTGGTGTTTGCCCGGCTGATGGTGCACGTGAATAGAAAGGGGGAAAGGGGCGTTGGCGGGGGAGAGAAGTGAGAGGAAGAGGGGGGGGGGAGAAAAGAAAGGGTTATATGGGCCGCGCGGATGACGTGATGGGCAAGGTTGCAGCAGACGGTGTACAGTCTGAACGGAAAGCGCGGCCGAGCAATTTTTCGTCTGGTCTGTTTGTTGCCGTGTCGCTTGGTGGCCACAGACCATCGCCTCGGGCCAAACTGAGTCCAAAGAGTAAAACTGAAAAGGTTGTGGTATTTTCGTCGTTTCCTGCCAAGCCCACGGCGCTAGTCGACACAGTGGTGCCCGGTGGCGCCCTCACACGGAGTAACACGGTGCGGCGCGGACCAAAGAGTAATGCCACAGAGTTGCTGACCTCCAAGCCTCGTAACGGACTTGCGCCTTCGCGCTCCTCATATTTCCATTCTGATTATTATTCCACTCTCTGTCTCCTTCTCTCCTTTTAGGTACGGCACGAGTAGTGCTATCAGCTCCACTGTCACCCACGCGGCTAGAAACTTAATATGTCCTCCTGGAACATAAATGATCTCGCATCGAATGATGGGTACCCTCCGATCAGGCGATCCAACAGGAAGAAAGGAGAATACGCCGATAGGAGGGAAGTGAGAAGATGGAACAAGGAAGGGGCAATTATAGGTCACCACTACTGCGAGAGCCAATGCTGCGAATCATCATGGTGGTGTGGCTTTGTAGGGTTGGCTGCCCTCGCTCCCCACAATCGGGCCGTTCTCACTTCTTTTATCTTGGCGTGAAAACAGATGATGATTGAGGTAACAATCTTTCCTTTTTCGTGGTCTGTGCCGGTCGTTTTGGTACCCTGCGGAGCGAGCCCATGCCGCCAACCTACGGAGATTGAAGAGTGGCCGTGGAAGCAGTCCTTGCCCTCTATATCCTCTCCGGGATTGTCTTCCCTAATGGAATGGCGACTGCGAATGGAACATGGGCTGGAAGTTGTGCCTCGCAGTAATGGCTCCGCTGCACAAATTTTAAAGAGGTTTCCGACGTTGGAGAAACTGCCTCTCTGCCTGCCTCACGTGTATGTAACCGCGACTATGAGCTCTGCATTCTGCTCTTTCTCTCTCTCTCTCTCTCTCTCTCTCTCTCTCTCTCTCTCTCTCTCTCTCTCTCTCTCTCTCTCTCCAATCGTCGCTCGCTGCTCGCAGTCGTCGTAAATTCCCAACAGCCTGAATATGGGACATGGCGCCGGGGTGCTATCTGAGCGGACTTATTGCACCGGCGTGCACTTGCTATATATATTGCTCCAGTTGTGTGGAATTCGTACCTGAGCAGCCTGATAACATAATCACATTCGCTGTCAAACAGCCGTGCAACAGCCTCCCCAACAGAAACATTAAGCTGATTGTGGCAGTGGACAGGTCTCCGGTCCGGTCACATTGAGGTTTGATTACGGCAGGATTGCCTGCCGACCGGTTGCAGCACTGGGCTTGGGGCGTCGGAGCGTGTCCTGCCCCGCTGAGAATGATACCATGCCTGCTACTGTCACATACTGACTGCAATTTTTGTTTTTTTGTTTTTAGGCAATGAAGAAGATGTTGGTGTGAAACGGCACTCACCACCATGGGGTGCTTCTGCAAGAAGGTGCGCACCTTGCACTGCAAGGTGGTCCTTCTCGACGAGCAGGAGCTGGTCCAGGAGATACAGGTGAGAAACCGCTCGTTACATCCAATACCAGGTGTATCTTTGGCCCCGGGCAGTTTCGGTTTTAGGCAGTCCCGCAAAGCACTATCTCCGTCTCTTTCTGCCTCACGCGTCTGGCCGAGCCAGAAAGAGACGGAGATACTGTGTTGCGGAACTGCCTAAAACCGAAACTGCCCGGGGCCAATGGTACACCTGGTATATTGTTTTTTCAATGTGTCAGCAGACTAGACTTGACAGGAGACTAGGCTTTGGTCAAAGAAAACGTTTTTATTGGTGTTCCTCCTGCACCCGCGCCTGCACCCGGCGGCAAGGACAGGTTTATGCCCCTCGTCTGGACAGGTGGTAGCTGTCAGCAGTCTGAGCACCTGAACAGCTGCGCTCCGCTCTACTTTCTTCTTCTTCTTCTTCTTCTCCTTTCTCCATTCTTCTTCGTGTATTGCAGATAAACGTCTCATTGTGTCACATGGGGCGTTGCAGACTATGTACGTGTAGGACGCAAAGGGGCGGTTTCGGCGCAACTGCTGTTTTCTTCCTGTTTCTTTTCCACCCCTCTTCTTTTCCCGATCAATTTGCCGGCGTTGCTTGTTATTTTTTCCGTCCCACTTCCTCCTTCACGCCCTATTCATGGCTCGCGGAGGGGGGGGGGGGGGGGGGGGGATGTAGGAGTGATGTCGGGGCGCCTTCCGGTTCGAATCCCGGCTACGTCAAAACAATTTGTCGCCGAGGATGTCAGCCGGGGTGCCGGTGGGAGTGGTCCCTGTTGTGACAACCTGACCCCCGCGGCGGGTCGGAGCTGATACCTTCCGCGATGACCCATACCGACAGCGGAGGATGTTGTTAAACGAACTAAACAACTTCGGAGATGAATATATCAACAGGAGGTGTCGTGAGGGCTCCCCGCCTCCTTGCTCTCCTCTCTCTCTCTCTCTCTCTCTCTCTCTCTCTCTCTCTCTCTCTCTCTCTCTCATGGTGTAGGCCGCGTATGCCCTGCGGGGGTCCCTGAAGCCAGGAGGGCGTGGCGTGAGGATGACTGCGGCGCGTTGCTTGGGACGCAAAGAAGAACGCTGGGAATTTAGACCATTCCGCAAAGTCTTCTTCTGCTTCTCCGCAGAGGAAACCCTTCCCGCATCTCTCTCGCCCTCCCTTTGCACCGTTATCCGCATGGCATGGCTCTGTCTCGCTTCCTCTCTGTGTGACTTCGACACGGATTTGCATCCCCGGTGCTGCCGCAGTGTTTGTTGCTTGAGCGCGCGCGCGTGTGTGTGTGTGTGTGTGTGTGTACGCGTGTTTATGCGAGTCGACTTTGTGCGATTCCTCCCTCTATTGGCGTTGTAATGTGCCTGTCAGTGCTTCTGGGCAGGACTGCGGGGCACAACTCCCGCATAACTCCACCAAGGTTCGGCTCACAGTCCGCGCCGGGAACCGAATTTGGGAATAAAGGCGTAACCAAGTCCCGGCTCAAATTCAAGACACGAGTGGCCGCCGAACGCCGCGCGCGCCGGCAGCAAGTCGAGGTTTTGCCCCCCACTTGGCAACACTGACGGTCATGGAGGCGGAACGGTGGAACCGTCATGAGAACTCACGGCAAGAAGGTCATGAACAGCCGATGGACGGCAGTCGTTGTTATGTCGTGTCCAGACGAGGCCAGGAGGCGCGACGGACGTTCGCGTGTCGAAGGGCCGTGAGGGTCTGCCGGCATAGCAGCTGCTGTCCGGCCGAGAAGGTCCAAAACTGGCATCGCGACTCCGGTCAAACCCAACGGTGGGTCGCCAATCTCTGCCTGGGGCCAGGGGGGGAAATATTTTACCCAAACAGGCGGAGAACGAACGACATGCGTGGAGATGCATTTTGCATCTCATTTACAACGAGGAGAGAGAGAGAGAGAGAGAGAGAGAGAGAGAGAGAGAGAGAGAGAGAGAGAGAGAGAGAGAGAGACGGCAGACGGCACCGAGAAGAATGTGTGCAGCCGACGGACAGGAATGGAGTTACACTGTAACAGAGTAAGGAAGGGCGGACGTCGAGGAAGTGCGAGAGAGAGAGGGAGAGAAAGAGAGAGAGAGAGAGAGAGAGAGAGAGAGAGAGAGAGCGACGAGTCTGTTTACGTATGTACAGCACATTCCCTTCCTATGGCTGCCCCTGGCGTGGCCGCTGGGTGAGACAAAGCCAATGTACCCTGTGTATGGCTGTGTGTGTGTGTGTGTGTGTGTGTGTGCATATGGGTATAGTACGTCCAGCCGCCCAGCTCCATAGCACCACTGCTCGCGCGCGCCCGCACGCGTGTGTGTTTCTAGCATGTTTATGGGCGCGAGCGTTAGAATATGTTATCGTATGCGCTTCTGCCCCTTCCGATCCAGTCTCTACCGGTAGGCAACAGCCCCCTTTCTTCTTCTGCTCCCTCTCGCTTCTTCCCTCTCTCTTCTTCCCTGCCTCTTTTCTCTCCTCCCCCAATGAGCATACGGGCGGTATGCGTGTGTGGCCCCCCTGAAAGCGAGCGTACATCAGCAGCACAAACGGGGGGACAGAGATGGAGGCTGGGAGGCTGAGAGACACAGGCGGCGAGAGAGAGAGAGAGGGAGAGAACGGGACCGGGAGAGCCTAAGGCGATCCTCCTGCCCTTCGCAGGGCCTAGCGTGTCAAGAAAATGGGGGTGGTGCGTGCGACCGTCCGGTGGGGGTATGTGCGTGTGTGCGTGTGCGTGTGTGCGTGTGCGTGCGAGGGGGCCGGGGTGAAGGGAAACACTCGTGCACTCTGGTCGGCGTGTCTGGTTTCGCACATATGGCACAGGCGTCACAAACCGTTTGAAACACGCCCCCCACCCCCTATCTCTCTTGGTGCTGCTATACGCACATGCAAAAACGTAACCCATCTTTGTCAGAAATATTCGCCAGCTTTTTCATATTTGTCGCAATGGAACTGCTTTCGGGTCTTCCTGGTAGGATCTTGCGCGAGGGCGTCAGTCAAAGTTGAAGGAGGATATGCGGTTGTAATTGTTCAGACACAGGAGGATTGCTTGCGTGTGAGAGAGGGGGAGGGAGGGAGAGGGAGAGGGGAAAGTAGAGAAGAAGTGGAGGGTAAATGGACTCTGTGGGAACTTTCCCATCAGTCTTAGCGAACGCGCGGCTCTGGCCGACCAGCGTTCGCGACTGATATCATCTGCTGTCTCTCTCGCGCGGGCCCGACTGTGAAGGGAGCGACAAGGAGCGCGAGTGTCTCCGCCGCTGAAGGTATTGTGGCGCTCGAGCGGAGCCGTCCGGGATGGCACACCGGGAGGTTGTTGGCCTGTTGGCCCCGCACTGCGGGAATATGTAACAAACAGTCGCTAGACTGGGTTAAAAATGTTGTGGTCTATTCTTGCTGTGTAGTGCCGGCTTTTCGGGCGGGCCAATTTCTGTCCTCTCTCTCTCTCTCTCTCTCTCTCTCTCTCTCTCTCTCTCTCTCTCTCTCTCTCTCTCTCTCCCTCTCCCTCTCCCTTCGTCACTTGTCACTGTTTGAGCGCAGGCCGCATTTTATGACGGACATAGTACCCTCATCGCCGCGTCGGCCAGCCATGCGGGCTGCGTCCGCGGTGGCCGCGCTCTCCGTCACACCCTCACCCCGTTGTGGCCGTTCGGAGCGAGAGAGATAGAGAGTGCGAGGGTTGGTTCCGGAAGCGCTGCAAACCGGACAGCACAGGCTGTGACTTACGCCCTTCCCCTTCGCCCCTTGATCTGGTGACACTGGAGGAGGGGGCGGGGTGTGGCGGCCGCCCGGCTATATCCGTTCGACCCGGGGCCAAATCTGTGACCCGGCCCCGCCAGGCACCGCCAAGGGCGCCCCACTACCGACCGCGACGGCAAGGAAAAAGAGAAGATTTTCAGAGAGCACTTCTCTTTTCAAAAGCCCGCCCTGCGCGGAGCACTGCTGCGTGGCAAAGCGCTGCTTGTGCACAGAAAATGATGATTATTATTATTTTGCCGAGTTTTCTCTTTCCGCTCCGAGTGGATAAAGAAGGTGAGCGAATATCAAAGAAAAGCAGAGCGGAGGAGGCATAAAAATCTTACTGCTGTCCAGGTCTGTGTGTGTGTGTGTGAGTGTTTGTGTGTGTCAAAGGTCGCGTAGACCGGAGCGGTTTTAGGTCTAAGGCGGGCAGAAAAGCCGATGTTAGTTATTAATGTTGTACGATTCAATTTAGAGATAGAAAGGGGGGGGGGAGGAAGGCGTCTCAGCCGTTTTACACCCAGGGGGGTTGCGCCTTGTCCTGTGGGGGTTACGACGCGGGAGGCCGAGGCCACAGGCGGCCGCCGTGGCCTGAAGAGGTGTCCCCAAACGGTGTCCCCCGAGGGTGTCCCCAAAGGGTATCCCCCGAGGGTGTCCCCAAAGGGTGTCCCCCGAGGGCCACAATTAAAGTCATTCTGGGAATACTTTTGGAAATCTCTGAGGACGATCCGAGAAGTTGTTGACCCCGTGGCACAAAACCCGCCCGGCGCCGCCGTGCCACAGTATTTGCCAGCTGCATATCCGAGGTCCGCGTATGAGAAATTCAGCAGGGCGCAGCCCCGACCCCGCCTTGTTCAGTTCCGGGACCTCCGACCTGACCGGTTTCACCCCACTCCAGTCTAACCCGCACCGCTCCTCGCAGCACTGGTTCTGTTCCGTCGCTTCCCTTATTTTAAAAAGGAGCAAGAGGAGAAAAGCAGGCAAATGGGGAAATTCGATTGGGGGGAATCCCCCCGTCTGCGGAGCGACACAAAAGAGGGTTACCGACTTACGGGAGCTGAGAGTGGGTGGGGCACGTCGAGGAGTGGCCGGGGATGATGTTGCAAGAAGTTTGTTTTTCCTGCACCCGTTCTCCCTTTCGTCGACTTTTCTTTGGTTGATGGATGGATCGCATAGGGCTGAAGGGTATACCTTGAGGGTGTAAGGCGGCCTTGAGCCTTATTTACCTCCGCTGCCATCCCTTGTTGATGCTGTTTTCACCCTCACGTACCGTCCGCTGCATTCCGACCACGCTGTCCCTTCGTGTGTGCTCGACCCAGCGAACGTCCATCGCCCCCCCCCCCCCCCAACCCCCTCCCCGGGCACCATCCTTCAATTTCCTCTGGCCCTTCTTGAGAGAGCAGGGCCAGCTCGGTGTCATCTCAGGTCACCCCCTCCCCCTTCCCTCCCACAAGGCCCTCGGCGACCCGTCCGAATGATCCCCACCCCACCGCTGCCATTTCACTCTCCCTCTCTCTTGTCCAGTTGTCTGTCTCCCTTCATCTCCCTCGACGCCATGGCCTTTAAGTATGCAGCGCTACTCCCCTGCTCATGCCAAACGTTAGTTTCAGCGCCACTGGAAAACGCCCGCCTGTCCTGCTGCCTCTGCCTGCCTGTGCGCCCGCCTCCGTCGTGGGGGCGGCGGGGGCGGCGGGGGCGGCGGGGGCAGCTCTGGTCTGTCCCGGAGGGGGAGGGGGCGGCGATGATTCAGAAACCATTTCCCTCTGCCATGTCATAAATTCGGCGGGAGCTGCGGTGGCCGCTGGATGAAGTCCCACCTTATCTGGCTATCCTGACCCGCCTGCTCCGGGCGAGGGGGAAGGGGAGGGGAGGGGAGGGAGGGTGCGGTCACCACTTGCGGAGAGCTCTCAGGTTTACTCGGGCGACTTGGCCGGCAGCCCAGCCTGCTCCTATATAAACCTAACGTTAGAAAGGTGGGCGGCGTTACACTCGGCAAATAAAACATCACATAGCGTGAAATTCCTGAATTTACGCGAGCTTTAAGAATATCTGGCAATTACTGCAAAAAAAAATTAAAAAATTAATTGGCCGAACCGGCCCAGGAAACCGATCTGAGCTATTCTTGCAGTGCATCAGCCTAACTAGCCTTACGCAGCTCATGGACATCCCCCCCGCCTCGAACCAAAACCGCCCCGCAAGAACAATTTGTCTCAATCGGCGGATGCCAGACATCTGCAGTACACCCCCGTTTCTCTCTCTCTCTCTCTCTCTCTCTCTCTCTCTCTCTCTCTCTCTCTCTCTCTCTCTCTCTCTCTCTCTCTCTCTCTCTCTCTCTCTCTCTCTCTCTCTCTCAAACCCAGCGCTGCTCTTCCAAGGGGGAGTAGAGCCGTTTCCTTATTTTCCCCCTCCTTTCGCCTTCCTTTTCTTCCGCCGGTTGTATCAACTACAGTTTACTCCCGGTTTCAGATAATCCACTACGTTTCCTATACGGTTTGGACGGCACGAGTATTGCGGTCGTGGGTGGGGGAGGGGGAGGAGGAGAGGTCTCCGAGTCCGAGGCGATGAAGTCGTCCAGTCCGCGGGGTCAAAGGCAAGAGAACATGTGCACAGCACAGGGTAGGCGCCGCACCCCATATCAAGGGGGTGCCGGTGGCTGGTGATGAGAGATAGCGCCGCAGGGGGAGGGGGAGCTGGAGGAGGCAGCGGGGAGGGGGATTGAGTCGGACGGTGTACGCAATTCGCAGCAGAGCCGGGGAAAAGCCGAGGCGTGACAGCAAAGAGCGTGCGTGTAAGACGCGCGGCACCACGCAGCAGCCAGCGTATGAGAAATTACAGAGCCCAAAGCCGGCGGCATCGCGTCGTCGCCAGAAATATACAGATTTCTCGCGGCTCCCTCTCTCCTCTCCCGCCTCTCTCTCTCTCTCTCTCTCTCTCTCTCTCTCTCTCTCTCTCTCTCTCTCTCTCTCTCTCTCTCTCTCTCCCCCCCCCCCCCCTTGCCTTTTTACGGCGCGGCACAGATCGGCCACAGAGAGCCGCCACGCCCGGTGCCCAGCCCGTGCGCTGGCTTTGCTTCGCTTTGCGCACCATCCAACCATAACCACAGCATCTCGCAAAGTGTTCTTCGGTTTAATTTTGGTTTCCAGATGGTGTGTGTGTGTGTCTTCTGAGCTCCTTTTTGCTCTCCTGCCGCGCTTGTTTTGCCGAGTCGCCGACAGGCTGAGAGCGACGGAACTGCTTTGCAGTGGCGCCCTTTGCCGCCCCCTGCCGCCCCCTGCCGGCCTCAAAGCATCCCTCTTGCATTTGTTTCAGTGCTGAAGTTCGAGTATGTTGCTTCAGCGCCCGCTGGGTAGGCAGGCCCGCCGAGCAGCGGTGGCCAGCGGTACTGCCTACCTGGCCAGGCTGCTTCAGCGCCCGCTGGGTAGGCAGGCCCGCCGAGCAGCGGTGGCCAGCGGTACTGCCTACCTGGCCAGGCTGCTTCAGCGCCCGCTGGGTAGGCAGGCCCGCCGAGCAGCGGTGGCCAGCGGTACTGCCTACCTGGCCAGGCGCCCTGGCCCTCTGGCGTTACTGCTATCACCTCGCGTTCCCAACACCGAAGGCCCTCTTTGTTTTCGCTCGCTTTGAGTAGGACATTATGTAGGCGAAAGGTTTGAGGATAAGCAGAGAGGGCGATGCGAACATTAAGTACTGTGGCGGAGGAGGGAAAAGAAGTGTTGGTGTGTGCAAAAGAAGAGGAAACGCGGCACTCCATGTTTATTTTAAATTACAGAGAGAGAGAGAGAGAGAGAGAGAGAGAGAGAGAGAGAGAGAGAGAGAGAGAGAGAGAGAGAGAGAGAGAGAGAGAGAGAGAGAGAGCTGGGATGTTTTCGCAGAGAGGAAGGGAGACAGCGCCAAGGGTGTCTGGAGCTCGCCGATGAGACGGCATGTCTCATGGTCTGCAAAAACTGCGTTATTTCCCGCTGCTGCAGGTCTGCGCCGCGGGGCAAGAAGCCCATAATTGGCAGCCTCCTGTCCTTCTGGGTACCGAGGCGCTGCGTTTGAGGGAAGACGAGTAGTCCAGTAAGCGTGCACGCTAGACCATCTCTGGCCGAGTGCAGTCGCGAGGGCAGTGTTTCGGAAACACGACGTCACATTTCTGTTTGCAGTTCCATGTGCCCGCAGGTGGGTGGATATACACCAAGGGGAGCAGCGGGCGTCCTTGCTGAAGTGGCGTGTCGTCAGGCGAGAGAAAGAGACAGAGACTGCAAATGGCAAGAAAAACGGGTAATAATAAGAGGGAGAGGACGGGCAGGAAAAGGAAGAAAAGGGAAAAAAGAAAATAAGAAGTGGAAGCACGGAAGGTGAACATCAGTGCCTAATTATGACATCACGGCTAGAGTAGCCCCTCCCGGCCCTCGGCAATATGAATCCGCCCTTTGAAGTGATGAAAAGGGAGCGGCCGCTCTCGTCGCTAATGGGCGGAGGAGTCGCTCGATTCAATGTCGCGGGGAGATTGACCAAATTGAGCAATAATTCCGTCTTCTTCTGTGGAGATCTCCCGGCGACTGCTCTGACTCCAGGCTCTGGTGCTGGCGCTTGTGTTGTCCTCGGCTCTCGTAATCCTTACCTCGGCGTTCATCAGTGCTTCGTCCTCACCTCGACCCCCTCGACATAATCAGAGGGGGAGCGAGAGAGACAGGTGATGTCTAAACGCCCCGCGGACTCGTGAAACTTGAAGCCACACGGAACCCGTGGCAGTTTGATAAAGACGCTTTACGAGGGCGTAAAGTACAGCGAGCAGCGGCCCAGATATTGTGCGCCCGAGAACGTCACCGCGTCGCTCGGAAAATTAGATTCTGCGCCGCCGGTATAACCAAAGGTCATTTGGCTTGAATCACAACCTGAGCAAATAAAAAAAAAATCCAGGTAAATACATAAAAAATTAATATAACACGGTGCGTGAAACGGCGCAATATGCGAAACTTCTCGGGGAAGAAGCGCCAAGGTTGCGTTATTCATTCCGCAAATAACGAGTTTGACCGCACCTTCTGCCCACTTATCACCGCATAATTACGGGGCGCCTTTTGGCTTCCCGAAATTAAACCGGGCGACGGCCCAGACTGGGCTCGCCGACCCCTCGTGCAGGCCGTGCCTCTGCTTTATGGCCGGTCCCTAACAAGGGTCGGGGGTGGCTCCACCCAGCTCCGCGCGGCCCCGCCCGGCCCCGCACGGCTCGGTATTGTAGAGTCTTGGGGTGCGGAGGTCGCAAGCGGTCGCAAAGTCTCTCTTTTGCTCTCTCTCTCTCTCTCTCTCTCTCTCTCTCTCTCTCTCTCTCTCCCTCTCTCCCTCTCTCTCTTTTTCCCCTTCTCTCTCCTTCTCTCTCCTCTCATCGCAGCCCGCAACATTTCTCTCTGTCCTTCTCCAGGCGGGTAATGTCGGGGTGCTGCAAGGAAGCTTGGATGGGGAGGGGAGGAGGGGGGGGGGAGATGGCGAGGTTAGGATAGGACAGCCTGATACTGTCCGTGCCCGGCCGGTGGTGAAAGGGAGGTTTGAGGAGAAGGGGTGCCGTGGTCCTTGCTCCCTCGGACCGACTACATAGACCACACTGTACCCGCGTCGTCGCGCTATCTCTCTCTCTCTCTCTCTCTCTCTTTCTCTCTCTCTCCTTCCTGTATGCACTCTCCCACCCTTTTATCTGCTGCTCGTCCCCGGACTGCAGGGACACTCCCAACATT
>CM076246.1:10460986-10548486 GCA_038380765.1 Odontothrips loti
CTCGTTCATACCTTACCTTGTTCTTCCTTGTTCTAGCCTTGTTCTGCCTCCTCATGAAAAATCATGGCAAAGGAATTTTTTCAGGTGTGGCCTTTGACCAACTTCATTTACCTCATCGAACTCGACCGAAACTGATCTAACAGCTGCCGAGCGAAAGAGACAGTTTGATTGCGGCGTGCCGGGGGTTCAGGTGGGAGAGAGAGAGAGAGAGAGAGAGAGGGGGGGGGGGTAGTGGGATAGATGCCGCCCCTCCATACCATACGGGACGGGCCTGCGAACTCTTTCCGCTGCTGCAAATAATGAAGTTGGATCGTGTGTTCGCCACCAGGGGGCAGCAGCAGCGCTGGCGCGAGACAAGCGGCCGGCACCGCCACCGCCGCCTCCGGCGTGCGTTAACAATTTCAGCTCAAATTAGCGGACGAGGGGGCGGGGCAGCGAGTAACTCTTGGGGATTATGGTCCTTGTGGGGGGTCTTGCGGTGGGATGGGGCCGGAAGGGCGAGTAATGTAATGGTTTCACTTTGCGTAATAAACTGTCGTGGGCCTTGTGTTGTATATGGGCCTCCGAGGGGCAGCGCTCGTGTGCCGCCGCGCCCTGGCCGCGCCCTGGACGCCCTGGCCGCGCCCCCGCGTCCTAGTCCTACCCCAGCAGGACCGGAGGATCGGTCCGGCCGGGTACGGGTCTCTGCAAGACGCTGCTGAACCCCGCGTTTTCATAATTTGGCGGGTCTCTTTGGTGGCCCTCGCCTCTCTCTCTCTCTCTCTCTCTCTCTCTCTCTCTCTCTCTCTCTCTCTCTCTCTCTCTCTCTCTCTCTCTCTCTCTCTCTCTCTCTCTCTCTCTCTCAAGAGCGTTCGGCATATGACTTATTCAGTCCCGGAGGGCCGCTGGCCGAGGTCCTTGGAAGTCCTGCGGAGGTCTCGCCTCAAATGTCGTTTCCACATTTGGGCTGTGCTTCTGGAGGTGCGCGGTGCGGCCTTCCTGAGCTGTGATTTCAGAGGAGAGGCGGCAGCAGCAGCAGCAGCGGCGGCGGCGGTAGCAGCAGCAGCAGCAGCAGCAGCAGCGGCGGCGGGGAAAAAGTGAAAAACAGGGAGAAATCATCCCTCTGCGCTTCCACGTTTTCCGGCCGTCCGCTTGCTCCGCTTCCCGCGAAAGCGATACTCGATTTTTTCCCCTCCTCATCCTCCTCCTCCTCCTCCTCCTCCTCCTCCTCCTCCTTCTCCTCCTCCTCCCCTGCTCCAGTCAAGCTCGCAGGCGTGCGGAGCATGATTTGCCACGCGGGGGCGGGCTGGGCTCAACTCGAGCTGGAGTGTGCTTGCCTTGCGCCGTGCCTCTTTCCCTCCCGCCTCGTACATCGTACTTATGCCCCTGCCGGGGGCGGCGCGGGGGCGGCGCGGGGGGCGGCGCGCGAGGGCGGGCGTTTGGTCCCAGCAGTCGTGTGGCTCGCCTTTCCGGCAGATATCCCCTGGCCGCCCCCGGCAACCCCCGGCAGCCCCGCAAGACCGTTCTGTCCGCTCTCTGTTATACCAAATCCACCCCCTTGCCGCCCCCGCCGGCCCCCGCCGGCCGCCGGCCTCCGCCACTACACCTTGGGCGGCGGGCTCCCCTTACGGACGCGGCCCCCGGCGGGGTCTGGCGCCTCCGGGCCTCCGGGCGGGGCCTCACGTTTGGGTAATCACGGATTGACAGCGACGGTATACGCCCGGAGCCGCTCCGCTCCGCGCCAAGCCATGCCGCTGTCGGATTGACTTCAACCCCCCCCCCCCCTCCTGCCCGCCTCTGTTTATCTCCCATCGTCTTCCCCTGGACGTCCCTTCTCGTCTCCGGACGCCCTCTCCCTACCTCCCCCTGTGACAGCCGCCCCCGCTCTCACCCTCCCTCCCCCCTCCCCCGATACCTCCGCCGCTGGAAATGGCATGCGTGCTATTGCGTCTCGAATATCCGCGTATCCGCCCGCAGCGAGCGAACGCAGGGGATAGTGTGTGTGTGTGTGTGTGTGTGTGTGTGTGTGTGCGTGACGTCACCGCCGCAGCAAGGAGAAACCATACGCGGCCCGTCTGCACACAGATGGCGCCCGCCGGGTAGGCAACCACACGTCTTGTGCACGCACGCGTGTCGCGCGGGCCGGCCTACCCTGCCGCTCGCAGGCGCTCTCTGGCGCGCAGTGTGAAGGACTCTGCCGCGCGGCCGATAACGTCATTTGTGACGGCGCACCCTCCGAACCCCTCCGGCTGCAGTCAATGGAGGCCCTTACCTCCTACCGCTCCGCTACCCGCCCCGCCGCCTCTGACGGGCAGCAGTTGGCGATACGTGGCAGCAACACACTTGCATACCGGCTGAATTCACACACACACACACACACACACACACACACACACACACACACACAGAGTGCAAATGCCTGTGGGAGGATGCTGCAGCCCTTTAACAAGCATGCGTTTAGCACGCCCCTTTCACTCGCACTCCCGTTTTCCCAAGCCATACATCTCTTCTCTCTCTCTCTCGCCGATTTCCCACCGAGTAAGCGGGAAGGCGGCCGTGGCCGCGGGCGGTACATGATACAGCCGCTCTTGGGCGTGACTGTACAGTCGGCGCGGGCAGGCCGGGGCAGGCCGGGGCAGGCCGGGGCAGGCCGGGGCAGCGCTGCACACGCTGCAGTTTATACATCGTTTGCATCTCGGTCGCCGCGTCCGGTTTTGCATCCAGTACAGTCCATCCCGCACACCGTGGGACGACACGGGGCCGGGGAAGAAGAAAAAAAATTTCGCGGCGAAACTGTTTCGATTATGTAGAAAGTAGTCCGGATATCCAGCAACTCGGCAGCAAGGTTTGTTCGAATCCGGTGGCAGAGACAGGGACCATCTTCCGGGCTGGTGGGCTGGGCCCGGCGGCCGAGGGGGAGGTCCCACAGGATTACGCCCCCCCCCTCCCCTCCCCCCACTCGGCACAAGTAGGCCTGATGTACGGGCTGAGGTGGTGAGTTGAGGCTCCCGTGTTGCTCAGGTTCATGCAAAATGCATCCCCGCGATGGATAGGCCTAGAGAGAGAGAGAGGGGAGGGAGGAGATGCGGGTAGCGGGGACACAGCTGGAGCGAGAGAGACGGAAAGCTGAAGCCAGATTTAAAGGCCGTGTGTGTGTGTGTGTGTGTGTGTGTGAGCGCGCTCCGGAAAAATGGTGGCGCCTTGTTGTTTTGTTGAAGCCGTGTGACTCGGTGCTTTGTAGAACGTGAGGACACGGGGCCTGCGGCCCCAGCGAAGCGAGGAAAATTGGCGGAGGTGCGGGTACTCGAACCCGCGACACCGCCGCCCCGCAGGGACGTTGTTAACCGCCAAACGGTCTCACCACACGGTCCGGTCCCTTGGCTCGGCTGCCCGCCGGTGCCCGTCAGAACACGGAGGCCTTGCGGGGTGCCGGGGTGCCTGCAGGGGCGCGCAGCTCAGCCGGAAAGGTCTTGCCGACATTCGGACGCAAACGTAACGTGAATATGGGCACTATGGGCCGGGGAGGGGATCGGGACCCAGTTTTATGAAGGGCGCCGCCCGGAGCGCTGCTGAGCCGCCTAGTTGAGTGGAAAAGGGCCCGGGGACGTGTGTGTGAGAGAGAGAGGGAGAGAGGAGGGGTGGAGCAGTGCGTGAGGGACACGCGACTCAGCAGCTGGCTGTTGGAATCGATACTGATTGTCACTCGCCAGTGGAGATGTCAGTTTTCCAGAAACATGTTTTTAAAAAAAATTGTGAAAATTTCAATTTGTCAATTTTTGGCTGAAATCTTCGTTGGCCTCTCTTGCCGGTGTGCTGAGGGGAGCCCGGGAGGCTCGGTGGGCCAGGCGGGGACGGCTCCGGCTCAGGTGAGGCGGCTGACACTGTAATGCCACTCGGACTTGGTGACAGAATTATTAGCTTGTCAGCGGGGCGGTGGGGGAGGGAGGGGAGGGGTGGGGGCGCTGGAGGGGGTCCAATAACGGATGACGGGTGTGCGGGAGGCCTAACTTCCGGGCCTCACGGGCTCGGGGCCGGGGAGGGGCGCTGTGTTGTTGTGGCGTCCAATCCCACTGCAGCAGGCGAGGCGGCCGCCCGCAGCCACTTGCGCCGATCGCCACCTGGAGCGAATGTTGTGGCTCTTCACTGGAAAGGGGCGCTGGAGGCTCCAGCCATCCCTGGAGGCTCCAGGAATGGCTGGTCGCGGATCGGGTGGCTGCTGAAAGAAGAGCGCCGGGTTGAATGGCTGCGCTGGCAGCTGATGGCCCTCCCCCGCCTGGAGGCCGCCTGGAGGCTGGCTGGAGGCTGGCTGGAGGCTGGCTGGAGGCCGCTCTGCTGGCCCTGCCGCCGCTCGCTAATTCCGAGGGCAGCGCTGCCGCTAATGGGCGCTGCCTATGGCCGCCTATGGTCGGCCGCGGCCTTGCAGCGAAGGCTTCTGGGGACGTTAAGCAAGAATTTGGGGTCGAGCCGTATAACTTGCAGAACAGCGGCCCCCTGATGAGGGTCTTGCCGTTCTGCGGTGTGTAGCGCTTCGGACGAGTTGTGTGGGAGATTAATTCGAATGGTTTGCTCGTGGCCCAAAGAAGAAAGTCGTTTTCTGTTCATTATATCTTCCGCAGCGAGAGGTGCGAACAGTTCATTTAATCAAATTTAGACGAGTCCTTTGGTGGTGGTGGTGGGGGGGGCGGTTATGGTACGTTTACAGTCTGTTTCAATCAACTCTTTGTAATTTTGAAACTTTCCCCTCATCGGGAAAATGCAAATATGTTGAATACGACCCCGGCAGATCGTTAATGAGAGGGGTGGTTACACATTGACCTGAGCTGGGGTCCCATTATCCAGGCAGGGAGGAGAGGCGTAGAAAAAAGTAGAAAAAGGAAGGTGGGCAGGGTGAAAAAAAAAATAAACATCCCGTGCGTGCAAACTCGATTGCGAACTTGTTACGTGTCGAATGATTCAGAAGTGGATGGGGCGGCGGCGGCTCGACTTGCGTTTGAATTACACCAGTTCTCCCTCCTCTCGTTTTTATTTCTTTGTCGCACACTCATTATAGCAGGTGACTCGGATTCCGGACTGATAGACGGGTGACACGTCTCAATTACGTTCGACTTTAATTATCCTTCAGCTCTGCGTGTCTCCGAAATTTGTCAGAAGAAAAAAAAAACAATATTGTGTTTGATACAGAGTGCACTAAGGACCCCTGTTTATTATTGCGGGTACTCCGCGGTGTCCGGCGGGCCCGGCGGGTCCGGGGCGCCTGTTCATTACCGACAATTACTGGACTGTGGACCACGCTGGGGCCGCGGTCATGACCCCGCTGATTCCCCTGCCGAAAGGGCCCCGGCCGCCTTTGACGCGCACGCACACGGACCACTTCCTTATCTATCACATTTCGCTGTGCTGTCGGCTGCTGGAGCTTTTGTTCCCCGCCGAGTTCCGGCTCGGCTGTGAGGCTCCGTCGGGCTCCGTGCTGTGCGCTGTGCTGACTGAGGGGTGTGGAAACAGTCCGCAGTGCCCCCGCTCTGTCTGTCTGTCTGTCTGTCCGTCTGTCGGCCGGTATCTGCCTGTCCGCATGCCTGTCTCTTGCCTAGGGAGTAGCCCTCTGTGTGTGAAATCTGTGTGTGAAGCCGCTCCAAGCCGCTCCAGCCCGGGGATAGGGGAGGGGAGGGTTGGGGTTGGCGGTCTCTTTGTGCCCCCACCGCGTTAGCGCGCGCGGCTGCCGAGGCATCAGCTCGTATATGCCCTTTGTCCGACTTGTCTGACAGTTTGACCAACCTGTGTTACCGGGGTGGTCCGGCCTGGCCGGTGCTCCTACTTATTTCTCCCCCTGCTTTACATTTTCTTTGGTCCTCCTTTCGTTACTTCTTGTTCCTTTTGCCTCCGTTTCGTCCCTCTCTAATTTATGTTATTTCCCCCCACCTTTCGCCCTGTCTCTGTGCGTGCCACACGTCTGGGCCGACGTCCGCGTTTTCTCGTCCGTCCTTCTATCCATTATCGTTAATTACGGCCGGAAAATAAAACTCCAACGACAGAAATCATATAATAATACTGCTATTCGGTGGAAAGCATTCCTCGCTGCTGCTCCGCTGGGGCGCCCGAGGAAGGAGAGGCGACGAAAGCAGGGTTCCGTTTGTGGGCCGGCCCCGGGGCAGGCGGCAGGCGGGCCGCCATCCACAGCACAGCAGCACAGCAACCTGTCGTGGGACTAATCGAGAGGTATTAGAAACAAAACAGCCGCGCCTCAATGGTATTTATCTGGAGTGCCGGGCCGGGCAGCTCGCGGCCGTTCCGGGTCGTCGTCTGCTCCGCTGTCGTCTGCTCCGCTGTCGTCTGCTCCGCTGCCGCGTCTGCTCCACTGCCGTCTGCTCCGCTGTAGTCTGCTTAGCTGTCGTCTGCTTGCTCGCTTCGTCATCGCCATCCTGCAGCGGCGGTAACTTTTCGCGTGGCTGGCTGCGTTCATTCGTGCTGATGGAAATGCATACATTGAGATAATCCTTTGCCGCCCGCTCCGCGCAGGGATGACTTCACAGTTTGCAGGTGCGGAGCAGCAGAGCAGCGGAGGCCGAAGCTCCCCTTGTGCCGAAGCGCACTGTAGTGTCCCGGCTTAAAACCCCCTCACAGCCACGCTGTTACAAAATTTTAAATTTAATAAAATGAACAACAACAAAAAAAACAACAGAAAAACGTTTAAAACAATATTGTGTGGACTGTTTTGGTCTTACAAAATGCGGCACCTGCTGCTAATAATTTCTTTCTCTAAAAGTTTCTTTTTTTTTGGGGGGGGGGGGGAGTATGAGAAATAGTTGATTACCTGGCAGTGTATCCCCGACATGACAGGTATGCGGTTGTGGGTGTGAACCGTATCCGGACGCGCAGGGCGAGGGTGCTGTGCTGTGGGCGCCGGCCGCCCGAGGCTGCCCGAGGCTGGGCCCGGGGCGGGGCGGGGCGGGGCGGGGCAGCGGAGATTCCACTGGCCGCCCCGCCTGGACAGCTCGCCCCGGGCTACGGGGCCGCAGGGTAGGAGCTCGGACACCCCTGTTCCCTCAATGTGAGAGGAGCACATGTCTGCTATTATGAAGTGAGCAGAGAGAGAGAGAGAGAGAGAGAGAGAGAGAGAGAGAGAGAGAGAGAGAGAGAGAGAGAGAGAGAGAGAGAGAGAGAGAGAGAGAGAGAGAGAGAGAGAGAGAGAGAGAGAGGACTGTCATTAATACCTGGAGCAGGCGCCCTGGATGTCGACAGGGCGAAAAAAGCTTCGCATTTGCGCCTAGGACACATTTCGTCGGCTGCCTCATTCTGAACAGCACATGTGTGTGCGCTGGCCGCGGCGCCACGAATAGACGATGCTCATAAAAAAAACACACACACACACACAGAAGAAAACCGCGTTGATTGTGATTGACTTTATCGCCGGCGTTTAGCGGGCTAATGAAAAGTGACGTTCTCTGCATTAAGGCAACTGGCTGGCCACTCCCACGGCTGCGTTTTCACAGTGTAGCCTCATAAAACAAGGGCACCAATCAATGCAGCTGAGGGGGCTTCACAAGAAATTCATTTCCTCTTTTCCCCCAAGTCTCCTCCTGCATGTCTAGCCAGAGTTTTTCAACCGGGAAGTGCAGCAAGGGGAAGAACAATGTTGGGGGGGGGGGGGGGGGTGAAGATCACAGATCACAGCAGCGAATGCCCTCTGTTGCTGTGAGATGAAAGGTTTGTGCTGTTTGACCAGGCGCTGGGATGATGGTAGTTAATGGACTGCCAGGCTGACGCGGGCTGACGCTGGTGTACGAGCAGTGTGGTTATATGAGGTGCCGGAAGGGGTTCGGCTCGTGTGGATTCCTCCGGGCACCGCTAAAAACCTGACCCGCATCGCAAAGCAGTGCTGTAGTGTGTACCGTTCTGATTCTAGTCGTCCGGGGGCTCCTAGCTCTCAGGCGGCATCAGGAGCGCCCCAGAGCATAACTCACCTGTTGGAATTTCCATCTTTCGCGGCGTCGGAGCTCCTCAGCCCCTCTTTGCTCTGTCTCTGGCGGGGCGCTGCCTGGCGCTGCGGCACTGCCCCGCGGCCAGCAGGCGGCCTGGCCTCTCCCCTCATTTGTAATTGTCTGCCATTGGCCGGCCTGCCCCGGCCTGCCCCGGCCTGCCCCGGCCTGCCCCCAGGGATTCCTTGACCGGTTTATTTTGTGTCGGCTAACCCTGAACCCCCTCCCACTCAAGGAAGGCCTCCGTGCATCGCGCTCATTCATTAATTTTTTGAATAACTTTTTTTTTTTTTAAGTTTTAAAAATAAATCTCTTTGGTTTGCGCGAAAATCCGAATTTTGTATGCGTTGAAATCTTGCAGGTGTTGAGCCACCTGCCGCGCCGGTTTTCCTCAGTGGACTCCGGGGCTCGCTGAGTTTTCCTCTCTCAATCTCACGGGCCACTGAGCTGAGCAGGGCGCACCGAGCCGACGGATGAGGGATATTTCTCATACGCACGCCGCCGCCGCTGCCGCTTTTGACATGAGCTTCGGCAGCGGCGGCAGCGGCTGTGTAGTTCCGGTCGTTTACAACTCGAGAGGTCGAACGCGGCGGCGGCGGGACGCGAGATCTCGAGAACGAGCTATGCGAGAGAGAGAGAGACAGAGACAGAGACAGAGACAGAGACAGAGACAGAGACAGAGAGACAGAGAGACATAGAGACAGAGAGACAGAGAGACAGAGATAGAGAGAGAGACAGACAGACAGACAGAGAGACAGAGAGAGAGAGAGAGAGAGAGAGAGAGAGAGACAGAGCAGGGCACGAGCAGTGCGCGAGCAGCCAGGCCATCAATCATGCACAGATACAGAGCGGCCCGGAGCGCGGCCAGTCACGGGGCCACCATCAATACGACATCAATCCGGCTGTTCGGGGCCGTGAGCCCCGAGGAGCACTGCCATATTGTTTGTGCCGTTTTGCATACGCACCGTGTGTGCGGCGTGCAGGAATCACCTGCTCTCATGGCTGGGAATCGAAATTCTGCGCGCATTTCCGCGTGTGATACCGATACCGTACAGACTTGAGCATCGGCGAGATCCTCTGAATCACGTTTCAGACCGTCTAGCGCCTGTGACTGCGGGGGTAGGCTAGCCCGCGCGACACGCGTGCATGCACAGGTCAAGGTTGCCTACCCAGCAAGGCGCTGGGACGGCCGTAGGCTTGGCCGTAGGCTTGGCCGTCATTTGTCGACGGGTCCTCGGCTGGTGCGGAAAGACAATAACGCACGACGGAGGGGGAAGGGGGAGGGGGAGGGATGCAGCTGAGCACCACGTGACCGAGCCGACCAATGAGAGCCGGCCTTTGGCGGGCCGACGGGTGTGCGGTTCCCAGCTGGCCTTTGGCGGCCCCGGCCCCCGGCCCCCGGCCCCCGGCCCCCGGCCCCCGGCCCCCGGCCCCCGGCCCCCCCGCGGCCCGTGTGGGTCGGGTCGCGGCGGCGTTGTCTGAAAGTGAAAGCTCCACGATGATGGCGGTGATGGTGATGGGAGAGGACAGCGGCGCGGACCGGACCACTGCTGCTGCTGGCCTAGAACCGGGGAACCGGGCCGAGTGCGAGAGAGAGAGAGAGAGAGAGAGAGAGAGAGAGAGAGAGAGAGAGAGAGAGAGAGAGAGAGAGAGAGAGAGAGAGAGAGAGAGAGAGAGAGAGAGAGAGACGATGAATTTTAGAGAGTTGAATTTTGATAATGTTCTATTGTTATTCTACTATTGTTATTGTACGCATAAACAAACTTAAAAATTGAAAATAATTTTGTCCCTATAGCTGCAGTGATTCCTGTTGATGTCGCTCGCGTCTTCGCACAGAGGAGAAAAATGGCCTGGGTTATTGATCTCTGTTTCATTTCCTCCCCGTTTCTCGCTCTCCCTCCCTCTTCATCTGGCGCAACGCGTAGTATATACATCGCGCCGTCACTCTCTTTCTCATTCCTCATCGCGGGCCCGGCCCTGCCCTGCACAGCCCAGCCTCTTTCAAATTTTATTTGACGGAAAGAGCCGCCTCTGTCTCTGTCTGATGCATCTGAATAATACGCGAGTTTATGGAACGCTCTGTGGAAGGGAAGGAAAGGAGGGAGAGGGGGGGAGTCGAAAGCAACAGCAGCATCACTGGTGTCATCGCCTTCTCGGTAAAAGTCGTCATTTTCCTCCTTTCGCGGGAGAGAGAGAGAGAGAGAGAGAGAGAGAGAGAGAGAGAGAGAGAGAGAGAGAGAGAGAGAGAGAGAGAGAGATAGTGGTGCCGTCGTCACCCTCGACACGCGCCGCGTCACTCTCTTTTGGTATGCGCTCGGAGCGCTCGCAGTTCACGCGCCGCGTGGTCCCCGCTCACTAGCTTCGCTCATGTTTTGATGTATATCTTTTGGCCGTTTCTACTGCCCTCCCTCCTACCCTAGTCTCTCTCTCTCTCTCCCCCTCTCTCCCCCTCTCTCCCTCTGCCCGCCCCGGCGGCGCTCTTCCTTCCGCGTGATGAAATCAGAGCCCCCGTCCTCTCGCGTTCTTCGGAAGCAAACAACAACATGAACAACAACAACTGCGAGGCCTCGGGTGGGGAGGGTACTCGAACCACCCCATAACACGTAGTACCTAACACCCCTCCAGCGGGGGGTGGTATTCGAACCCACGCACAACGACGGCTTGTAGGAGCGCTCTCTCTCTCTCTCTCTCTCTCTCTCTCTCTCTCTCTCTCTCTCTCTCTCTCTCTTTCTCCAAAGAGCAGTCATCCTGATCCCCGTCGGATCCCCCCCGTCGGGTCACCCTCCTGCCTGCACGCGCTGCGCCGGGGGCTCACCGGGGGGCTGGGGTGGGGGGGGGGGGGGGGGGCAACACGAGCATAATTGCTTGAACACGGAAAGCACAACTCTGTCAAGTCGAACTGTTGAACCGTATCGCCCCGCCTCGCGGCTGCACGTCTTGCGCGACGCGGCGCGCGGCGAGGCGCCTCCCTCCGCCTTCCAACAAGCGTCAAACTTTTCGGCTGCGGGAAGGGTTTGGGGGGGGGGGGTCATGAGGGGCAGTGAGGGCTGCGGTGGCGGCGCCGGTCTTTGGCCTGCAATCCGCCGCACCAGGAGCACCGGGGGTCACCACCACCACCACCACCACCACCACCACCACCACCACCACCACCACCACCACCACCACCACCACCACCACCACCACCACCACCACCACCACCACCACCACCACCACCACCACCACCACCACCACCACCACCACCACCACCACCACCACCACCGCCACCACCTCCGGAGCAGCTGGGGCTATTTTAGTCGGAAACGACAGATAAATGTATTCATGCTGGGGGTTAGTGGAGGCCTCTCAGGCGGGTCGGCTCGGCCCAGCTGGGGGGTCGCTTGCTTTCCCTCTCTGTCTCGCTGCTTTGTCTAGAGTGAGGAGAGACCAGGGTAGGAAACGTGCGGCGGGTTGGGGGGGGGCATGTCAATCAAAGTTTGGCCGCGTTAAACGGTGCGTACGGGGAGGAGGAGGGGGAGGGGCTGCGGCGGTCTGCACCGCGAGGCAGAGCCGTTGTGTTTCCGGGGGATAGCGGCCACCGGGGGTCCTTTGGGGGCTGAGGTCGGCCACAGCCCCGCAGCCATGCGGCTTCCTTTGCACACCGAACACACACACACACACACACACACACACACACACACACACACACACACACACACACACACACACACACACACACACACACACACACACACACACACGGCTGCTCACCTGTCCAACTCAAACAAAATATCCACCTGCCATCGTCACCCCCGCCGAGCTCCAAAGGCCACGCCACAAGGGGAAATGGGGGGGGGGGGGGGTCTTCTTCCTTCCTCCTTTCTCCCCGTACACTGCCTTTATCCAACCTTGAAAACGCCGTGTAAGTTGTGGCGTAGGGAAAGATTAGTTACGATAACCGAGTCCCGGGTCGTTAGGAGAACAAACGTTCCGGCGGTGGAAGGGGTAGGGGCGGGGGGAGCTGCGGTGGTGGATTTGCGGTTCGCGGAGAGGTTGGGGGGGGGGGGGGAGGAATGAGCCGTCCGTGTGTTAAGAAACGAGGAGCCATAAGAGAGGCAGGCATGTATCTACACACGACGGCTTTTCCGAAAGTGTTTCCGTCGCGTTTCAAAAGTAAAAATCAAATTCCGTTTCGAAAAACGGAGAAAGAAAAATTGCTTTCAACAAGGCTCCTTGTTGGTCACACAGCGCTGTAGATGCTGCTCCGCATGCGCTGACTCCTGATTTGGTGTTACGCACCTCAGTTCCGCGGTCCTTAGTGCGCCCCGCTGGGTCCGAGGATGGCTACGGGGTCCCAGCACAATCTGCCGGCACTGCTCCTCGGGCCGCCGCCGCCGCCGCCGCCGCCCCCGGCGGCCCCCGCCGTGCCCCACATGTCCGGCCGCGTGGTGTATTACTCTCCGCGACGCCTCCCATTTTATTTTAGCGCGCGCCGCGTGTACTTTAATTTGTATGCGGCGCTCCTCAATTCCCATGTCTTCCCTTCCCTTCATCCCCCTTTCCCTTTTCGCCTGCTTCTACCGCTCGGCTCCCTATCTCCTTCATTTCTCTACGCACAAGGCGTTCCTCTTCTATCCCGCCCCGCCCCGCCCCGCCCCACTTCCCGCATTCTGCCGTCGCTTTGTTTCCATTTGCCCCTTTCCCACCCTCGCATTTTTTCAAAAAAAAAAATTGCGTCGTTATTACTGGCTGTGAATCTCCACAGTTGCTGATACTGGATGAGAAATCTTCCGGGACATGTGAGGGATTCCTCGCGGAAATAGAGGAACACGGTGAAGCGCATATCTACTCTTACTTTCATTTATTCATTCCTTTGCTGCTGTTCCTAAATGTAAGCACGTTTTCTGGCAGTGCCGTCTGCGTCACCCACGCGTGGCCCGGACGTGTCAGGCGCGTGCCGCGACACGTGTCCGTCTGCGCAGAGGCGGAGGAAAGAGCGAGAGAGAAAGAGAGGGGGGAGGGGGGCTGAAACCGAAGCCCCTTCTCAATGAGTCCGAACTGACAGCCCTCGCCTTGGGGGGGCAAAACAGTACAAATCGCTGCCATGTTCTGGGGGCGTACGGACACAACAACATGCAGCGGCCGAAAATAAATCTCGCACGGCGAGCGAACGGCTGCTCCGCCTCGCCACGCCCCCGGCCGCACCTCGGCGCCCACCTAAGGCAACAGGCGACTTAACTCTCTCTCTCTCTCTCTCTCTCTCTCTCTCTCTCTCTCTCTCTCTCTCTCTCTCTCTCTCTCTCTCTCTCTCTCTCTCTCACACACACACACACACACACACACACACACACACACACTCGCCCATTGCTCTCACCACAGGTGCTACTGGACACGGTCCGACATGGTCGACTTTGCAAACAACAGCTGGGCGGTGAGTTTAAGGCCCCCCCCCACCCCCTCCCTCCCCTCGAATCGGATATTCGTATGCCGCGGCGAGGGGAACTATGGAAATAATATTCCTGCTGTCATTTTCGTTGTGTAGAAACTACTTAACTCTTTGTCCTTTTCTTCTTCTTCTTCTTCTTCTTCTTCTTCTTCTTCTTCTTCTTCTTCTTCTTCTTCTTCTTCTTCTTCATCATCATCATCATCATCTTCTTCTTCTTCTTCTTCTTCTTCTTCATCATCATCATCATCATCATCTTCTTCTTCTTCTTCTTCAACAACGCCACAACGCCCACGGCGGCATGCACCGCCGACGTCGCTCACAGACACTGCTGGTTATTAAACCCCTTGTTTCCTTGCTGTTCGCAGGAGAACAGTCCCGGGCACGAGGTGCTGGACACGGTGTTCCGACACCTCAACCTGCTGGAGACGGCGTACTTCGGGCTGCGCTACCTGGACACTGCAAACCAGCCGGTGAGTGTCTGGAGTTTGTGAGGGGACGGGTTATGTAAAGGGATCTGTTTAAATGACACAAACGGAATAATGGCGGCGGAGGCGCCCACTGTTTCGGCCCTCGTACCCCCGGGAGAGGGGAGAGGGCCTTCTGGAATGAGGCGGTGTAGCCAGGGCTGTGCCAGGGCTGTGCCAGGTCTGTGCCAGGGCTGTGCCAGGGCTGTGCCAGGTCTGTGCCAGGGCTGTGCCAGGGCTGTGCCAGGGCTGTCTCTGGAGGCAGGTCATAACGAAAGCAGAGGCGAAACAGCAGCAGGGCTGGGTGACTGGCCAGAGCGGTCAGACCCGCGAAAAGAAAAAAAAAAGTTTTAAAAAAAAGATGGAAACTTTTTGGAAAACGCGTCACAGAAGAGGGGATAGCAATATGAACCAAAACTAGTTTTTTTTTAGCAGATGATGCTTCAGCTTCAGCTAGCTTTGACTCTCGCTAGGTAAGCAGTTAGCAGGTTAGGTTAACAGGTTAGGTTAGCAGTTTAGGTTAGCAGGTTAGGTTAACAGGTTAGGTTAGCAGTTTAGGTTAGCAGGTTAGCAGCGGCAGCGCAGCAGCGGCAGGTTAGCAGCGGCAGCGCAGCAGCAGCAGTGGCAGTCAGCCGCAGCCCAGTGATAGCGGCAGCGCGCAGTCAGCAGTCCGCGTCCGCCTGAGCAGCGCCCAGACTAGTGTATATTTATGCCGGGGCGGGCTCGTGAGGCGTCGTCACGTCGCGTCGCGTCGCGTCGCGTCGCTCCGTTTTGCGGTTTTTCGCTTATTATGGCCAAACCATGCGTTTCCGCCTCATACAACCTTATATGATTTTGATCGTAGCGACCAGCTCTACCCGGAGCGCTTATCAGATATTCGAAATTCCAATTTCAAAAATTCGTCGCTGTATGCAGTCAGACCAAAGATCGGCAACGGGCAGGTACCTTACACGCCGCACACGTTTCAGAGTTATCATTCATCTGCTTTCACGTTAGCGTTAGCGTTAACGTTTTTTTTAAAGAAGAGAGGACTGGCTAAAACGAATGTTGGAACTGTATGGAAAACCTCAGAGCCGAGAGTAGGCGGCCACATTTGGTAATTGTTTTATTACTTCTTTCCCGTCCGCTAAGCTGGTGCTCCCCGCTGAGTGCGGTCCCATATACAGATGGGTTACTCACATGTCTTTACGAGCTCGGGCACGCGCCGGGACATAACCCCCCTCTCTTCGTGACCCCATTGGCTGGGAGGGTGCGTTGGCGGAGAATTAGGCACCTTGTTTCGGTGTGTGTGTGTGTGTGTGTGTGTGTGTGTGTGTGTGTGTGTGTGAGTGAGTCCGACAGTGAGAGTGATTTTTCTCCTCCGCGAAGGCCGCCCGACAGGAAAGGAGCCTTCGTCAGAGTTCAGACGAAGCCGCGCTCCACGACCTCAACTTTTTACGCTTTTCGACTTCTCTGTCTTATTTTCCGCCAACGACTGTATTTTTGCAGCGCTCTGATTTTATTTTACTTTTGAGCCCGAGCGTAGCGACAGGAATTCCGGTTTCTTCCCCCTCGCTGACCAGTGCAACCAGTGCCATTCATATAGAGCTACTACCTACTACTAACTAGCAGTACTAATTAACTTTCCATGTTTTTAAGCGATTAGTGTGTGATGTCAAAGTTTTGGAAGCGGTGGATTTTTAAATTATACGTGTATTTTTTTTTGCGAGAGAACGAGACGAAAAGAATTAAAGCGAGCTTTTTCGAGCGACCGCCATCTTTTCATTTCGCACGTGGCGCGCCCGGCGGCCCTGCATTCTCGCCTTGTATCACGTCACACACACCCTGAAAAATGTGTTTACGCGCGTAAAAGTTTGGCGGCGTCTATCAGCAGCGAAAAGTCCCCGGGGGGGGGGGGGGGAGGGAGGAGGGAGGAGGGAGGAAAGGGAGGGGGAGGGGGTTGAAAGTTAAAGAGTGTGTGGCCGCACACGATATCGGATCGGCCTCAGCCCCCACCTCTGCGTCCCGCCGCCACGCCGCCGTCAGGGGCTGCCGCCTTCACAACTCGTTATCAGTTGGACAATTTGGGAGGAATGATGAGGAAAAGCTGCTGCTGCTGCTGTTGTTGTTGCCTTCGCGGTAGAAGCTTCCTTGGCAGATTCGAAGGGGAGGGGGACTAGATCTGATCACGCGCGCCGGAGAAGGGGTCCAGCCTTACCCCCTTCTCTCTCCGTGCATGTGCCTCTCATCAGAGGAGCTGGTGTCGTGCGCGCTGCTGTATGAGAAATTGCATCGGCATGGTTTTGCTAATGTTGTTGTTGTCTGTGGCAGCACTGGCTGGACCCCACGAAGAAGGTGTCGCGAGAGCTGAAGGGCACCATCTCGTGCACGCTGTACTTCGGCGTCAAGTTCTACGCGGCCGACCCCTGCAAGCTTCTAGAGGAGATAACCCGGTGAGTCTCTCGGGGCTGCCGTTCTCACAACTTCGCACTGAACGCCTTGCTGTAATTCCCATTCATTACGGATCGTTTTCTTATCGTTCCTCCAGGTATCAGTTTTACCTGCAAGTCAAGCAGGACATCCTCCAGGGCCGACTCCCCGTCACCTTCGACTTGGCAGCCGAGTTGGGGGCGTATGTCGTGCAATGTAAGTAGATTCCGTGCCAAAAGTTTACCCACTTTTTGTGTGCGTCTGGATGCTCTCCTTTAATCGGTGTCATTTTTAAATATTTTTTCTTTCTGTTCCGCAGCCGAACTGGGGGACTACGACCCCCGCCGCCACTCCCCCGGCTACGTGTCCGAGTTCCGGTTCGTGTCCAACCAGACGGCCGAGCTGGAGGGGCGCATCTCCGACCTGCACAAGGGCCTAGTGTGAGTGCGAGGGGTGGCAGTGGGAGTCACACCTCCATGAATTTTTATTTTTATTTATTTTTACATAAATGTATATATGGACGTTCAACTCGCCACAAACCCTACGAACCCAGTTTTTCACTCGATTTCTTGGAGTTCTTCCTGCCGCACGTCGATACCCCGCGCGTGACTGTGTATCGCAGCGCGCAGGGGGTATGGGCGTGGCGCTTCGCCTCGGAACGTTAGTGACGTCTTGTCCTCTGTTTCTCTGCAGGGGCCAGCTGCCGGCCGACGCGGAGTTGGCATACCTGGACCGGGTCAAGTGGCTGGACATGTACGGCGTGGACCTGCACCCGGTCTTGGTACGGCAATCAGATACGCTGTCTTGTGATGTTCGCTTTGAGCGACGTCGGACAGGGATCGGACAGAGCCATCAAAGACTTTTTGAATTTGTTTCCAGGGAGAAGACAACGTAGAGTACTTTCTAGGACTGACACCCAGCGGCATCATAGTTTTAAGGAACAAGAACAAAGTGGGCAATTACTACTGGCCGCGCATCACCAAAATCTACTTTAAGGGGCGATACTTTATGCTCCGTGTCTGTGATAAAAACGTGAGTTCCTTTCGGTCGCGTTTCATGTTCCAAAGCTGTCTCCTCTGCGAAAAATTTTCATATAATTTTCTTCTCTTTTTTGCCTTTTTTTCCAGAATGAGGAGAACACATACGGGTTCGAGACGCCGTCCCGGACAGCCTGCAAGCAGCTGTGGAAGTGCTGCGTTGAGCACCATGCCTTCTTCCGGCTGGTCCGTGTCTCCCCCGCGCCCAACGAGATCTTCAGGCTGAGCTCCCGCTTCCGGTACAGGTGGGACGCTACCTGCTCGACGTACAAAACCCAAGAGGAATGTGATTCCTTTAAACGGGCGCGTATAAACCTTGTGGGAACGTCATTTGTGTCCAGTGGGAGGACGGAGAAGCAGGCGCGCAGCGACGTGGAGGCGGGCCGGCGGGCGCCGCCGACGTTCGAGCGGTCCCCGAGCCGGCGGCAGCAGCGGCGAGTCGTGGAGGGCGCCGCCGCCGCCGCCGCTGCCGCCTCTGCGCACAAGTGGCAGGGCCGGCGGGTGGTGGAAGGAGCTGCTCACAGTAAGTGCACACCGACATCGTCTCTGCCCAGCGCGGGGAATCCTTTTCGAAAGTGTATCGTGTGGCGAGTTTTCATGTGGGTACATTCTCTGCGCAGCGCCCAGCATGGAGGAGATCGAGAACCGCGAGAACGTGCCTCCCCAGGACAAGGGGCTGGCCGTCGTCAGCCCCGCCGCCGCCGCCGCCTCCGCCGCGCCCGCCGTGTAAGTCGAGTCCTCGAGGACGAGAAGCTGGCCACGGTGCTGGTGGCGGTGCTGATGGGTCCTTCCTGTTGCAGCCGGCACCCCTCTCCGCCGCTGAGCACCCGCAGCGCGCCCTGGACGGAGCCGCACGCGCGCGGCCTCTACAACAGCGCCTCCAGCCCCCGCAGTCTGCGCTCCGCGGCCAGCACGGGCCGCATCGTGACGCACACCCGGGAGCGCGAGCGGGAGCACTCGGCCGGCAAGCAGGGCCACCACGCCGCGCACCGCCGCTCCTCCAGCGTGGAGAGCCACAGCTCCAACGACTCCAGGCCCTGCCGCAGGTAGGCTGCCGCCGCCCGCCGCCCGCCGCGCGGGGTAGGCAGGGGCAGGCCCGCCCGGCACCGCCGTGTAACGGGCCTGCCTACCTCGCGGGCGCCCTCCCCCTCCCCTCGAAGCCCGGCGCCATTCAGAACTTCCAGCGATTCGCTATCGGTTCGCTTCTTGACACCTGTCGTCTCCGTGACCCGCAGGCACAGGCGGCACCGCAGCAGGAAGGGCTCGGACAGCGAGAGCGAGGTGTCCAAGTGCTCGGAGCGGTGCCACAGTCGCTGCCGCCACCGCCGCCACCGGCACAAGTCGCGGCACAAGTCCAGCAACAGGTACTACTCCGGACTCCGGACCACACGCACGCTCAAAGTTAAACTTTATGCTCTGGAGAGATCTGGTGTTTGAACCTTCGGGCGTTGCGGCTTGTCTCTTTTCTCAGCGGCAGCAGGGTGGAGCTGGTGGACTCGACGGGGCAGTGGCGGGAGGTGCAGCGGCGGCAGGCGGACGGCGGCGGCAGCGGCGGCGCGGGCCGGGTGCAGCAGGCCACGGTGGTGAGCAGCTCCAGCCGGCGCTCCGGCTACGCCAACAGCGGCGCCGACACCGAGACCGCCGAGACGCACCACGGCAGGCACCGGCGGCGGCTGCGGACCAAGCACAGGTACGCCGGGGACACCTGGTTCACTCGTCCGGTACACCGATCCCAACTCTTGAGACGGAAGTCTCGGATTTATATTTGACGCGACCGCGCTCTTTATTTTAATTTCAATCTTTTTTTTATAATTTATGCTTTTTTTTTTTTTTTTTTAAAAAGGTCGCGCTCCCGGTCGCCGTCGGAAGGCAAGCGATTACCGGTGCCCGACGAGCTCAAGCAGCACCTGGACTTCTCCCTGGTGGACACGGAGGGCATGTCGGAGGCGCAGCTCCGCGAGATCCCCTACACGGTGGTGCAGACCACCGCCAAGCCCGTCAAGGTGAAGATGTCCCCCGGCAACCGACGCCGCGGCCACCGCTCCTCCCGGCGGAGCCTCAAGAGGTGAGCGTCCGGATAGAGTTCAGATCCATCCGAACGCAGTCGAAACTGTTTATTAATATGATCCTTTTCTAACTCGCCGCAGTCACGAAGACGCGGGCAGCACGGACCGGCTCAGTGTCAACAGCCAGCCGGTGTCCATGTCCCGCTCCGCCCTGTCCATCCCGCCGCTGCCCTTCAGCCCCAGCGCGTCCTCCCTGCTCGGCAGCAGCAACGGCCTGCACCGCCCCCACGGCCACCACGGCCACCAGGGCCACCAGGGCCACCACGGGGACAGGGGCAGGGCGTCGCCGGCGGGGGGCGGGGGCGTGGCCACCAACGGCAACTCGCTGCCACCGCCGCCCCCGCCGCCCCCGTCCCAGGGCGGAAGCGTGCACGTGCCTCCCCTGCCAAGGTGAGGCCTCAAGCTCGGTGTTGTGTGCATTGAAAACTGGTTTTGATGTCGATACTCCAGGCCGCGCCCCCGCGCTGTTCCACGGCAATACCCCTCGCGGACAGAGAGCCCATGCGCGCGCTGTCACCCCCTCCCCCTCCCCTCCCCCTCCCCTAGCCCGGAGACAGACCAGTTCCCTTAACGTTCCTCTTGTTGCACACAGGGTACCGTCCACCGCACAACTCAACGGCAACCACCACAACAACAACATCATCAACAACAACCACCACCCGCAAGACCAAAGCCAGTCGCAGATACCAAAGTACCTCAAGAGCTACCAGGGCGGGGGCGGGAGCTCGACCCCGCAGCCGCCACCGCCGTACAGCTTGCAGCCGCAGGTGCAGCCGCAGGTGCAGCCGCAGGTGCAGCCCCCCCAGGGACCGCAGGGGCACCGAGGCTCGCCGATGACGGGCCCCACTGTGGTGGGCGCGCATCCCAAGCTGCCCGGCGGCCTCGGGGGCCTCGGGGGGCTCGGCTTGTCCTCGTTCGCGTCCCCGCACGCCAGCAGCGACAGACTGGACGGCGGGCCCGGTGCCGACGCCCAGGGCGTCACCAGCTTCATGACCAACGGCACCAGGACCGGCAGCGGCAGGGCCGCCTCGGCCGGCTCCAGCAGTCCGCACGGCAACAGGTAGGAACCACACTCTCCCTTCTTTCTCTTCGATCGGGTTTCGATTACCACGCTGTTGATAACAACGCAAACGCACCGGGGCCGGGGCCGGGGCCGCCTCTGCAGCCGGACGGAACAGTCTTCTCTGTCCTCTTGTCGCACAGTCGTGCCACAGTCGTGCCGGACTCTGGCAGTTGAGTAACACCCCACTAATGCACCCAGCCACGCATCGGGTTCGGGATTCGGGATGGGAAGGTGCCGACAGAAAACGCCACATTCTTGCCACCCTCTGTCTCCCCCACACTCCCTGCCCTGTTTCCCACACTGTGTAAATACCCTGGCACTTTGCTTTTGTAGGCTCTGGGATGAGGTGAAGGCAAGCTCGGGCTCGGCAGGGGGGCGCGGGCCGGCGGGGCCGGCGGGGCCCGGCTCGTCGGGCAGGGGCTCGTCGGCGTCCTCGTCGCCGGCGCCGCACCACCTGCTGCACTACAACCACCGCGGCAGCACGGGCAGCAGCGGCGGCGGCAGCCGACGGGGCAGCGCCTCGCCGTCGCCGTCCCCCCTGCCGCCCATCGTCACCCCGCACGGCGTCACCTTCCAGCACGCCGTCAGCAACGGCAACGGCAGCTTCAACGGTGGCCACCGCAGCAGGACGATGCAGCAGCAGCAGCAGAACGCCAGGAGCAGGGCGGGACCGCTCTATTTTCAACAGCAACAACAGCAACAACAGCAGCAGCAGCAGCAGCAGCAACAGCAACAATACTTGCAAAACGCCGCTATTAGGAACACGATACAAAGTGACAACGTAAGTCTCCGGCAGAGTCTGTACTTCTATTAGACTGGATGACGCTTCGCGCTCCTCCGCGCTGTCTGCATGATTGTAAATATATTGGACACGACGAGCAATCGCTTATGGCCGCCGCCCAAACCGCCTGCTCCCTGCTCTCACAACGCTTGTCTTCTCAGCCACGCATACGCAACAGCTAGCTCCTGCACCTCGCCCTGTAGTACCTTCTCTTTTCTTTATCTTTCTGTCGTTGATTGCTGTGTGAAGTTTTGCGGCAAAGGAACACTGCATCTCACTCACGGTCTGTTTTATTTCATTTTATCGGTGTGTGTGTGTGTGTGTGTCTGTCTGTGTGAGTGTGTGTCTGTCTGTGTGAGTGTGTGTCTGTCTGTGTGAGTGTGTGTCTGTCTGTGTGAGTGTGTGTTTTCTCTCTCTCTCTCTCTCTCTCTCTCTCTCTCTCTCTCTCTATCTATCTATCTATCTATCTATCTATCTATCTATCTATCTATCTATCTATCTATCTATCTATCTCTATCTATCTCCCATCTCTCCGTCTCACTCTCACTCTCTTTTTCTTACTAGGCGAGCGTCAAAGCTGTGAAGACCACGGGCCGCGTTCAGAACGCGGCCTTCCTGCAGTACAGCGACCCCGTGCTGAACGGTAACGACCCTCTGTACCGGCCCCCCGGCACTGGTACCAACACCAGCCCCAGCGAGACGTGCACGGAGCTCTGACATTGGGGGTCGCAGCATGCGTCTCCCACGCCGCACGCTGCGTCCCTGCGCCGGGCCGTCTCGGAGCACCGCCGACGCCCCGACTTCCGGAAGTGTCCGTCGTACGAATTTCTCGACCACTAAACTAATGGACCAGTGACCAGTGCTTATTGGACTGGACCGTAGAAAAATGTCCACATAACGTTGTTATCTTTTAAGGCTTGAGATCGCATTCTCAACTCGTTTACTCGAATTTTTGTACTTCAAAGTGTTTCGTAAGTAATGCAAGGTCGCGTCAGTGTAATTGTGATTTGTGAATGAACGCGTGTCCTTCACGGCCACCGCGGTTTTACATGTTGTACGTAGTGAAGTTAATGTTTTTCGGATTTTAATATATGTAGAGATATTATGTATGCTTCTGTTATTTTATTACCAATTTTGCGCACTCTGTGCGTGTTTTGTATTCCTCCTGTTACCTTTCCTTGGGGAGCGTATTATCTTCCGTGCATCGCGTAAATACATATAATTTAATGTAAAAACTAGTATCTCAGTTGTATGATTGATATTCATGTCTCCATGCTATTGTAAAAAGCTCATGTATTTATGTGTTTTACCTTCGAGGCCAAAGAAAATGCCATTTTACCACACTATAAAGCCTTTGTGTCTTTGTTTCCCTTTGACAAATCGTCTATCACCTCAACTTCGCCATGCTTGACCATAATCATAACGGAATAAGAAAACAATACATGAAAGATATAGTTTTAAACGACATTTTATTAAAGAGTACTTGAAAAAAAAAAACACAAAAACAATAAAAATTAAAATACATCGCAAGTACCGTTTCTCTAATCATACTCGGCGCCAATAGTGACGCTGATGTCATCTGAAACTATCTTTGTTGAGTGGTACCACTGGTTGGTGTCCAGGACAACTGCGAAAAAAAAAAGATAAAACAACGCCATCAAAGAGTGTGACTCGGCGCAGAAACTGAAACGATGAAGGTCAATTCCCAAATTACGTGGCAAACCCGGGCAAACCTCGTGTTACCAGTCTGAGCACAACCGGCGCCTGCTAGGTAGGTGACCATAGGGCTGTGCGGTTAGTGAATTTTAAAACCGGTTATCGGTTATTAGAATAACCGCGGTTATTATCGGTTAGCGGTTATTTATTTTTCACCGATTATTTCAGACTCACCGGTTTCTTCGAACTAACCGGTTATTTCAAATTAACCGGTTATTGTGGGAAAACCGGTTAATTTTAACTAAAATGTACAGAATGGCAGATATGACAACATAGTAATGGGTGTAGAACCACTTTAAATAATTTGTTCAGAAGATTATCAGTGCAGAAAATGAGCGGGAAGTACAAAATATGTACAAAATAATAAAAGCCGACAGAAGCTTCGTTCATTAACAAAAAAATTAACCACTCGGTTAGTTCAAAAACGGTTTAATTCCTGAAACTGTCACAACCGGTTGACCCTTTCACCGGTTTAACCGGTTAGTGTATTAACCGCAGGAATTTAAAGGCCCGTAATATTACCGGTAAGATTCGCTAAGTTACTGTAACTTACGGTAATATTACCCGACCTTGAAAAATGTGGTATTTTTCGGTAATATTCAGATTTTCAAACTCTGAAAATTAGCTGCATTTGGTGTAAAAAAAAAAGGCAAAAATGGGTGGGTCCTACCTCGTCCCAGACTTCCGTCCGGAACCGTTCCTGCTTAACTTCGGTGTTCGGATGGGAACCGGTGTACCAGGAGTTGACCGCCGCTAAGACACAGGCACGACGCAGCCACCTTGGTAGGCAGGCTTCCGCAACGGCCAACATCGCCCCTTCCGCTGACTAGATTTCAGGAGTCAACCCCCTTCGACCAGCCAGTTGGTCTGTGGCCGTGAGGCCACCCCCTCGCGGATTGAGAGGGAGGTAGGATGCCCAGATCGTACACGGCCGAAGCCGATTGTACTCTACTCTTCTACGCCATGTATCCAAGTAGGTGTTGCCCGAATACTCCAGATTCCGAGGCCTTACGCTTGAAAAATGTAGAAGGCCGAACCCTAGGCCTCTACATTTAACTTCTGCCGAGTCTTGGCAAGCACCATTCCCCTGCTTGGGCGTCGAAACACTGTTCCTCAGCAGTGTATTCAACCTCCGGGGAATGGCCGCGGCCCAACGTCCGCGGTCACTCAGACAACACACTTTGAACACGTTCTTTTGGTATATTTTACCCACCATCCTCGGTCGGCAGACTTCAGAAAAATTTTCACCCCGGCAAAGAGTTGAACCTCGAACTTTGTGTTTACCGACCAGTTCGCTAGCCCACTACGCTACGGAGCTACGATGGAATGCAGCGCGCTCTTGATGCTTACTGTGGTCCCGCAGAGAGCAGAACCGATGGGATGATTTGGCTACTGTTATGTGGAAAAACATAGCGTACTATTTTTAACAAATACCCGCTGCAAATAAATCTTTCTCATTGTTACCAAAAATACCCGTAACTTACCTATCTTTCCGTAACTTACCGTAAGGTTGAATCTTACTGGCATTTTAAAATCCCTAATTAACCCGTTATTCTAAAAGAAAATAACCGGGCAACCGGTTATCGTAAAAACAGGTTAATAACAGGTTAACCGGTTGGTTAACCGCACAGCCCTAGGTAACCACTTGTGCATGCACGCGTGCCATGCAGGCCGGCCTACCCCCCGGGTCTGTAAAGTTCACAACGCGCGTGTCCGAGAGTGTTCCTGTACTTTTTTGGACCTCCCCTATCGACCTATATAAATTCAATCAAAATCTGTAACACAAAAATATTTTCGGCTAAAATATGATAAGGCTATTATAGCCTTGCCATTTTTAAGAAATTTGAGAAAAACAGATTCAGTTTTATTTTAGCGCAGTGTGTTTGAAACGACCCCTAGACAAGGTTTTATACATGAAATTAGTGTCTACTGACACTCATGGCCTCAGCAAATCAGAAAGAAAGGCCCGGTTCGCGTTGTCGCCTGGGGAGGTATGCAGCCCAAACGGCGTGTCACTTCCAGAAGGTAGGCAGCCCAAACTACATTTCACGTCTTGCACACACGCAAGCACGCAGACCCCGGCGCTCGCAGGCGCTCGGCGTCACGCCCTTCGCCGTTTCGGTGAGGAGGAAATTCAAACACATATTTCTATCTTTGACCGAGAGAAAAGCTGCCTCGAGCCGAGAGCCGAGCCGAGCTGTCCCCGACCTCCGATCCGAACACAGCGTCACTCGCCCGAATGCCGAGCGGCTAGCCAGCCCCGCGGACCAAGGTCAACAAACTTACACTCGGCTGGTTTCGGTCTCGTCTTCGCGCGCCCCGCCCGCCTCGTACGCGATGGGAGGGGGAACAGTAGCCGCGACGCAGGCCCCTCTTCCATCCATCCGATATGGTCTAGTGGCTAGGATACCTGGCTCTCACCCAGGAGGCTCGGGTTCGATTCCCGGTATCGGAATATTTTGTTATCTGAATTTTTTTTCTACTTGTGCTTGAAACTAATTGACGAGAGCCATGATTTTACTTATTTCTCCGGGCTGCACGACCACGGAGAAGGCGCGGCACTCGTAGAGGCACTCGGGGGGCGGCTGCAGCGACCACAACTTGGCGCCCCGCAGCTGGGCCTGCCACGACGGGTGTCGGACGTTGTCAACCTGCGGGCAGCGGGCAGGTGAGGTGAGGGCAAAGCCAGGTCTCGGAGCGAAACGGCTACAGAGCACTTAGCGCCTTTCCGCCTCACTTTTACGACTTACGTGCATCTGGGCACCGTAGCCGCTGCTGCCCATGAAGATCCAGTCGGTGTTCTTGTTCTCGGACAGGCTGGGCAAGAAGTACGGGCGGCCGTAGTGCGCCCGCAGCTCCCTGGCCACCCGCTCGTCGCAGTTGCTCCTGCGGGGATGTGTTGATCATGGACTCGATCCATCCTGGTCCCTCAGCGCAGCCCGCGCTGAGCCGAACGCACTGTACTCACCAGCCGACGTACCACGGCAGCGACCCCGGCCGCATGGCTGCCCGGTCCGCGTCCATGTCGAACACCTCCCTGAGCCCGCGGAAGTCCGTCTTGTAGGGGAAGAACTGGCAGCGGTCCTGGGGGGAATCGGCCTGCGCGAGGGACTCGGCGTACACGCCCTTGAGGTAGTCGAACGAGAAGGTGGCCTGGGCCGTCCAGTTCAGCATGGCGTCCTCCACCACGACCGGCCTCCCGGAGTACGCGTACCTGCGAGCAGGGAAGTGAGACGGCGGCCTGCGGCAGGGCCTACTCATGCGCGCGCAGGGCGGCGGTGCGATTCTGCGTCTCCAGCGCGTCTCTCACCGCTCCTCGAACTCCTCGGGGGTGATGGCCTTGACGCGGTCCACCTGCGACACCCCGCTGCACATGGAGCAGTCCACGGGCGGCCGGGTGACGAGGGTCAGCGAGTCGGGCACCTCCATCAGGCACTGTCGGCAGTGGGGGCGGAGCAGGGCGGAGCAGGGCGGAGTCACGTCACGGGATCCCTTGTGACTGTGACTGACTGACTGTGACTCACCTGCCGATTGCGCTGGCCGGGCCACCAGCACAGCCAGCCGTACAACGCCGAGGCGAGCAGGCACACGAGGACGACGTGCGTCGCGCGCACGCCCGGCACCTCGACGCACACGCGCTCGCGCACGCCGGCACGCACGCGCGCGTGCAGGGCGTGCAGCAGGGCGTGCGCGCGTGGCGGCGGCCGTGTCCCCGCGCGCGCCAGGCGTTGCGCGGCCGGCAGCCGGGTCACGTCCGCCCTCGCCACGCCGCCGCCCTCCGCGCGTGCCACGATCTGGCGGAGACGGGACGCGGCCGCCTCCATGTCGCCAGGAGAGTCGTCGGTAAGGGAGCCTGGAGAGTCCTGGGGCTGACGGCCAGGGTCCCGAAGAGGAGTCGCGGAGCCGGACTGCGAGCTGTGGAGGCTGTGGTGACACTGGGGTACCACTGGGGCACCACTGGCGCACTGGCCGCCCTCGGGCCGCCCCCGCCCCCGCCCGGCCAGCCCAGTGCCCCACGGGTCGCGGTCTCGGTCTCGGGCTCCATCCATCCCGGGCTCCAGGCCAGCCAACTGGAGCACCAGAAGGGGAGGACACCACCGGCATTGTTCGAACGCACCCCCGGCCTGCGGCCTGCGGCCCGGGCCCGGCTGCGTGCGGGAGGGCGCATAGTGCGTGCTCCCTGTCTCCGTCCTGCCGCGCCCCGCCCTGCCTCGATCAGGGCGAACGATGCCTTGATAAGAGCAGCTGCGCCCACCGCACCGCGGCCGGGGCCTCCGAACCGGTGGAGAGTGAAAACGGAGAACAGGGAGAGGGCGCGAGTCCCACAGTGGGTGCCGTGAAGGCACAAAAAAAAAGAAGAAAATCGGGTGGAAAAAAATTGACCACGCCGCTGACCGTATCGGACAGGTGGGATGTCATGGATGGGCTTACGATCCATCAAGAACACTCACATTTCGATCAAGTTGGGGGCTATGTCGCTGTCAAGGCTAGTCAGGATGAGGATGCGACAGTGTAGGAGCAGCCAGGGGCCAGAGCCCCCGCAACCCAATAAGAGCACAATTTGAAAGCTGGTGAGCGGGAAAATCAAGTTTCCATCCCCTACCCCGCTCCATCCCCTCCCTGTCGCCGCGCTATCAGCTGGGGACACGCGGGCGAGCAGGCTATGAACAGCCCCCCCCCCCCCCCCCACCTCCCTCCCCTTCATCTAACGCCGAACGCCGCCCCGGACGGTCGTGGAAAGAAAGGGGGGAGAAAGGCAAGAAGTACGTCATATGGTAAAATCCCTGTCGGCCAATGTGCCACGATATTTCTCGACCAAAGCTTTCTATACTGTAGCATCCGTCCCATTAGCAGAGTTTGGGATGGGATTACTGACTGCCTGATGACTCAATGAATGAATGGCCTCTACGTCCGTGACGTATAGCAAGGTGTGAGTACTTCAGGCACAGTGTAGGATGGAGGTGAGAGAAAACAAATAATTGTCTGCAATAATGGCATGATTTATTATATGAAGCTAAAAATCATTTACATAAATTAATAGGTAAGCACTAGAGTGCACTGTAATTGGATTCAGTTGTTATCTGTTCAGAGTACCCGATCAGTAATTTTTTTGCTTCCATTTGGAAACAACATACAGGAGGATTAAAGTGTAATGAAAACTCTGATACAGAGGATCTTTTAATCTCATCTTAGCCTACCAATTCTTGACAGGTTATTTTGTTAGCCTGTGTTGCATATATCACATATATTTCTAGGTTATAAGTTTGCACAGATAGAAAATAGGGCACTTTCCCTCGCACTTTCACAACAACAAAAAAAAAAACATACCAATAAAATTTTATCACAACTATTACAAGTATCTTATAAAATCTATAAATACTCCAAAGTTCAATTCACAACTTAATCTTCATCAAATATCAACAACATCTGGTGATAGGAATATATGGAAGTCACACTTTTCAATACAATAGAAAAGAAAACCTTTACAATTTTACAGTTTTAAAAGATACCAGTAATGGCTTCAGTATTGGTCACAAGATTGCAATAATTTACTAAATGCAAATTAGTTAACATTCTGAAACATCAAAGTTGGTGGATTACTTTACTTCAGTCTTTGTAACTAGATATTTTTGATATTTATCTACATCCTTGAACAAAGAGCTCAGTTCAGCTCAGAAAAGAAAACATTCATTAGAATTAAATTTACATCCGACTAGCTGATAACACTTTAACATTCTCGCAAAGAACAAATGATAATGGATGTCACTGAATTTTCACAAAAATAGACTGAATAATTGGAGATCAGCAACAACAGCAGAAATTCACAAAGTTCCAGGGAAAAGCATGGTGTTGCTGCATTATCACAATGTGGCTAAAAGAAAAATATCAGAAACCACTAATAGAATTTAAAAGTTTGCAACTGAAGAGTTCTTGGTTTACACAGATATTAGATGTAAGAGAGAACTTAATACAAATTTGGCCACAATAATATCTTTGAAAAGCCATACAACAAAATATTTAGAGAATTGATTCAACCCTCAAATATTTTGAAACAACATAGATCTTGCAGTCTGATAACATCTAGGTCCATATAACACAGATACTTCATTCACAAAGTGATGTTCACATTCACACAAAATAAAATACTTTAACAAACAATAACAATGTTAAGATTGGATGGAAGGATCACAGTCAAGTTAACACTATTGTTTCTGCAGTGAATAAGGACCTAGAGTTTTCCATATCTTGTCCTAAATTTGTCAGTGGAATTTTTGTATTCATTATAAATGAGCTTGAATAAAAACAAATGGAATACAACAATAAGAACCCCAATGGAGACCCAAAAGAGGTTTGGAAGGCCTCCCAGATGATGACCATGTTTGTGCAAAGCTATAACATGATGTTCAAGGGCAGGAGCTGAAAATATAGTGGAATATCAGAATAGTAAAATACAACAAATCAAAAAAGATCCACAGAAAAGAACTTCAAAGTTTAGAGACCTACCTTCTACAATTTCCTTCACATGAATAGCATGTCTAAGGTCTTCCATGTGCTGGCGGTCATAAGTGATATACAGAATTGGAGTGACAGGTTCAGTCAATTTTACTGGAAATTGAATTTTGTCAGGCCTAAGCAAATAAAATGCAATGTTAACATTTTAAATTTAACACACAAGAAATCAAGGGCCATTGATGAATGAGAAATTGCTTGTGCTTACCCTAGCTGCACAGGTTTGTCCAAACATCCGCCATCACATGCATAGTAATTTTTGTCGCTGCGATCAAGGGCAACATACATTACAGCATGATTATCTTCTTGGACAATGACACTTATATTGACATGGCTAGAATTACCATAGCTCAAACGTCTGAAAGGAAGACACACTGAAATTAGATAGCACTGAATATTTGTGAAATGAAAATTAATTTTTCAACAAAGCAAGCCTTACCTAAAGTCAAGATCTCTATGGAGATTTTTGGGATGAATATTGAATTCCAAATGCTGATTACTGAACCGAAGGCCTCCAAAACTAAGAACCATTGCTTGGACAACGCCCATTGCACCTGCTTTGACAAGATTATGGCAGCCCTGAAGAATAAAAGATATGATTACATTTCTTTTCTTCTAAGCAACAGTGTCTTCAAGATAGATAGTCACAAGGATTACCTGCTTTTCCAATGTAAGAAACCATCTTGAGACAACATCATTTACTTTAGGGAGGGTGGAAAGATCACTCCACAAATTGTCAGCTTGTCTGTAAAAATTAAAGGATTTGTAATAAAAAATTGATATTAGTTCACATATGGAAAGAAATCACACACCAAGAACACCAAGTGTGCAGAAACCACACCAAGCATTAAAAGCTTACAGTGTGTGATAACTAGAGTAGCACCCTTCAGTATATGCCAGGCTCCGCATAACTTGTGCTTTGGTGGTAGCATTTGCACTTGTAGCATGGTAAGGAGATGGTGATTGCGAAAGGACGTGGTACATTGTGGCATTGATGAGGTGTCCATTGAGAGCTCCAGCTGCCAATGATTTACTGATTCTCAAACCAGTACTCCATAATTGGTTCCACACCGCAGAGTGATCATGCCTCAGAACCACAGTTGTCTTTCCTAGAGCATCCTTCATATGCTGCAAAATATTTTGTATTTAGATTAAACTTTGAATGAAAACTTCATTCCCAACTAAGGATCTGGTCCTGGTGAAATGGTTACCTGGATAGCTTGAGTCTCTACATTACTTTTGGTTGTGTAATATTCTTCAGAGGACATAGGTTTAGAATAAGCAACGGTGCTGTACACAACAATATTTGCATGACTACGTGCTTTCACCTGCAATTGAAGACATATTACATCATCCAACCAAATCCTACAGCAAATTTCAGAACTTCTGTGGTATTTTAATTTATGAAGGGACAAATACCTCAAGGATAGATGGAATACTGTTGGTGACTGCAGCAACAGCCATAACTCTATTAGAACCAATTTTCACCTGCCCCGTGGCAATTTTAAATTCTGCTTGGGTTCCTCCATGAGGGAGCCTAGGTCATAATAAAACATGTATGAATTAATTATTTAAAAACAAAGGGATTCACTATGTAATTTATTTTTTAAAGAGGCATCCTGTAACCTTATTGTGTTTGTTGAAGAAAGCCATGATTCTGGAGGTGATGAATACACAACATCAAGATTGAGGTTCATGTCTGATGGATTGACCACCTTAATTTCTTGAACAAGAAGACCAGGAATCGTTCGGTGAGCATAGTACTGATACTTGACATACAGGCCCATGTGCATACATTGGTAGCGATACACTACACCATCCAAATATCTACAATGCAGGATAGAATTGAATATATAAATATGAGGTACAGAAAATCCTTACAAGTACTATTCTGTTTAACAGCAAAAAACCAAAAACCAAAAAGAAATGAATATGACAAAATCAAAAAGAAATTTGGAAATAGAAAACCTGCTATAAACTCACCGTACAACAGTGGCTTCACTAAACTTCCCAGACAGTGACACAGAGACAAATGGCCTGATTGGAACTTCTAAGGATAAAGTACGGCCACTGCGCAGCATAATCCTACTTTCTAATGCAACATGCAGTCCAAACATGCCGTTACCGACATATGGAAGATACGCATGCTCATCGTCTTTAGAAGGAGAGTGCACAATGTTTGCATCATACTCTGAAGCCTCAGAGTAAAATGAGGTGAGCCTGTCTTCCATGCATCTCTCCACCATATCTGAAAGAACCAGGATAGGTCAGTGTAAAGTACAGGCACTTTAAAATGTGTGATAATTTACAATACTCACCATCAACTATTTCCTGTGGTCTATAAAACAATCTTGCAACACCTGGTCCAAAATACAGTAAGAGTCCAAACACCAATATTGCTAGGAAAAGTCTTCTTTTTCTAAAACACGAAATATATGTTGAAATTATATTTAACAATTCGAGAGGGGCAAATGGACACCAACAGTCACAGTAGGACTAGAGTTCATCACATAGTTTATACTCACGTGACATGGACCTCCACGTATCTTTTCAGTCTTCTGATTATCTCAAATCGATCCATTCCTGAGACAAAAACTTAATATGATTTTAAAAAGAAAAAACAACATATGGAGAAATGAAAAGAATTCCATAATCCTTTAAAAAAAAAAACACATTTGAGGAAAGATCATTCCTACAGGGCAAATTTTTTGTAGTGTCACCTTGTGGCCCACGAACTACAAGATCATTTAAATATCGGAAGTTTAATGAAAGGGAGGAGTCACTTTGCTTCAATTCAGATAAAAACAAAAATATAGACTAGCAGAAGGCACAGTAGGCCCACCCCCCTGTGAAATTTGAACCTGATGGTTCCTTTAAACCCCACTTACTTGGCATGAAGGGGGTGGTCAGGACAGAAGCCCACTCGTGATATTTCTGATGCAATTACTCAAATACCCTGGTATAACCAGGTGCAACAGCAGGTAGTGAAAACCAATACAGGTTATGCTTTCCGCTGAGGAGAAGTAGTGGCCGACACCATGCGGCTGCGCCCGCTCCAAGTACAGCGACAAGCATCAGAACCTCAACTCGGAGAGCCGATCCAGGGATCAAAATCAAACTCAAGGGAAATTATTGTGCGATCATTGCGTGAAAAGTATTTGTTTACGTTGAAACAGAGTTGGGTTGGGAGTCAACGAACTGGAACATCACAAGATCAAGATGAGACCCCGGTGCGCAGCGAGACTATACGCGATCAGTATGACAAATTCCGCACTCGTGCGCGCTTCCCTCCTTCTCCGTGAGGGGACGCGTAGGACTTCCCTGGCCGGGCTGAGGCAATCGCGACCAACGCCAACGCAATCTCCAGTTTGCCACCATTTTAGGGGTGATAGGACGACAGGACAGCCTCGGCATCGGTGACAGCTCACCCGGTCGTGACCTGGTGGTCGTGGCCGCGCGCGCACGCCGCCGCACCGCGCACGCAGTCGTGCATTTGTTTGCGTGCTTCGTCTTCGCCCTCAACCGCTTGCCGAAACGGGCTGAGCTCACGGCTCACGCACGAAAGGCATCGACAACGACGCCGGTGTAAAAGGGACCGTTTGCCCCCTCTCTGGATGTGCCCCCCGGCACACAAGCTGTAGGGACCATATGTACCCCCCATGATGGCCGACTAGGGGCACACTATCCCTAGGGGCCATGTGCCCCCCTCCCCCCCCTTAATGACCGACTTAGAGGCACTTCAGCCTTAGGGACTATGTGCCCCCATGACCGACTTGGGGGCACACCATACCTAGGGACTGTGTATGTGTACCCCCGGGGGGCACACAAGCCCTAAGGACTATGTGCATATATAGTTTTGTTTTTATCGGGAAGCCAGACCGATTACGTCGTTTATTGATTCGCCTGACACGAATACGCGACAAGATACTCGGAGCTTGCAACAGGTGCCTGACACACACACACACACACACACACACACACATCGCGCTTTGGATAAAGTTCACATGCCGTCTGCTTGTGACTGCATACTGCGGGCGGCGGGGCCGCAGCGGTCATGCAGAGGCCGAGAGAGCCGCGGGCGCCGCGGGCCGAGCCGAGGCAGCCGTCAGCGCGTCAGCCGAGGGTGCACCACCTAAAGCCGTTCCAGCCGGACTTGGAGCAGGCAGCAGGCAGCAGGCAGCGGGCAGCAGGCAGCAGGCAGCAGGCAGCAGGCAGCAGGCAGCGGGCAGCAGGCAGCAGGCAGCAGGCAGCAGGCAGCAGGCAGCAGGCAGCAGGCAGCAGGCAGCAGGCAGCAGGCAGCAGGCAGCAGGCAGCAGGCAGCAGGCAGCAGGCAGCAGGCAGCGGGCAGCAGGCAGCAGGCAGCAGGCAGCAGGCAGCAGGCAGCAGGCAGCAGGCAGCAGGCAGCAGGCAGCGGGCAGCAGGCAGCAGGCAGCAGGCAGCAGGCAGCAGGCAGCAGGCAGCAGGCAGCAGGCAGCGGGCGACAAGGGGCAGCCAACACGGCCAGACCACGGGGCTTGGAAGAGTGATAGGGACGGATGTGGATGTGGAGCAGTGGACTGGGACGCGGTATAGTGACGACCTATGTATGCCTATCGGTGGCGGGGGTGGGGGTGGGGGGTGGGTGTTCCGAGATTGTCACCCTCGTTATGATCCGCCAACAGCCATTTGAATCTCATTTGAGTTTTCGGTTTCTGGTCAGAAGAAGGCGAGGGGGGGGGGGGCGGCTACCGCACTCCGGGACCGCCGCCAGTCTATCATCTGATCATCGGCCCTGTCCAGAGGCCCCCGCCCCGCCGCACCCGCCGCCGCCGCCGGTTCGCCGCCGTCTCCGCGTTCGCCAAAACCGCGCCGCTGTTCCGCTGGCTCCTGGCGGCTGGCGGCAGGCGGACCGTTTTTGACCCCGTGGCCCGACGCGCGTTCTCGTTTTCGAACCGTTTCTGCGGTCGGTTCAGAAAAATTAGAACGGTTTTGTTGTGTGTTTTTTTTTCCCTGTTGGTTTTGTTTTTTTTTTAATTTGAGGATGACGGGTCACGTGACGTCCGGAGGCCGTGTTACTGTTATGCGGGGCTGCGGCGGCAGCGGTGGTAGTGATTCGCGAACCCGCGAGTCCGCGTCTCCGGCAACGGCGGAGGAGGAGTAGGAGGAGTGAGCGAGACGGAGAGAGCAGTGGCTGGGAGCGGGATGGGAGGGGGAGAGAGATAGACAAGAGATTCGCAAGTGGCGGGCACAGGTGGAGGTAGAAGTGAGGGGCTGGCCTGTCCGGGCCGGCCGGTGGCGGGCCGGTGCCGGTGCCGGCCGCCTCACGCCTCACTCCGCTGGCTTATCCTGGCCGCCGCCGGCACAGTCACCACAGTCTCGTCCTCCTCCTTGGCGAACCCGGTTCCCAGGCAACGCGAGCGCGCGACGGCAGCACGGCAGGCCGCAATACGGACTTCCCCCTAGCCATGTGAAACCGTGTGTGTGTGTGTGTGTGTGCGTTTGTGTGTGTGTGTGTGCTCTAGTCCGACACCTCGGCAATAGCTCGTAGTTTACAGATTTAATCAGCATTGTTCACAGAAGAGGAGCGACAGCAACGGGAGTGCGTAATTTATTTAGTGCCATAATTATTTATTATTTAAAACACTGACTTGGTCGGGAACCGTGAACAGTGGATCGAGAACGACTGCACTTTTAAAATAAAAAATTGTGCCAACCCAGCTGTGGCGTGAGACAAACGACAGTTCGTGAACAAAATACCTGGAAGGCGTGGGTGGATCAGAAAACGGCTGAAAAAAGTGAGTTATGAAATTGTTTTTCTCAAAAATACCATCTCTCGAGTCCCTCTCTGTTTTAAAAATACACTACTTCGCGTATGTACACAGTACACTGAGAGAAATGATTCGGCGTACGGACCAAATGTTCGGTTATCAGGCCTGAAGTGGGAACAAATCAAACACATCTGACGTAGGGACGAAAACTTCAGACGTTTTCGTCCCTGCGTTTTAAGTTTTCGTCCCTACGTCAGAAGTGTTTGATTAGTTCCCACTTCAGGCCTGACAACCAAACATTTGGTCCGTACGCCGAATCATTTCTCTCAGTGTATCGAGCGACGTTTAAAAGGCAAAGGCTTTGTTCGCAGAGTTGTGCACAGTGGCCGAGATGTTGTTCCGCCTTACCGTGGTGCTGCTGGTTGCCGCCCACGCAGGAGCCACCTTCATCCTCCACCCCAACCTGGGCAGTCGAGCGCGCCCCGCCAGGTAAGGCTCTCTCTCTCTCTCTCTCTCTCTCTCTCTCTCTCTCTCTCTCTCTCTCTCTCTCTCTCTCTCTCTCTCTCTCTCTCTCTCTCTCTCTCTCTCTCTCTCTCTCTCTCTCTCTCTCTCTCTCTCTCTAACACACATAGACAGGTGTTGCAAGTGATGCCGAGCAGGCATGGGAGACTTTGCTATGGTTGTGAATGAGCAGTGAACGTCGTGACGTGGGAAAGAGGAAAACGAACGAGGCGCGACTCGTCGCGTCAAGGTATCGCGATAGACATCGCATCGAGCAGGAAATAGGGGGAAACACAATGATCCGGTGTGTCAGAAGAAGTGAGCGCGAATTTTCGACGCGGAGAAAAAACGAAACAAAAAATACCATTATACTTCGTGAAATACTGGTAGGCCCGAAGTGTCACAAAATTGGATTTGGTGCAAGTTTTAGATCTCTTTATTTTTGTAATTTTGAATTGGTTAGCCCTTAGTTAATTTTCAATTACGGAGGAAACAAGAAAGGAAGAGGTCCGAGTTTTTGCGTGGTGGGAGAAAGATGGATGATACTGAAACAGCCAGTTGCCGAGCCGAGCACGCTAGCTCTGTCTTTTTCTTTCGCTATTGGATGGAGTGAGAAAGCTGAATTTGAACTCGGTTTTGGGACTGTTGGCTGTATTTTTGGAGCGTAAAATCACGTCCGTCGTTCTTGTATGGGTACTGAGCGAAAGTCAGGAAGGTCTGAAAAATTTCTCACAGAGACTTTCGGTGGCGTAAGGGGCAATATGGGAAAATTAAAAATAAGGCAGATCTTGGGTGAAACTATAAGGTCACTCCGTGCCTAAAAAATAACAGACGGTTGTTGATGGTTTAAAGAAACCAGTTTCAGCGCACACAGTGATAGTAGAGATTATATGCAGAGCAGAGCCCGAGCTAGCCTCTGGTACAGTAGCGACGCGTCGAGCGTCGGCCATTAACACAAAGAGACAACAAGCTCCTCCCAATGTCTCATTTTTTAAATACGAAATTTTCCATTGCAAAACATGACCGTGAAAACAGGCGACGCGGAAAGAGGCAGAGACGTAATCGCTTCGCCATAAAGTCGTAATGGTGCCGATAGAATTATAAGGCTGAGATGGATGGAAAGGAGTACGAAATCAATGTCAACAGCCACTCAGAAAGGACACCCCCTCTCTGGGTGTGGACAATGCAATTGGCTTCGACTTATCATTTATTTTTTTTCCTTTTCACACTCCCCACTTGGAGACGTGAATTATTGAAGTGCGACCGCGTGCGACAGATCGGGACCATACCGCCGCAGCGGCACGCAGCGGGGTCACGGGCAGGACCAAGGCCGTCATGGCAGAAAGTGGCACTTTGTGCGCCGAAAAGGAATGAGACGTTGACGAGAGGTGGCTGAAGGGGGCCGGTGCGGCCCGGTACGGCCCGGTGCCATGACTGAACACTCCCAGAAGAAATCACTGCCACACTGCCGACGCTTCGTCTGTTGACATATAACTGTTCAGAATCGTTCATAGTGATTTAGGCTCAAAATCGAACAGGAGCGTTGCGTGGAGGCGGAGCTCTGGTGAGTTAGGGAGATCTGGCACGGCCATCTCTCCTGCTGTCCTGCTGCCGCCGTTGGTACAGACCTCGCGACAATGCGGACCAAGGCGGACTCTGGGCTGCACGTAGGGGCCGCAGGGGGTCACGGGGGACACTGCTGACGTCACCGACCCAGGGGGAGGCCTGCGGGGCCTGCGGGGCCTGCGGGGCCTGCGGGGCCTGCGGGGCCTGCGGGGCCTGCGGGGCCTGTGCAGCCTGTGGCATGGCAGAGGCGCCAGGGGCGAGGTCCTGTTCCGCACCGTATTGTGCACGCAGCCCGGTTTGTATGGGGCTTCAAATCCCGCTGCCTCATCGCCATGGCGTCACGCCGCGGACTCCGGGGAAGTTATTTTTCCACGACAGTAACCGTATTTCTTCCCCCTCGTCTTCTCCTCCTTGGGGTACATAGGGCAAGTCGCACAACCGCGGAGTTTGCATAGCCTGGCTGCGTACCGCTTGCAATCGGTTATTCAGACAAGACAAGCGACGTGGCCCCGACCGGATAGCGCACACACGCACACACACACACACACAGAGCTGCGCGGACTCACGCTCGCGTTCGCGCTCAGTCTAATGTCCTTCCTGGATGCTCGGGCAGCAGCCTATGCACAGCAATGCACAGCGCTCTGTGTACTTGTGCAAGACCGCGGCCGCCGCCACAGGGTAGCAAAATAGCACGAATAGCAAGCGCGCCGCCAACTTGTAGTAGCGACAATTTAAAAAAAAGTAAAAATATATCAGTCTTTTTCCGAGAGGGTCATGTGCATCGATCCTAAGCGATTCCATCGTTCCGAGCTGCCTGCTGGCAGAATGCTGCAGGGCGACTTCACTTGAAAAAATCGGCGTACAGTGGCGAGAAAAATAAAAAATTAATGAAGTTGAGTCAAATATACGACACAAAATGTTCAAAAAATAAGAAAAATGCCGGAGAAAAATGTTAAAAAAAAAGTCAAAAAGTCAGAGAGAAACCGAAAAATTTAGGTGTAAACCGACTCTGTTTGCAGAAAAATCAATTTTATGTTGATAAAAAATCAGACAAAATCAAATGGCCATGGTTTAAATCGGTGAGCATCGAGAAGGGGCAGTGACGGTCCCCTCGGCAGGCTGAGCACGTCCAGTCCACATTTCATACGCTGGAAATAATACTGCGACTGTAATGTCCGCGTGACGTCACGTGACGTCATTATCGGCACTCGCTGCCCGACAACGGCCCACGGCCCGACCAACGCAGCCAGCCAGAAGTCAGAAATGTATTCCGGAAGGTACCCTCGGTATTCTCAACACCAGTTTTCCCCAAAGGGGGTGAAGAAAAACAGCATCAATACACGAACATTTGCTGCCGAAACTTTTAACGTACTGTGTGACATTAAACGGTTCACATAACATTGAACTTTAGGAACTGTAGCAGCTTCAATAACCAACGTTTGAAAAAAGCCGGTCATGGTGACTGCCTTTAAAGACGCCCCGAAGTAGATCATATTCTCGGTATACAGCGAAATCAGGAGTGACAGATTACCAAGTGTTTTTTTTTTTTTATAAAACCTGGACTACAGGGCTGCTGAGCTGCTGTTCTTTTCTTCTTTTTCTTACGTCAGTTTGGGTCTCTGCAGCGTGAGAGTGGGGAGGGCGCGCGGCGTGCTCTTGAACTTGAACTTGAGGCTCACATGTTTACGCACACGGCCGTGCCGAGCCCCCCGGGGGCCCAGAGACCGGCCGCCAGCAGCCAGCACCGTGGTGTTGAGGACCGCACCCAGCAGCACTGCATCAAAACGTCTAGTTTTGAGATTCTAAGTTTCTAAGTTTCCAAGTTTCCAAGTTTCCAGGTCTACCGGCCTGCCGCAGAGGCTTGGCTGCAGGCCCTTGCGGCGCGGGGCACTAAACAAACGAACGCTGTCCGCCCATTGGTCCAGCTGCAGCCTCGGGTGCTGGGTGCGGGCGGCCGCGACCAATCACAGCACAGCTGTGCACAGCCCGCCGTATACCGTCACCGCCTTGTTCCCGGCGCCCCATTTACATTAAAGTCGGGCTGCGATACCGAATAAATGTCCGCGCGGCTTTTCGCAATCAGTTTAAACAGCAGCACGGATAGCGATGCGAAGACTGTGCGGGTGAATGGGCGGCAGCGGCGCAGACAGAGCGGAGCAGAGCGGAGCGGAGCGCCGGCCCCTGCAGCGGCCGCAGTCAATGAGCGCTGCTTTTATGATAAGCGGCCTGCAATGACGCCTTCGTTCGGACACTGCCTGGCACTGCCCGGCGAGAAGCAAACCGTCCTGTCCTGGTCCTGGTCTGCCCAGACCATTGCGGAGGTGTCTTGTCGCTGCCGGGTGCCCCGAGGTGCCCCCCGGGCCTGAACCCCCGCTGGGCCCCGGCTCGTGCATTTAAGTCTCTCTCTCTGTCTCTCCTTCTCTGTCTGTCTGTCTGTCTGTCTGTCTGTCTGTCTGTCTGTCTGTCTGTCTCTCTCTCTCTCTCTCTCTCTCTCTCTCTCTCTCTCTCTCTCTCTCTCTCTCTCTCTCTCTCTCTCTCTCTCTCCGTCTCTCTCAAGGCACCCCATTATGGTCCGTGTTTGTTGCACACGATGCGCCTCAGTTTTGTCAGACACACGGGGAGTTCTGAGGCTGCGGCCACGAGGCGCCTCACTTGCACACACCGCGGCGCCTGCTGCACGCCTGCTGCACGCCTGCTGCACGCCTGCTGCACGCCTGCTGGGTAGGCAACGCCGACTCCTCCGTGCTCGGGTGTCCTGCGGGCTGGGCCTACCCTGGCATTCGCAGGCGCTCGACAGCGTCGTTGTTTACGTTAGCTTCAAGTTAGTCGCTGTAAAGACAAAGCAAACCTCTAAATTAAATTGCCCCTCAAACTAAAAACAAAATAAAAATCCCTTGAGTGTCGTACCGCTCCGCCCCCCGTGTGCTCCGCGGTTGGCAGCAGGCAGGACCGAGTACCGTACAGCCATGCTGTTTGTTTGCCAATATAACGGGGCCCGCCATTAACGGGCCGCGGACGGGGCGGGGACGGGGGACGGGGGCCCCGAACCCTTCGGGACCCCCCCCCCCCCCCCCCTCCGGACCCCTTCGGACTGCGGGATTCGCATCGAGCTCTCGGAAGACTGTGCGCGGAGCAACGGAAACCAAGGTCGAGTGGGAAAAGTTCATACACCCCGACGAAGCTGACACTCTCTCTCTCTCTCTGTCGCGCGCACACACACACACACACACACACACACACACGCACGCACACGCGGAAGAGACCGGATGATCGCCTCTCATCTCGCAGCAGCTCGTCCTGGGAGTGCTACAGTCACAGCGCTCACTAGACCGCGCCCACGTGTTGTGTGTTGTGTGTGTGTAGGTGTGTGTGTGTGTGTGTGTGTGTGTGTGTGTGTGTGTGTGTGTGTCCGCGTGTGGTTTGCAAGGTCAGGATCAGGGCGCCGGGGGGCCGGTTCTGCTGCCAAGTCGGGAAGTCGGGAAACCGCCCCCCCCCACCTCCCCCCCTGGCGGTCGGCACGGCATGGGTGCATGACCGGTGGCATGAGCTCACGATGCCGGTAGGCCGGTGGGCCCAGAGCCAGAGCCAGACAGACCCGCCCATCCTTGCCTCCTGATCTGGGCTCGGCTCAGCTCGGCTCGGCTCGGCTCGGCTGTGCTGTTTTATGGACTGTACACCCTCCCTTGCAAATACCTTACCTTCATGGATGTCGACGACGGACAGGGTTCGATGACACATCTCTCTCGCTCTCTCTCTCTCTCTCTCTCTCTCTCTCTCTCTCTCTCTCTCTCTCTCTCTCTCTCTCTCTCTCTCTCTCTCTCTCTCTCTCTCTCTCTCTCTCTCTCTCTCTCTCTCTCTCTCTCTCTCTTACACACACGGAAGTGCGTCCCATCGGGAAAAATTATCGTATTTTTATATGCTTTTGCCTTTGCCTTTGTTTTCAACTTTTTTTTTCCTCTTCGCCGGCAGATCGTCCGCCACAGGATGTCCCTTCTCGGGGAACAGCGCCCTGGACAACAAGCTGGGTGAGTGACCTACCTCCCCAACGCTTTATACCTCTTTTAGGCAATTATACATGCAATTCTCATCCGCTTCCGCGAGGGAACGACCCAACCCGACGCGAGAGCGCAGCTCAAGTTCGTGGGTGCCGATAGCGCGATAAAAAAGCGGATTTATTTTAGCATACGTCAGCGGCTGTTTGTGTGTGCGAAATAATTACAACCAGGCCCCACTGCGACAATTATCCTTTGGGAAATTCCACCCAAACTGATCGGTATTCCGATTCAGCCTATTAAACAAAGATATGCGCTACGAGCTGTTGCGGTCACCTTCTGCGATGTCACTGCCTAATGTCACACCCGTCAGTTAACCAATCTGTCGGAGCCGCGGGGGCAGCAACCTCTCGTGTATTGGCAGACATTTGAGGGGGGGGGGGTCACGTTCACACTACAGCCAAAAATGTGAATGATAAGGTATAGGAAAAACAGAAAAGGACGCCAGAACGCGAAGATGGACGCGACGAACTCGCGGTCAGTCTGCTTATTGCGTGTGGGAACCCGAGGCAACGCGACGCAGACGTATAGCGACGGCTCCCTTTTGTTCTCCCGACCCCCGCCGCCCCCGCCGCCCCCGCGGTGCAGGACTGCTCCGGAAGCGCGTGAGCGAGAGCCCCCCCCCCCCCTTGCAGGCCACTGGCACGGGGGTGGTTCAGCTAGCAGAGGAAAATTGTTCACGATAAAACGGCAGGCGCGCGCGTGCGTTATGGTGGGAAACTGTTTGGCAAGCAGCCGCGCAGGGCAGTGCGGCACGAGAGAATATGAGAAATTGCGCCTGCCGTTTCTCAATAGCACAGCCGCAGCTAGCGGAGAGCCCAACTGGGAACGGGGACAGACAGGTCGGATGGGGTTAGGCTAGGTCGGCTCCACCCCGCCCCGGTCACGGCGGCGTGCTCACACTGCTTTGTCTCTGACGCAGAGGTGCCGGAGAGCCTGCGCGACATCGTGCAGGGCGTGGACCAGCCAGGCGACAGCGGCGTGGCTCCCGACGTGCCGCCGCCCTGGCTGGACCGTGAGAAGTTCGAGCGCGGCCAGGCGTTCGCCCGCAAGAACTTCTTCAGCCTGGCCTTCGCCGAGGTGATCTCCCTCATCATCAACTTCCTCTTCCCCGGCGAGCTGCAGCCCCTCATCTTCACGCGCCGGTCCGCCACCGTGTACGACTCGTACGAGCGCTACCTCAGCACGGTAAGTAGCGGGAGTAGCGAGCAGCGGCACCTCCTCGGTTTTACATGATTTTTTTAATTTTATTTTTTAACACAAAACGACTTTTATAAAAAATCAAAAAGGGATAAACAAAAACTGAACTTGCTTTCCATTGGGTCCAGGTGAACCGCGTGCGGACGTGGTACGAGAGCGACCCTTGGAAGGTTGGCTCCACGGCGTACCAGAACGTGGCCCGGGTGCGGGGCTACCACCTGGCCGCGTCCCGGTCCATCTCCCAGCTGGCGCAGACCGACCCGGCCACGCTGCGCCTCAACACCACCTTCGGCCTGGGGCCCTACAACGAGGCCGTCTGGAGCGGCTCCACGGTGAGGCTGGGCTGGGGTTCGATACCCGGCCGGCGGCACTCAGCATAGGCCCACGCAAAAACATGATTAGTCGTCCCAACTAATTTGTTCGTTGACTTCGGGGCAAGCAATATGTTCAGTTGAGAAAACTAACGTTTCGTTTGGGTCAGCAGAAAGGGGGCGTTTTGCTCCCTCAGCAAACTTCTCGCTGTTCCAACGAAATGCTAGTGCTTGCAGCTAAATTTTTTTGCTTGTTCCGAAACCAACGAACAATTTAGTTGGGACAACTCATTATGTTATTGCGTGCGCCTCGCCTCCGACCCCGACGGTCCCCGACTGCATTGCACCACGCGCCACGCTACGATGTGTTCCACGTACTCCTCCTCTGGCAATAATTACAGTGGGTAATGCGCCGCTGTCCGCAGCCGCATCGCTGGGCTCGTTGAGCACTTGTGAGTGCGGCCGAGGCGAGGCGAGGCGAGTGTCTGCTCAGGGCTCTGGCTGCCCTCGCCCCCTCGTGGTGAATCTCGCCCCGCTCCGCCACCATTGTGCACTCGCATTAGAGGACGCCCCACTCGTGCTGTGCGGTGCTGTGCGGTGCTGGCTGCTTGGGAAAGGCGTAGAGAGGATCGGATCAGAGCCAAGGCCCCCGCCGGCCGGACTCCCCTGCTGGCTCGGCCGGCCGCGCCATTTCTCATACCGCGGCGAAACGGCTTTCTCAATTTCTCATCAACGACCGACCGGTCTCCCCTTGCAGGTGGAGAGGGTGTGCGAGGACGCGCGCGCCTCCACCTGCCCCAGCGACGCGGTCGACGCCGTGCTCAAGGACCGCGACCCCGCCACCCGGGTGCCGCTGAACCAGTTCGACATGGCGCTGACGCAGTTCGCCTTCTCGGGGCTCATCGCCACCTTCCCCGAGCGCTTCGGCCTGCACGGCAACCTGGACCGCGAGCTGGACGCCTTCTGCCACGTGTGGGCCGCGATCGGCTACTCGCTGGGCATCGAGGACAGGTGAGCGAGGCGAGGCGAGGCCAAGCGAGGAGCGAGCGCCTGCAGCGTAGGCAAAGTGCGCGCTGCAACGCATGCGGGGCGTGCGGGACTGCCTACCCGGAGGTTCGCAGGCGCTTCGTCCCCGCAGCCCGCAGCCGCAGAGCCGAACGCAACCCCTAATCCCTCCCTCCCTCCCCGCACAGGTACAACTTCAACCTGGGCGGGCTGGAGGAGACCCGGCGCCGCACCCGGGACACGCTCGAGTTCCTGGTGAAGCCGCGCCTGCGCACCGTGAACCGCGACTGGGAGCACATGCTGCGCGTGCTGTTCGAGGGCCTGTCGCTGTACGTGCCCGGCGTCTCCTTCGACTCGAGCCTGCTGTACCTGATGGAGACCATGGGCGTGCCGCCGAGCCGGCTGGCCGGCCAGCTCAACCGCGGCCAGCTGCTCATGGCCAACACGCTGGGCTTCTTCCTGGAGGGCGTGATGCGCGTGCCCAGCATCCGCACCTGGGCCAACCAGGAGGTGTACGCCAACCTGCGGCGCGCCAACCGGCAGTCCGCGCAGTGGAAGGACCAGGCCCGGCGCCGGTCCTACCGCTACGAGTTCCTGCCCTTCCCCGGCCGCTACCAGTGCTCGTGAGGGTGCCAACCTGCCAACCTGCCAACGCCGGCGACAAACCTACAGACTTGAAGCAGCTCATGCGCTTTTTGATTGTTTAATATTCTTTTCGTGACACGGGGAGTCCGGCCTGACCCGGCCGGCGGCGCTGGCCCGCGTAGGCGTTGTTGCTCTGCTGCAACGCGCTAGCACAGCGTTAGCACAGCGTTAGCAGGCGGCGGAGCCGGGCCGAGCCATCCAGAGGGCCGCCGCTGCCGCCGCTGCCGCCGCTGCCGCCGCTGCCGCCGCCGCCGCCGCTGACACAATCCTCACCTCGCCGCCCTTTACGTGTGCCCAGCGCGTTTTATCGCGATGAAAACGATCTCAGTGGACGTACATGGAAGGACGTGCGCATGCGACAGTGTGTCTTCGGCGGCCGTGTGTGGCAGTGCACTCCGCCGCGGCGGGCGGGTGAAGGACAGCTGTTTTCGGACCGACAGACGGAACACAGAAACACCGCAGAACGTACCGCCGTGCCCATCCAGCGGCGGTACGTAATGTGTGAACAGCCCATCCAAGCTCACTGCAGTGTTGCTGCAGGCGCGTTGCGAATTAAACTGCCAGAGCGGCTGTTCCGCGATCCGCCTGGGCGCTGCGCTTCCAGATCCAGATCCAGATTCAGATTCAGACCCAAGCAACTGGACGGGTCCCGGGACGGCTGACGGCTACCGGCTCCGGCACCAGCACCGCCCCCATGACGTGCACGGCGGAGAGCGCGTGCGTCTTCCTTGTTGTTGTTGGCGGTCGAAAATGAGAGTGATGGAGATAACTAAACGGGGGCATTCCCAGCCCCGGCCCCCGGCCCGGCTGGCCGCCGCCCACACTCTGGACTCCACGTAACCGAGACCGAGAGCCTGCAGTTGCAGCGGACGCCGTGCTCTAGCGATAGTGGTATTCCTGCTGCGCACCGCACGTGCTTTCGAACTGACCTTGCCGTGTACACGTCGTGAAGTGATAGCGCTGTTAAGTGACGTGGTGGTGTAATGGAAGTAGCCATCGTTTAATTACTGTCCAGCATAGATACCTCGGTGTTAATACTATTTTTGTGATATCAAGTGTCCTGCCATTTAAGAGAATGGAAATTCTTTCCTATGATTGTGAGTTGATTAGGTGTAAGTTTATTATGTAAGATGCCGATAAGCGAATAAATGTACATTTTTTCCATTACTGAACCGTCCATGCCCTCAACTGCCCGTTCACACAACACAATTGCGCCCGGTGGGTAGGCAGCCCAACGCACAGGCGGGGAAGTCCGCCCCACCCCGCGCCCGGGCAATCCGCCAAGCCAGCGGGCAGGGCCGATGAGATGCGCCCAGGGGGTAGGCAGCCAACCACACGTGTCTGGGAGCCTGGCGGCCTGGCGGTCTGACGCTGTGGGGGCCGTGGAGAACGGAGGTCGTGGGGGCAGTGACACTGATTCTAGCCGGTCTGGGAGCCGGTTGTGGCGCCGGCCGGCACCAGCTCCCGCAGATCAGGACCCCCGATGACGGGGGTCGCCGATTCCCCCTCTCACTTTCACGCCGAGGCAGCACACGCCGCTACGGAACCTCTCCCAGAAGCCGGCCGACGTGGACGCCCTCCTGGCCAGCGGGCCGGAGCCGGAACCTGGGTCGGAGCCGTCCGCCGGCGTCCGGCCCGGGCCCTCGAGCCCCGGGTGGCGGCCCAGCTCGTCCTCGGTGCCGGCCTTCTTCTTCTTGTCCTCCTTGTCCTTGGCCGCCGTGCCCTCGTCAGGGTGCGCCCCTCCGCCCCCGCCTCGGGGTTCGTCCCCCTCCAGGTGCGGCAGTCGGTGAGGGTGAGGGCGCGGGGCGGCCAGACTCTGCTCACTCCCTGTCGGCAAGCAGGACCGCCGTGATGGCCTCCAGCGCCCTGAGGACGAGCTGTCAGCAGCCGAGAGGACGCCTACGCACCGTGCGCCCGGGTGTTGGGGGCGCTGCTGCTGCTGTGCTTCCCGAACACGCTGCAGCTGGGCGGCGGCGAGCGGCGGTGTCCCGGCGTGCCGAAGATGAGCGACGCCTGCAACGCACGCCTGGCGCTGGACGACACTATGGTGATGTCGCCGGTATCGCCGACCTGACCGACACAAGGCATTGCAGAAAAACAATCCTGCTCTAACGGTTAAAACCGCGTTCTGGTTTCAAATCGAAACTTTCACCTGGGGCTCGCCACAGAATCCCCGGCCAGCCCGCCGTAGCCTGTGCGTTAAGGGGTAGCACGTCTCCCCGCCAACTCCCTCGCACAGGGTGGCCAACCCCTCCTCCCCCTCGCACAGCAAGGACAGGCTGGCTGCCTTGGCCTTTTTGCACGTCTTGCGCGGATAGCCCTTCATCTCGGGCAGATTGTCATGGAAACGCTGGCCCCGGTTTGCACCTCCTTTCCACTGTTGCCACTGTGTCTCCACCTCACCTCAAGTAGAGTTTATAAAACTGTGTGATTTTCTCTAAACAACATTATGGTGTATTTTTATCATATTTTAGACCATTATTTTATTTTTAGTAATGAGGGTTTGAGGGAAGAGAGAAACACATCATGATAAATCATCTCAGTTTATTATGCAAACACTTTTCACCAGAAGTAAACATACAGCAACTCTACAGATGAAGGGGGAACAATACTGAGAATTTATTAACCATATTAGAATCAGGTCCAGTCAGGAGGAATAAAACCATTTATAGGACAAACTACACATTGTACAGCTATGTACACGAAATTGTAACATCAAAGCTATAGAATTATGGCGTACAAAATAGGAAACGCTACTCTACATTGAACTTAATGCATAGCCGCTCAATCACAAGTAATTTGTAAATAGGAATGGATAGAATAGAATGTTGATTGAAATATTATGCTGAGATAAGATTAATTCTTCATCAGTCTGTTCAAATTTCCATATGTAACAGGAACACCAGATCAAAATTTATTGGCAGGACACAACAGAAAATTATTACAGGGAATACTCCTATTGCAAAACCATCATGATTTTCCAACAATATTAAATACATTACAAATAATTCACATATACACAATCTAAAACATGAGAAACCTAACAAAAATTTTATACAATATAAAAGAAATAAACAACTACTCTCAGTTCTTTTAAAATTAACATTCAAAAGAGAAGGTACTTGTTTACATTAAAATGTGTTTTTCCTTTTCGTACGGTGCCTTTTCCACACTGACTAAGGTGCTAGGCACTCCATGCTAAGTGATCAGTCTAAGAATCAATACCACATAAAACCAACATGGGAGAGTTAAGATATGAGATAACGGACATAAATAGATAAACAATGACTTGAGCTCTCCCTGATCAACAAGAGGTACGTTAATAAAGACACCAGCCAAATGAACATTTCATGACTTAAAAACAAAATATGGAAAAACTGTACTTGTTCAATGGACTTTGTTCACAGACTCAACTTGCTGAACAATCCACTCATAGGTTGAGAGCACATACTGTTGTGTAACATTAACAGCCTCATGGGTCATCTTCTGCAGATTCTCGGGAGACCATTTTCCCCTGAAACATAAAAGGATGTCATCATAATTTTTTAAATACATCTATATACTGTATACATACTAAATCCATACAGCAAACTCAGATAATTAGAACAAACATTTAAACAGAACACACAGCAAGCTTTGCAAATACAGAGATTTTATGGGGCACCAAGCACCAATTTCTTGAACAAAACTTCAGTAATTTCAGAAAAAGCAAACACACAACCAAAAGTTAAGGAATTAGGAATTTATATAGCCTGCATTGACTCCCACCACTAAAAAGTGCTTGTCTACTGTGTTAGGAGTGACTGGATTATTAAAATAGACTTGTCAGCCTGAAGAACTTTTGACACAACAGAGCTAGACTTACTTGCAATCTAAATACATGAGTACATGAGCACACTATAAGACTTGATCTAGTATTTGCTGCAGCAGTGATACCAACTGTTGACATCAAGTCGTGAATTAGAAAATTGTAACCCCATACTGAGCAGGTTTTCAAAAGAATTAAGAAACTTACACAAAGATATTTTTGGCTGCATAGTCTTGAGCAGAGAGGAATCCAACTTTGGTGTATCGAGCAAAGTCAATGGCATATTCCTTGGTTGCATCTCCAGCAATGGCTGCATAATTCTTCACTTGACTTGTGAACTCAGGAGCAGTCTTGGTGCACTGAAGGGAGGAAAAAACAAACACTGGTGAAAAATGAAATGCAAGTGCTACTTAAGGAGTTTCAATAATAAACTATACATACCCAACCATCAAACCCGATCCAGGCTTTCACGGCACTATTATATGCAATGTAGCCCATATCTCGTCCCAGCTCGAGGTATGGCTTGGAGACTTCAACTGCCTTTGCAAAATATATAGGAGCATTCTCCCGAGTCCATCTGGTTGAAGCACTCATAAGTGAGTAAATGAATGACTGGACAGATAACTATGCCTTATACAAGTGTAAAGCCTAACACAAACTTACTCTGATCCTTTCTGGGTGTATATTTTAGCCTGTTCCAAGGCGATGTTTCCGTAGTGCAGAGCACCAACATCCTTCAAAGTTCTTCCTGTGGTAGATGTTTCAAAGCTGCCGTGAACCTTGACATCATACAGAACCGCTCCTCCAATGAACAGGAGGAGGAGGAAGCTGAGCAGGGGCAAGCGTGATCTCTGCTTCACAGCCATTTTATTGGAGAGCGACTGCAAAGAGGAAGGAACTGAAGTAAGTACACATGAAGTACAATTAAATAAACAAGCTCCAAAATCACATATTCTCCAGCAAAACCCTTCAAATAGCATGGGTGGCACACGGCGGAATCAATGGCAATAATTGAATGGAGGAAAATGGCGGTCCGGGTAAACATCGTACGAGAACATAACCTCAACGATGAGAAAGTCAAGAAGGGCCCCTGTCCGGAGAAACTTCCCACGCACTATCACAGTCTTTTTGTCCGCAACTTGAAGGCACCGTACCTAGAGTGACCAAATCCCAAACTCACGGTTCGCGAAAGTATATTTGAGAAATACAGTTCGCAAACGTCCCAGCAGAAAAGATCGTCAGCGTAGAAGGTACCTCGACCCGTCCCGTCAGTGGGTTTGACAAGTGTTGGCACTGGCAGGCCGCTCGCCAGCTACAAACCCGTTCCACGACGCGCTGGACTCGTCCCCAGGAAAATTCCGACAACGATGGGTCGCGCCTCGCACAAACTGGTCAAAAATCGACACGTAAAATCTGTGACACGATTCCCGCCAAAATGGAGGGGTTGCAGAACAAAGCCTGTGTCCAGTAAAGAACCACCCCCTTGACGAGGACAGGACTGGCCACGGGGCTGCCGACGACACAGGGAGGAGTACCACGGTTCCGGGGCCTCCCCAGCAGGCCGACAGCACCGGCGTCGATCCCAACACAATTCAAGGCTACATTCATTGAAATTCACCTAGTTTGGGGTTGAAGAAATGGGGTGACGATCACGGTCCCTTTCCGCTGCTCGCTACTGCGAAGGCACTCCACTCCACACACACGAACACAGCTGTCAGAGCAGGAGCGGAACAGAGCGGCGTCAGCGAAAACAGCCGAACACCAACCAACCCGAAGCCCGAAGCCAACGAAGCTACTGCGATCCGCGACGACACGGGCGAGGGGAAAGTGAGAAGGTGGGAAGGGGCGGGTGAGGGTAGGTTACCACATCACCGGAGTTTCGTGTTATCGCCGGCAGGTGGTGCCCGCGGCACAGTCCATCTCCCGCGCGGGTACTTTCGAACACGGCCGCTGACGCTCCCTGGCCGGAAAGGAACGGACGGCTGATGGCGTGTCCGTAACACAGGAAGGGAAAACAAGAGCTAATCGACCGCCTTCACGGCGAGGAAATGTGGCACTTTTGAGGAAATCGTCCGGCTGTGTGACGCGAGATGAGGCGGCGTGTCACACGAGCGCAGTGCCGGTCGCAAAAGAGACGGGGACAAACCTAATTGGCCGGAGATAACAATTCTTCAGTAGCCAACTGGATCTGACATCCGACCTTGACCGTCGAGTTGACAAGCCGGGGCTGGGGGGCCTGGGACTGGGCTACTGCTCCTGGCCGCGCGTTGCGGCTCCAACGCGGACGAGAGCCAGCAGGGCGCCCCTCGCGGCACGGGCACAGCCTCGGGCACAGCACAGACGAGACGAGAAGAAGCGACACGGCCGCCCGATCTCGCGATGGGAACGGCCACGGTACACGTTCGTGACGTGGTATGGTATGCTAAGCGTTGCGGCCGTGTCCGAAAGCGCGCGTCCCGTCTCTCTCGCACTCGAGCACGGGGTAAAGCAGGGCAGGGAGCGACGCAGGGGGCCCAAAGAGACAGCAGTGTCGGTCCTAGTTTCGAATGCAGCCCGCACGGGCCAGCGTGGGTGCACTTTGAACCCGATTGGGCTGATTGGGCCCGGGCCCCTTCCCCACACGGGCGTAGTGTGGGAGGTCGTGGATGTGGAGGGCTGCAGGGGGCAGCCCAGAGAGACAGGAGGGGGCCTCGAGGGGGGCACAGGCAACAAGTTGGCAAGGCAGGAGCATAATCAGGAGAGAATGACTGATAAGCCGAGGGGAGGGGAGGCGTGGCACCTCGGGAGTTGCTGCGAGAAGGGGTGGAGAGGGAGCGGAAGCGGAGATATAAAGGGAAGTGAGGAATGAATTGGGGGCAGTGGGCAGTTGGGCTTGGGCTTCCGAGATCTTCCAACACGCTTATCTTCACAACAAATACCACAATCATTTTAAAAAACCAATATTCATGCATTCTGTACTTGTCTGAAATAAATCAACAGGATAATAAGAAGAAAGGCACATGCTCAAAGGTTTGGTCTTGATTAAATCCAAGACAAGCATCCCAGCACCCCATTTGAAATGAAAATGACTAAGTATTCTTACCACACAGATTTCACGACACTCTTCGAAGCCACATTTCTTGGATTTTGGCATTGCTGGTATTGTTGCATTGGTCTTGAGAGCATAGTCTAAGAAAGATCTGAAGGATTTTGTTGACAATTTAGATTTGGAAGTATCCCATGTACTATCTGAAAATTTAATGAATACAGTACAGCAATAGTGCAGATGTTATGATGATTATAATTAAACCTGTACCTCTAAATATTTACCAATGTATTGTAGTAGTGCAGAACTCTCAGAAATTTTGGAAGCATAGATGTCTTTCCATGTGGCAAAGCATTGCTCATCATCACTGACACACAGCAATAAAAATTCTAAAATCTGAACAGAAAGAGCAGAATGTTTTATGTTGAAAACCACATTTTTGTGTTTTGTAGTCATACAGCACACTTTATGTACTAACAAAACGGTTCTTACCTCTTGCTTGTATGCATCAGTATCTGCATTAGATAGTTTTTTCATTAGTGGTTTAAAGAAAAGATTAAGCTTAGCATCAGGAGTTGCATTCACTGCAATTTTCTGTGACAATAGCAATAGGAGCAAAATGAATAATAATGTGCAACACAATACATAGCCAAGTAATTGAACACCTATGAGAAAATTACCCTTAATACTCTTGCTTGACGATGTAGAGCATCTGTCACTTGATTGGAAACTGGTGCACTAGGACTTAAGATTGCTTCTAGAGCAGTAATATATTCACTGACACTCAGAGCTGGTCCTGCTGCATGTCGTCCTAGGAGGCGAGTCAAATACTCCACAACAAACTGCGAGTAATTCCTCAAGTCCAGAACAGGGAGCATAACCTGCTGCCAGACTGTGGGCAACATGGAGAAGAGGAAGAAAACAGGTATAGTTACTACAACAAAACTGAGAAAAAAATTTAAAAGTGCAGGAAACAAATCTTTCACAAACCTAATAATACATAATGGAAAGTTACTTAAGTTTTCACCTTCACAGGTCAGAAACTTACCTTTCAAACCAACTGACAAATCTCTGAAGCCAGCCTGACCCATAGCCCACATGACTGAAAGCCAGATGGGTTTCCTATTTTTGTACGAGTTCTGTAGACTCAAACATTTAGGAATTGCCACAACAGCAATTTTAGGGTAAGTGGTAGCGATATACTGCAGCAGTAATCTTGTGCCAACAGTATTGGTCCCTGCCACAAGAAGTGAAGAATATAATAATGAAACCACAGTAGATTAACAAATGAAATCTGATTCTTTTGTCATGGATATACCTTTGGTTACTTCTTGGGCTAAGTGATTGAGAAGAAGTTCAAAGTATGATTGGAGAGCAGCCTCTCCTGCTACAGCTAAAGATTCCTGGATAACAGACCGCAGTGCAGGGGGAAGGAGGCAGAGTGGATACTCATGATTTTTGGAACTGAAGACTGGATCAGTGATTTCAATGTTCAGCATAGAGTCCAGGTAATTGTCAATAGTCCTTAGCCACGTAATGGGCGAGCCTGCAAATTTGACTTGAACTATAGCAACCATGTTTTGGAACTCTTGGGCATTTATCTGGTAACAAACAAAAATAACCATTGATGATGAAGAATGAAAAGAAGTTATAAACAAAGGCACCATACAACTTCTAAGTTTCCTTATTTCCAATATACTGGAGAAATATTTGCAGTTTTCTCACCCTGTTTATAGCTGCATCAAGAGTCTTGGGTTTGGCCTCCTTTTCCTTCGGCTTCTCTGCCTTTGACTGCTGCTGTTGCTGCTGAGCCTTTTTCTGCTGCTGCTTCTTGGCATCAACCTCTTTAAGCTTCTGCTTGGCATCACCGTTGGCCTTCTTGACATCAGGGAAATCGGAGTAAAGGCTTCTCACCTTGGACATAGGCACTGGAAAAAGCAACAAAATGCATTAGAAAGCATAGAAAAGAAAGTTGGTCTACAATGAGTCACTATCATAGATCAAACAGAAAAGATCTCGTGGTATAACCAAGAAGTTAAAAAGTTAAATTTAATTTCAATGAACACCACACAATGACCTCCTTTTGAATGAGTTCCATACACTTTAATATATTCGAGAAAGGTTAGGCACAATCGAATTGTCACTTCCGTGGTCTCACCAAAATAGATTTTAAGACTCAATACTTCAAACTGATGCAAAAACGACACCTGAAGCTCGCATTAAAATTTTGAAAAGGGGTCAAATACAATAAGCCGGCCGGACGTTGCAGAGCACTCACGCAAATCCTCCAGTTTCGGGGCATTGTCTGCGAATTTCTTCTTTTCCGCCTTGGTGAGTTTGTGAGCGCCTCCATTGACGGCCTTTTCCTTTTTTGCCTTGGTCACAAGTTCCCACTGTTGGTTTGACATTTCACGCAGTTTCCCGGGGAGAGCACTGGCACGAGTCAGCAAACGCGCTCCAGTGTTGACGACGACGTGTTTATCAGCTGTCAAAACCAGATGGCAACAGATGGCGCTACGCTCAACTCCACGTAGGCGCAGTTGGCTAGGAAGTGCTGGCCGCACACTGGCACACTTCACCACAGCCGAAATATTCAAACAAGCGGGCTCACTGAGTCTTTTCAAAAATATATGCCGGGGGATTAGTTGACTCGTCGTGCTATCCTCTGCTCTCAGAATGGTGGATGGTCAATTATCGTTTTCGAAAAAAAGAAAAATTATTCTGGCGCGAAGATTGGCGAAGATTCAAAGTGCGGCGCGCGCCGTTCTCTGGGTGGGGGAAACCCATTATAGCGTGCGGTTGCGTGCGGATTTTGTTTTCCAAAAAGATCTGATATTTGAAGGCCGAGTCCACTGAGACTCATAGCTGCCATTTTCTCCTGCTCAGCCTGTGACCTGCGGTGACCCCTTGTCCCTGTCCTTCCCTGCCCCAATTCCACGTCGCAGTGTGCCAGTCAGGGCACGATCCTAATAGCAGATTGATGAACATAACGCGTTGACGAGGGTTTGAGATTGAGACTACCACTGCAGCACGAACTTGCCCTACTCTTCGATGAGACTAAGGCGCAGGTGGATGACGAGCTACATTTCGGCCGAGTAGATATTTTTTTCCGCATTCTTCGCAACTTTTTTTTTTCTTTCTTTCAATTTGCACCCCACGCGACCGGTCAGCAGTTTAGCTGCGGCCGTCGCGGCCGCCGCTACTCCCTAAACTTTAATGGTCCGCTGTAACATCGCATGCATACCGTGTCATCCCAAGGGGCCCTCGCGGGGCAGACAGAGACGGTGACGACAGCGGCCCGGCCGGGCCCGGCGTGCGGGTGCGAGGGAGACGGCGCACGCATTGCCGGGCATTGGCATGCGGCCCGCGTGCCCTGCTGCACTGCTGCAGCGCTGCAATCTCACGCCACGCCGCGCGGTTCGGTTCCGCCTCCCGGACAGTGACTGCATCGGCCTATCGGCCCGGCCCGACCCGACCTGCTCCTTTGACCTCGCTAAATACAGGCCGCAGGCTCCGCAGGCTCCGCAGGCGGCGACAAACATTTTCATCCCGTTCACTGGCAGGCCAGCGTCTGCCCGGTGCGTCCAGCGGGTGCAGCCCCCCGGGCTGACAGGAGTTATTCAAGCGGACTGACTTTATTCATCACGCCTCGACGCCTGCAGAATGCAAAATACGCGCTTCATTGGCCGCATGTTAAAAGTATGACGTCATTTGGGGTATTTTACGACAGAGAAGAAGAGAATCACCCCTCCCCCTTCCCCTCCTTGCAGCCACATCCTTGAATTACCCCTGCCGTCCTTGGGCATGCATTGTGCGCTGCCGGTGCAGGTCCGGCGCTGCCGGCCACCGAAACGCTGACCCATCGTATTAGATTACAATGCGACGCCGCCGAGGAGGAGTAAAATGAGCAGAAGACAAGCGAGCGCCTTCACAGCGGCTGCCTCTCTGCTCTGCGTCCACTCATGGTCCACTCCGGTCATTTTTTTCCTGCCCTCGCGCGCGCGGTAGCTGCCGGCCGGCCGGGTGTCCGTGGGGCATGACGGCGACGTCTGCAGGAGGGCGATGTGGCTATGCATACGAGCCGACATTGCCAAGGTCCGCTGGCGGGGGCCGCCGGGGACCGCCCGGCCGGGGGCCTAGGAGCTCCCCGTGGTGATGTTCCAGCCGCCGTCTTGGAACAAGAGAACGGCGACGGGACGGCCGGCCATCGGCGGCCAACGGCGCCCCCTTGACCCCCGTTGTCAGGACTCGGCCGTCGTCCTCGTCCTCATCGGCAGCCGGTAGCGATAGTATGGCGCGGCCGGGCGCCGATCTGAATAGGCGAGTCTCGCTAAGGAGGGTGCCTTGGCGGATTGGCCGCCTTCGGGAGACAAAACGCGGAGGCCGTGAGAGTGACGGCCAGCTGCCGGAAGGAGAGAGACGGTCCGGTCCGGGTCCGGGAGCTCCAGCGGATGGCGCGGTAGGCCGCAGCGCAGAGCTGCCGAGCCGTCCGGCGGCCCACCTCACAGGCGCTCCGACCGCCGCCTAAACCCAGCAGTCTTATTTGTGGGCCCGGGTGCACACGGGCGACTATGAGGAATGCAGAGGACTCCCTCCCCACCTCCACGGCGCACTGCTTTGTGCTCCGGACAGCATCGCGCGCATGTACACAGCGCCAGGGCCCGCGGTAGCGGGTATTACATGTATCATGCTGACATGAGTGGGTGAGGGGTATGGAGGTCAATGTCTTTGCACTATTCGGCGGAGCGGCGGCAGCCGAGCAGGCAGGTGGAGTGGATGCAACCCGTGCCGGTCCTATTCAGCGGAGAGGACGCCACTGGCAATGGGAGGAGAGAGAGAGAGAGAGAGAGAGAGAGAGAGAGAGAGAGAGAGAGAGAGAGAGAGAGAGAGAGAGAGAGAGAGAGAGAGAGAGAGAGAGAGAGAGAGAAGAGAGAGAGAGAGAGAGAGAGGAGAATGTGAGACGAGAGTGTATGAAAGAGAGAGGGGGCGAGACTTTGAACGACGAGTCGTGCGATTTTTTTATTTTTTATTTTTGTGTCATCGATTAGGTACTCTATAACTACAGCTAATTTCACGTTCCATGTTTTTCAAAAAACGTGAGTTACAGCGCATCTTTTGTTCTCTATACCATGGTGCAGTTTTATGTAGACGTGCTCTTTCGTATTATGCGCTTTTGTAAAACAAGTAACAATTCCTATTGGGGCCAGTTATTATTCAGTTCAGAAAGACTGGGCTTCTTGAGAGGGGAGGGGGTCAGTTGTATTGGTGACCGCATCAGGCTGGAGCGCATTAGCTGGGCCGATGTGACTGGACGGCGTGTCCTTGGGAAGGTACTCGGCGGGGACGGGGCGCCGCCGAAGGGCTCCGAAGGGCACCGAGGCGGGCCGCGAAGAGGATTTCGCAGGGATGCCACCATTGTAACTGAAGAGAACGAACGTGTTTTTTTTTTTTTTTTTTTTTTCACCAACCCGCCGCTGAAGACATTGAGTAGACGATGCGGTGTCCTCCCGGGCCGCGGCCGATGCGAAGACGTCTCGCCTGCGGGCAGTAAGTAAGCACTTTTGTGGTCAAATAACTGCTCTGGCCACCCACATAATTTGAGTAGTGGCGGGCTTAGCCCAGGCCCAGGCTAGCCCCTCTGTCCAGCAGAACACAAACTCGCCTATCTAGTGCCAGCAACAACAACAACAAAAATCAGCCTCAAACGTTCGGTCAGCGCACAAAACTAGCGTATACGAAATCGAGTAAAATTTGGTGGGAAGATAAAACGGGGGAGGGGGTGAAAGGGGGAGCTGGTGGCAAACGCCAACCACCTGTCAGAGACCTATAGAAGCCACAGCGGAGAGGAGCATCGCTCTACTAAAACACTGACGCAATCGGTACGGGGCAGAGCTATGGGCTACGGAGTGCGCGGGGGCGACCAGCTGGCCCGGCCCGGCCCCGTGCCCTACCGAAAGACCGGCATTCACCGCGAGGAGGAATCCGAGGACGTCGCGGCGAGCAGCTAACACACACACACACACACACACACACACACACACACACACACACACACACACACACACACACACACACACACACACACACTCACGCACACACACACATACATACATACATACATACATACATACACACACACACGCGCGTGCATATCAGCGAACATGACGAGCGAGTCCATCATTCGGCACTGACAGCGAAGAACGTGATCTTGTTTTATTTGCACCCCCGTCACAGTTACACCATTGGCGCATGTACTTGCTCCTGTTGTTACACTGGGCAGCACTGAAACCAGGCTAGGAATGCTCGCCGAAATAACCTCATGTGCCGTATCGAAAGTTGTTAGGTTGAGTGCCGGGTAGATACATCACGCCGAGGAAAGAAAAAACACACCCTCCTCGAGAGTCGTCCCAAAAATTGCTAAATTGCCATTGTCTTGAGAGGGTGTTATTCTTTTCACCTTGCGTGATTTATTTTAACTTTTGCCTGAACTTATTCTGCTTAGAATCCGCATCGACATCGATTCGATATCACTTCTATATCGCTTCGGCAGTTCTGACCTCATCGGAGGTTCGCCCCGGTCCGTTGCGCCGCGGCGCTCACATCCACATCCCGTACCGTGACGTAGCTGCAGCTGACGCGAGCTGACGCGGTGTGGCGTCGCTGACGCGTGTCAGCGCTGCAGCTGTCATTTGGTCAAGAGGTCAGGCCTATGGGTGCCAATGTCAGTGTGCTAGCGGCCGCGTTGTGGTGGTGGCGGGCGGCGGCGGCGGTGGCGGCGGCGGCGGCGCGGGACCCGTGACGCTCCGTAGCGCGTCCTCCATGCGGGCTCTGGGGCTGCGGTGGCAGCGGATGCACCCGGCCCGGCACCCGGCACCCCCGCTACCGCCGCACTCTATTTGGACCGGAGGACCGGAGCAGAGGGCGCCGAGTGTAAACTGCGTAACGGCTTGACCAGACTGCGGCCCAGGCGGTCCTCCTTGGGACACCCTCTAGGCCCGTGCGATTGTTAAAATTAATCGCGTAATCGACCGATTGATAAAATAATCGACAATCGGTTCGATATTCGATGGCCGGTAATCGTCAATCGTATGTTACCCCGATTAATCGACCAGAGGCGGTTACTTTGCGAAGTAAGGGCACGAAAGGTAACGGTGCGCAGCGCAAGCGCAGGCCGTCTTCTGTCTACTGCTTTCACCCTAGTCAACGATTGACTCGATTCTCCATCGACACATGATAATCGATTCATACTCGATGATCGATTTTCAATCGGAAACCGATTCGCAATCGACAAACCTTCGATCAACATTGAGACCATTTCAGCAATCGCAATCGGTAGTCTCACAATCGAAGTTGATGGCAAAAATAATCGGTTAATCGGTTCGATTGATCGAACAATCGCACAGGCCTAACACCCCCGTGCTCGAGCGCCTGCGTCTTGAGTGCTGAGGCTGCCGTCGGCGGCTCACGGCCCGCTACACACGGCACACATCCCAGCCCAGCAGAGACCGTGGCGGGTGCTGCCGGGCTGCCACTGGATAATCATCGTGTTCAGCGTTATGCAGGGCCTTCCGCAGCGCGGCAGGCGGGGCAGGCAGGCAGCCGCACTGTACGCAACGCCCCCGCCCCGCCCCCGCCCCGCCCCCGCCCCGCCCCCGCCGGCCCTCCGTTTATGCCGTTTTTATTAGTTTCCACGTTAAGAAGACACCAGCACTTGACCCCAAGTCCGTTGCCGAGGCGCATCCCGAACGCGCACTAAGTGGGATCTGTGGCCGGGAAGCTGCAGCCGCCGCCAACCTTTCAGAGTCTACAAGTCGAACTATCAGGGACGTCGTCACCCCTCCGCACAGCTCCAGTGTCGTGCAGGGACTCGAAACTGTTAATCATTTCCAGTTGTGATGAAATAGGGAGCGCGTGCGGGGCGCGGGGCTGTCGTCAGCGCGTCGTGGTCACCCTGGTCACCGCAGCGCCGGGTAATGAGCGGGCAGCGTGGCAATCCGTCGTCTGTATCGGGGGGGCCAAGGGTTTCGAGATGGCGGTGAGGTGAGGAACCACCGGGAACCGCCGGGCCTGGGCCGCCGACACAAGTGATGACACCCGGGCCGACGCCGAGGGTGGAGACCGAGGGGCACACCAATCGTGAAAATTGTGCACAGAGACTGACTGACCGAATGGCTGGATGTGACTGCAGAAAGGAGTGGACGAAATTACTGAGAGAGAATGGAAAGCGAGGTTGAAGATTTTTCTTCACGTTCTGCTTTGGGGACAGACGCTACAGTACAGGAAACTTCGACCGATGAGTATCGTGGCGCAATAGCCGTACCGGTTAAAGCGCTGTTCTGTCACGGACAGTGTCCCGGGTTCAACTCTTGCCTCCGGCATCAACATTTTTCTCTATGTTCTGCTCTGCTCTGTGGAGCTAGTGAGCCGGGAGCGCCCTGCGGTCGCCATGGTATCTCGGTAGCCGCATGGGTAAGCGGACCGGGCGGCAACCGACAGGACTGTGGTTCCAATCTTGACGGGAGCGAAACTTTTTCTTGTAGCACAGCTCGGAGCACAGTGGCTACAGTATAATTCCGGACACTGCATTGGTATGGCTGTCCAAGCGACCGTGCGGGCTAAGGCGCCGCCGGCACAAACCCCCGGTCCCGAGGGTCTAGGGTTCAATTCCCTAGATTCGAGGGTCCCGCCCGGGGGGGCGTTCTGTGCCTCTGGAGAAATCCAGGGGGGAGACTCGGGGGATGTGCAGAGCTTCTAGGGTTCGAAGCTTCTGTTTTCCTCTCTCTGAATCTGGCAGGTGCGGACATGCCGCTACTCGGTACGTAGCGAGTAGAGTACAGCGGCTTCGGCCGTGTACGAAGGGAACCTATGTCCTCCAAATCTTCGCAGGGGCGGACTCCCACGATGAGTGGGGCCAAACCAGGCTGCGGTTGAAGGGCACTACAGTATGATGGAGTCCCGGAGGCCGTGGTTAGCGGAGGGGGCCTCGCGCATTGGCGCGGGCTAGGGGTTGCCGGGAGATCCGTCCGGCGCAAGCCGGGTAGCGGGTTCTAGTGCTGTGTCCCGGGGCCAACTAGCAGCCGTAAAGCACCGGTTCCCGTAAGATCACCGAAGTTGAAGGCAGGGGTCCTGGCGGAAGCCGGGACGATATAGGTTTTGTCCCCAACGGTCAAACCTGCCATCAGGCTTGTTTTTCTCTCTGATTTTTTTTTTCGGAAATATTTCGGTGACTTTTGACTGAAATGATTGGGCAGGCACTGGAAGTGACTGCATGTGAGCCTGTTCCGTTGGGTGTACAGTGACTTTACCATGTGGTGTACACGATGTACCCCCTCGGCGGTGACGGACGCTGGCTAGACAGACAGCCATGGCTGGAGGCCCGACAGGTTCGGCGCCGGGCCCCCGTGCCGTGGCCGACGTGTGATCTGGATCCTTTTATGTTGGGACGGCCGTGATCCTCGCGGCGCGGCAGATGCTGCTGCTTTTCACTAAGTGGATGCTGGCACAAGTACCGCACCACGCCGCGCCGCACCGCGCCGCACCACACCGCGGAGTGCAAGGACGAGGAGACGCGACGCGGTCGGCCAGAACGCGCAAGGTGCCCTGTGTGCTGTGCAGTGGTTGTGGGGCGCGGCGGCGGCGGCGGCGGCGGCGGCGGCAGCGGCGGCGGCGGCAGCGGCGGCGGCAGCGGCGGTGGCACTGGGCGTTGGGCGTGTCGGCACTGGGCGGCACGGCGTCACTTGACCCCGAGCGGCAGGCGACAAGCACACGTGTGTGACAACGTGTACCTGGGATCACCCACACGTGTGCCCGGCAGCTGCAGTACGTATTCCAGCACACAGTGTGTTGACTGCCAATGAATGAAAAATGTGTTCAAAGAGATTGAAGTACGTCGTGGCACAGATGCACACCTGAGTTGGCCAGCCTGGGCGCCTGCTGGGTAGGCAACCACGGCTTCCACACGCACGCGTGTCGTGCGGGCATTCGCAGGCGCTGGCGTCGCTGGTTGGGAGCGGTTGGAGGAAACGAAACCCTCTCCCGTTTTATTTTTTGGCAGCGTACCGCTTCCGAAAGACGCTTGGCGCGTCTGGCCCGCTTGATGCGCTGTGCTGCTTCCGAACCAGTTCCGATACGGACCACATGCACCGCACGCGCTGGCACGCGCCGCGCACGCGCTACACGACACGCGCCGGCCACGCGACCCACCCGCGCCAAAAATTACGTCATAATCAGGTCGAGTGCTCATAACAGCAACAAACGTGCACCAAGCGGGGCATATCGCTATGTTCGCAGATTCGCCCCGCGCGTCATCCACCGGTTATGGACGCCGGATGAGCCAGAGGTCAGGGCTGCCTGATCTGCACCAACCCTATGTGTAACTCGGTACAAACACAACCCTCACTTCCAACCCAGCTCTATCGGAGAGGTGTAAACGTGGCCCAAGCCCAGCCGTGTACACCACATAACCTGGCCCAACCGTGCGTGTTCGAATTGAACCTCACCTAACCTCTGGCTGAACCGTAGTCAGGCGGATGCCGGCGCGGCGACGTGTGGGGGCGACGCCCATGCCCATGCTGGAGGGATCGGAGGCTTTCCTTGTTGTACCCATGGTCATTTGCAGGAGAAGAATGGGGAGGGATGAAAAGTGATCCTCCTCTGGGGATCTCTGCCTCCCTCCCTCCCCCGTGCCCGCAGGCCCCGCAGGCTCCGCAGGTCCGCGGCGCTGAGGCGGCCGAGGGGAGGGATGGGCGCCGCGGAGAGGGAGGCTAGGCCGCCCGGCGCCATATAAATACGCTGCGAGGGCTGGCAGACGTCAGATTTTGAGATCGCCTCATCCTCTCCACAGCACGGCAGAGCAGTGCGGAGCGGAGCAGCAGCAGAGGACTTTAGCAGTGCAAAGTGCAGTGAGTGCGAGTGAGAGTGCGTGTGCTTGAGCGAGACAGAGTGCACAAGTCGACGACAACAACCGGCAACATGGCGATCAAGGTAAGGAATTATAAGTATGATAAATTAATTTGAAGTCAACCGGAAAAAAAAAAGGATGTCAAACTTATGAGAATTTCAACATTTTTGAAGAGCTAAACAAATTAAACTATGAGGAATTTCAATACTTTTTTGGCAGCTTCAAATTTTAAACTTGGAAAGTTGTAATTTTTTTGCTAGCCACTTCGCAATGACGCATCAGAATTTACTGATGAAAAATACAATTTTTAAAATAGCTTCTGTTTAAAATATTTTTATTGCTTGCAAATCGCGAGTTCACAAGTGGGGTGATTTTTAGGTTCACTCGGAGACCTAATGTATAGGGACTGCACATGAAGTACTTTAAAGTCAGATTCCTTACTTTAGATATTTCACGTGCACTACAGGTGTTACGGCGGCGTTATAGGTCTTAAAAGTCTTAGGCTGCGTGTTAGGATTCACCCCAGTTTGGCGGGCTAACCTTCCTCGGATCACCGAATAAGGTGACACTGCGACGCGGTGACCGGTGACGCAAACGACACATGCACTGCCGCTCGTGTCGCGTCGGCTCTTTGACAATCTCACAGCCTTCTGCTACATGTGAGGGGCAGTGAGGGGGGTACGTTCGAAGAAAGCAAAAAGCTGGCCGGGGCCGCTCGACTTGTGGCGCCCCCCCCCCCCGGCCCCGGCCCCGAGGGAAGTCCTGTGTGGATGCGCGGCGGAGACGCGGGAGCCTCGAGTGGACTGAGGCGGACAATGCGGCGCGGCCGGCACGGCCAGGTTCATATCATTGTGGTGTGAATAACGCGGGTCCGAATGGCCTCGGCTGCGAATAACGAATAACGGAACCGAGGGCGCTCGCAGCGTTCGGCCAGACAGGCAGGGTCAGGCTGCTCTTCCCGCGCCTCCTCGCCGCGGTTTAAAGTGTCATCGCCTTCTTCCCGCGCTTCTTGAACGGGCGCGTTTGATTGTCGGGGCCAATCAGAGCGCGGGAAAAGTCGTCGCATCGTCGTGTGAACGGCCCTGACTCCACCGTCTGACAGGGAGGGCCATGCGCGCCGACACCTTCTCCCCCCCCCCCCCCCCCTCTCTCTCTCTCTCTCTCTCTCTCTCTCTCTCTCTCTCTCTCTCTCTCTCTCTCTCTCTCTCTCTCTCTCTCTCTCTCTCTCTCTCTCTCTCTCCTCTCCCTCCCTCCCTCCCTCCCCCTCCCTACCTCCCTACCTCCCTCCCTCCCTCCCTCCCTACCTCCCTCCCTCCCCCTCCCTCCCTCCCTCCCATCCACCCTCTCTCTCAAAATTTCTGCGCTTGAAATCGCTCCAGTGGACCAAAATGTATTTGAACCGAGCCCAAAACTGGATTTGCTGATCATAATAATCGTCAGCCCTGCCTGTAACAGGTCCCAAAAAGGAGGTCAAGTGCAGCCGTCCTGCCGCGGGCCCCTCCGTGTGTCCTCTCCTTTCTTGGCACCTTTTTCCACCTTCCCCTCTTGATTCACAAGGACGGTCCGTGTAGTATTCGGAGGAAATGGTGCAAAAAAAAAAAAAAAAAAAAAAAAAAAGTCGGTGTAAAAGGAGACGGACATGGACCGCGGGTGTCGTTCCCTTTGTTTAACACTTCCATGCGGCGGCGAGGCCCTGGGCTGGTACCCATGGGTGTAGTATGAGAAATACTAAATCCATGCTGGCACCACGCTGTCGGCCTGGAGGGAGGGTAGGGGGGGGGGGTCTTTGGGCCGGCGGCAGGGCAGCAGGCCGATAATGACCCGCGACATGATGCACATGCGCGGCGTGTTCGCGACAACGTTTTCATGAGAACTTTGCGCGAACGCGTGTTGCGTTGACGCGCCATCGTTATGCCGGTGAGCTGTTGCTGCTGCTGCATGACAATCGCGGCGAGCAGAACTCTTTCTGGTGTCGCTGTTTGGCAACGCCGGCCGCGGGGAAAGGAGAAGGAAAGGATATTACTGGCGCATCGGGGACGGTCCTGGACAGGGCAGGGCAGCACACGTACATGCCACCGCCACGACGCCCCCGCAACACCCCGCAGGTGAAGGCCGCGCCTGACCCCGCGGGGGGCTCCGCTGGCTCCGCTGGCTCCGCCGGGCTCCTCGCTCTGCCTCCGCAATGTGTTTGATTGATACGTGTGCGAGTGCGCACATTGGCTCGAATTACGCCTCCTCCCGCCCCAGCGGGCGGAGCATTGCTTTCTTATTAGCCGAGTGTGATGCTAAAGAATCCTTTTCTATCTTCCGTTTCTAGGTCGTCGCCATCCTGGGGCTAGCCCTCGTGACCGTCCTGGCCGAGCCCCCCGTCGGTCCTGGCCGCGGCTACCTTCCCCCGTCCGAGAGTGACTCCGTGGACATCACCAGCGCCGTGCCCTCCGGGTACAAGGCCTCAACGCCGTCGTCGAGCTACGGGCCGCCGTCCGGGTCTTCGGGCCCCGGTCCCGCGGGTGCGCCGTCCTCCAGGTACGGGCCGCCGTCGGCGTCCTCACGCCGACCCAGCTCCCGCTACGGGCCCCCCGGAGGGCCCCCCGGAGGAGCCGGAGCCGGACGGTTTGGCGCCCGCCAGAACTCGCCGGCCGCCTCCTACGGGCCGCCCTCTGCCAGACCGTCATCCGGATTCGGAGCCCCTTCGTCGTCCTACGACGCCCCTTCTGACTCGGCTTCCGGACGTTTCGGCACTCCCTCCTCGTCGTACGGCGCCCCCTCCGACTCCTCCTCCGGCCGGTTCGGAACTCCGTCGTCGTCTTACGGCGCCCCCTCTTCTGGTTCCAACCGCGGCTTCGGAGCACCGTCCTCGACTTACGGCGCCCCCTCTTCCGGCTCCAACCGCGGCTTCGGAGCACCGTCCTCGACTTACGGCGCCCCCTCTTCCGGTTCCAACCGTGGCTTCGGAGCACCGTCCTCTACTTACGGCGCCCCTGACAGCGCTCCTCGCGGCCAAGGATTCGGCACCCCGTCATCTTCGTACGGCGCTCCTTCGGGCTCGTCCCGCGGCTTCGGGGCACCCTCTTCATCGTACGGTGCTCCGGACAGCTCGCCTCGAGGATTCGGAGCTTCCAGTGGCTCTTCTGCTCGTGGTTTCGGAGCCCCCTCTTCGTCCTACGGCGCCCCTGACAGCTCTTCCGCTCGTGGTTTCGGAGCCCCCTCTTCGTCCTACGGCGCCCCTGACAGCTCTTCTGCTCGTGGTTTCGGAGCCCCCTCTTCGTCTTACGGCGCCCCTGACAGCTCTTCTGCTCGTGGTTTCGGAGCCCCCTCTTCGTCTTACGGCGCCCCTGACAGCTCTTCCGCTCGTGGTTTCGGAGCCCCCTCTTCGTCTTACGGCGCCCCTGACAGCTCTTCTGCTCGTGGTTTCGGAGCCCCCTCTTCGTCTTACGGCGCCCCTGACAGCTCCTCCGCTCGTGGTTTCGGAGCCCCCTCTTCGTCCTACGGCGCCCCTGACAGCTCTTCCGCTCGTGGTTTCGAAGCGCCCTCTTCGTCTTACGGCGCCCCTGACACCACTCCCCGAGGATTCTCTTCACCTTCCGCCACCGCCTCCCGAGGGTTCGGAGCTCCTTCTTCCTCTTACGGTGCTCCCGCCAGTGATTCCCCCTCCAGCTTCGGAGCGGCCCCCGCTTCCTCGTACGGCGCCCCTGCTGGCGGCGCCACCAACGGCCAGCGCGGTGCCCCCTCCGACACCTACGGCGCCCCCGGCTTCGGCGGCAAGGGTGGCAACGGGGACGATGACGAATCGGTAAGTCACCAGAATCAGCCTGTTTTCTCTCGCATTCCGTCTTCACCGCGTACTGACGGTCCTTCACACCCTCGACAGGAGCCCGCCAAGTACGAGTTCTCGTACGAAGTGGACGCGCCGGAGACCGGCGCCCAGTTCGGCCACGAGGAGAGCCGCGACGGCGACCAGACCCGGGGCCGCTACCACGTCCTGCTGCCCGACGGCCGCGTCCAGACGGTGGAGTACACGGCGGACCAGGACGGCTTCAAGCCCACCGTCAGCTACGAGCAGACCGACAACATCATCGGGGACGGCCGCTCCGGCGACGGCTACCCCAGCGGCGGCCCCGACAGCAACGGCTACCCCAGCGGCCCCAACGGCGGCCAGGGCGGCTACCAGGGCGGCAAACCCGGCGGCAGGAACGGCCAGAGCGACAACCAGGGCTACAGCCAGGGCGGCTACAGCCAGGGCGGCTACAGTCAGGGCGGCTACAGCCAGGGTGGAGCCGCTGACGAAGCCGCGGACTCCGACGGCCAGCAGCAGGGCTACTAGGCGAGACCGGTGCCAACTCTGTGCGGAAAGAACCAGGGCGTCGCTGTCCGATGTGATTTGACATCCGCCGAACTTACATGATCTCGCGGACAAACAGCGATGGGTGCTGAATTGACCCGCCGTCCAAACTTTCTCGCCAGAGGCCCTTTTTATTGACGGCTGTTTTTGCAAATGTTTCTCGTTGGCTATTCATAATTTATTAATGGGGACTAAGTAGACGACATTGCCATGAAGCGTCTTCTACTTTCTCTTCTATTCACCGCGATATTTTTAATGTGTTTCCGAAAAAGTCATATCGCGTAGATGCGAAAACATCAACACGATCGTTCGAAATGTAATATTAGTATTATTATTATTTATTAGGGAAGGGATTAAACAAAATCATGATTAACATTTCGAATCGGGTAATGATGCAAATGTCGCGTTGTCATAACATTTTTTATTTTATCATTTCTATAGTCATAGTCAGCAAGAGCTAGTTCTGTCATGCATGTTTCATTATTCTCCTGATTATTTGAAGTGCCATAACTTCAACTAGCTTGCTCTGAAATTTCCTCAAAAAATTTCCAGTCCGACCTTCGACATTTTGTTTTATGGCATTAGTGATAGCAGTTGGACTTATCGGAACGGATCATTGTACATATGTATGTGTGTGTAAATGTGCGTGTGTGTGTGTTTTCACGTGTTTATTTTTTGAGTCTTTGTTGTGAAGATGGACCGTGAAAGCGCGTCATGTAAATAGGAAAATAAACTGAATGAATTTTGTGATAACCGTTTGATGCCTCTTTGCGGCCCACCCACTTTTCCTATGGCGGCATGCACATTTTACGTCATCACTTTTGGGCCCCCTGCGGACCCCTCCACGAAACTGATATGGATCGATAGGAGAGGTCTAGGTACAGGAGCAGACTCACATTGGGGTGCCTAACTGCTCGGCGGTAGGTTTTTCGGGGTCATGAGCATCGCGATACACAATTTTCATGACAAGACAGTGTTTAGGGACTGGTCCCAACATGCTACAGCCGAATTTTATTTCTCGTCAAAATTTCGGAAATTGGCAAGCCTTACTGTCTTTTTGCCCCAAAAGAAATTTAGGTTAGGTATAAAAGGGTACAGTAGCAGCCTCAGTTGCTCAGTAGCGACCGTGGATCTATAGTGCAGTTTAGGGTGCCTACCTGCTCGGCGTTAGGTTTTCCTAACAGTCCGGAGTGAAATTACATTATATATTGCGGCGGTGTAAAGAAATAGCAACAACAAAATCAACACCAAAATTTCATTAGGAAATTTTATTCAAAATCGATCACACAGCCATTTTCTATTTGTACACAGATGATAACAATCCGAGAAAAAACATATACTGTACAAAAAATCAATTACGCTAACACGAATCACAATGCCGTGTTAGTAATATGAAAAGCATTAAATTACAACCCGTTCTTCGTGTACATATGGGTAAATATAAATATGAAAACAATAATAAAATTAGATTGCAGCAGTCTTTTTGTTTCATTTTCTCCTAAGGTGTGATTCCCCCCCCCCCTCTCCCCCTCCCTCCATCCTTTACGCATTGCGTGCGCCCCTACGCGGCCTGGCGGTAGGACACCTTGCCGCTAAGGATGGCCTCGTCGCCGTCGACCTGCCGGTGAGTGGCGTGCTCGTCGATCCACTGGAGCTGGTCCTCGCTCACGGCCTTCCTGATGTACTCGCAGCACGGCTCGAACGCGCACACGTCCCGCCTCAAGCGCAAGGCCTTAATGAAGCGGCTGCGGATCATCTTGGGGCACTCCTGCTTCAGCTTGACGTACGCCTGGTGCGTGAGTTCGATGTCCTGGCGCAGCCGCGGACAGGGCACCGTGGGCAGCAGGCGGGCCGTGGAGATGTTTCTGTAAACGAGAATGCCGAACGTCAGCCGGGGGGGGGGGGGCATCGAACAATTCGCAGCGCGATATGAACGTACCCATCGCTGCAGCCGTCGAGGTGCGACGCGCGGACGCGGTGGTTCACAAAGTCCTCGAAGACGTCGGCATTCGGGGGGAAGTCGGCGTGCCTCGGCTTCTTCCCCTTGGTGCGCTTGCGAATCAGCTGCCACATGGCCTTGTGGAAGGACTGCTGCGCCAGCTGGGACGGCTCCCGGGGCTGGCCGACGTACCTGCGGACACGACACACAACATGACAGTGAGGGCGGCGGTGAGGCGCCTGCCGACAGGAGGATAGGCAGGCCCGCCGCGCACGGCTCCTGGCCGGCACTTACCACATGTCCATGGTGCGGGGGTTGAGCAGGGTGGGCCTGCAGGTCTGGTGGCAGATGATGTCCACTAGCTCGTCCTTGGGGTCCGGCGCCACGCACAGGTCCGCGTCCACGCCGTGCACGCACAAGACGGGCTCCGAGGTGGGCACCCCCAGAAGGTCCTTCCTCACGGCCTTCTCTTCGTCGCGGAGCCTCAGCGGATGGCAACCCATCTTTGCCAGCAAGTTGAGCCTTTTGTTGTACATCCTCACCGAGTAGGCCAGACCCTTCTTCTGACGAAGCTTTAAGTCCTTTGCCGACTTGGCTGCAGGTGCGCTCGCGACTAGGGCCAGCAGCGTGCGGTGGAGGTCCTTGGGGAAGGGGGCGTCCTCGGCCAGCCCGGCGTACAGCCGCAGGGTGCACCACACCTTGGCCGCCTCCTCCGAGTCGGGCATCGTCGCCCAGAACTGCGTGAGCACGTCGGCCGGCAGGCTGGGGTCCAGGGCGCCCTGCAGCACCCCGCACGCCAGGCGCGCCGCCGTCGCGAACGTGCCCTCGATGATGACGGGCAGGCCGACGGTGAAGGTGAGGGGCGTCTGCATGCGGCCGATGTACCGCCGGCAGACGGCCTTGAGCTTGTCGGCCTCGGCCTTGTCCTCGGGGCGGACCACGTCCCCCCAGGCGGCGAACGCCTTCTCCAGCACCAGGGCCAGCGTCAGGGGCACCGACGGCATGGTGCGGCCCGAGCGAACGAAGCGGGACATCATGTGCGTGTTCCAGGCGTCCACCTGGGCCAGCCGGTCGGCGGGCAGCGCGTCGGCGGCGGCCGGCACCAGGAGCACGCACTCCATGTGCTGCCGGGTGAACGGGTTCACGCCGAAGTTCCTCGCACCCGACGTTAACACTTCCGGGCCCAGTGCAGTTTCTCCGTCGACGCGTCCGCCCAGGTGGTCTAGAATGTGCACCTGTTGAAAAGAATCGTTAGTGATCACATCACAAGGCAACCGGGATATGATAGATAGAACAGACTGTGCTCTTGCCTGGTTCAGGGAGCTTCCGACGTCCGTCTGCTGCTGGTCGCGCAGCTGGAAGAGCGTGTCCAGGCCGAATGTGTTGTCGAAGTTGACCTTCATCTCGTAGTCGAGGGCGCACTTTATGTGGTTTGAGGGGACTTTCGGCCGCTGCCATACATCCACGTCGACGTTCTGCGGGAGCGTGACGGGCAGGACGACGACGGCCTCCTTGCCCAGCCCAAGGTACATGATGTGGTCCAGGAGGACGTCTTCCTTGTCGTCAAACTGGTTGCCCGAGTTCTTGCCGCGCAGCTGCATGGGGGCGTACGCGGAGATCCGCACCAGCGCGCCATGCCTAAAGAAAGCAAATACACGTCGTTATGGGAAACAGTTCCAGGTCATCGCCGGTGAAATATACGCGGAATCCGCCGTTGCGCTTACTTGGTTTCGTTGAGGAACTTCTGGCAGTAGGCCTGCACCAGCTTGACGCTTGGGGCCACGACGTGTCCGATGAACGGCTTCCGGACGTCCAGCCACTGCCGCTCGCCCAGGGATGCCAGGAGCGCCTTCTCGTCGTCGGGGGTCATCACCTTGGTGCGGAACTCACGGTTGACGGCGTCGGCCCGCTCCCGCACGATGCGCCGGATCTCCTGGCGCGTCTTCTTGTCCGCGTTGGCGAAGCGCTGCGCAAGGTAGTGGATGCCCTTGGTCATCTCGGCCTCCGTCTTGCCCAGGGCGATGTGCTCGTCAACGATCTCGCAGTCTGTGACCGTGGGCTGCAAAGGCGCCGCGTCGAACACGTACAGCTTCTCGCCGGTGGTGACCCGGGTGCGGTGCAGGTCCGTGACGTGGCCGTCGAAGGTGGCCGATACGCCCACGTTCATGGCGTCCAGGTCCTTGTTGACGTAGTTGACGACCACCTTCCGGATCTTGAGGTCCACCAGCCTATCCAGGGCCTTCCTCCCCGGGACAATATCGTCCTCGTAGATCTCTCCGTCCGTGTAGACGTGCAGGTCGATGACGCCCTTCTTGGGCAGGAAGTTGATGAACTGGATCGGCTCGTTGCCACCCATGCTGCCATCGCCCCGGAGGTAGGCGAGGACCTCGTCAAGCGACTCCCGGGTCTCGGCCGTCGTGCCCCAGAGGACCCACCGCACCGGCGGCGCCGGCCGCCCCGCTGTAGCTGGCTCCTCGATGTTCTTGATATCCTCCATGACCCACGAGGTGTAGACGGTCCCATAGCCTCGGATGGAGCCGCTCACGTCCAGACAGACGTAGACAGCGTCCACTTGCACCGCCTCGGGCTCCACCAGCTCCGCCAGCTCCGCCTCGGTAGCAGCGGCGTGGGCCTTCGCCTTGGACATGACTGCAGGCTCCTTCTCGGCAGACATGACCTGTGTGGAGAGGGCAGCGACCAAGTCAGAATTGTCTTACATAATTTTTCTCGAAAATAAAAATCATCCCGATCGAATGCAAGTAGAACACGGCGTGCGTCGTTTGTCATAGCGCTCACGTCTCATGTCGCCGAGGCGCGGCGGGGTCAGAACGGTGCCGCCATGTTGTGCAATCCGCTTGCCGCCACTTGCCGCCCGCCAGACCAAAATCCAGCCGCGGAAGGCAACGGGCGCCGTTCAGGAATACCGCGAACTCGTACTGTACTCACGGTCCGACAGTGCCGCGCTTCAGTGGGGCCCAGGGCGGGGCGTATCCTGGCGAGGCGAGCCCAGCTGCCGCGTGCGCGTGGTGCCGGTGTGCCGGTGCGTGCCGATGCCGTGCCGGTGCCGTGCCGGTGCCGTGCCACCTCCCGGGTCGGTGTGCGCTTGGCGACTGGGGGCCGGCCGGCGCCCGGCGCCCGCGAGAGGAAGGATCGGCACCCGCTCGGCTCGGCTCGCCAGCTCTCTTTTGCTTCTGCTTCGCGTGGTGAACAACAACGCCCCCATACCACCCTTCCCTCCCCCCCCCCCCCTCTCGCCTGTCCTGTCGCTCTGTGACGCTCTCCTCTCCGCTCCGGCCGCACAGCCGGCACAGCCGCAGCCCACATGAAATGACTCACCCTTTTCCCCCTTTTCGCACTCCGCTGGGCCTCGCAGGGGGTCTTCCATAAATTCGTATGTCGCAACGCAACGCAATTCCGTTCCGATCTCGCCGCTGCACCCAATTAGGGGTTGTGACGGATTTGTGTGCGGGGCGCGCATATTTCCCAGACCCGCGGCATCCTCCAGAACACCTCCCCGATTTTCGTGGATGTGTCACCTGTTGCCGATGCAAGTGCACCGTTCACAGTCGTGAGCCCCGACCAGCCCAGATATGATATGCTGCAGGGAGCATCCATCACGCACGTCAGCAATATTTCGGCAAGGGTAAACCTAATTTGGTCAGTCTCGGCACTGGTCAGCGCCTGCTGGGTAGGCAACCTTGGGTATGCATGCGTGTCGTGTTGTGGATGTAAGGTTGGTCAAGATTCGGAGACGACGCCGTATTGCGGGGACGCTGTACTGCTGTACGCCACTCTGTCGTGGGGCGTTTGCAGAAGGCAGCAGGTAAGGGTGTGTTCTATGGACGACTGCGTGATGGAAGTAATTTAATAAAAATAAAACAAGATACGAAAGAAATGAGGTTTATTGACAAGGAACAAATAGAGAAAAATATACTACATTTAGTAAAGCGTGGCGTGTTTACAAACAAAAAACGATACAGACACCTTCACGAATATAACTGAATAACAAAACAGAGTAAACAAACATTGGACACGGACATACTGACGACGTCTCTAAAACTATTCACAGCCTTGTTTCTCTTACATTACGTAATAGATAAGTCACAGACACATTTTAACTGTACTTCGGAAATCCCTGAGAGGCCGATAAGAAACCGGGATGCGGCAGGTGTCCACAGGACAGAAAATAAGAGGACAAAAACTCGTCCCAAATGAAAAATAAAAATTGTTCCATACTAGTCTATAACACTCAAAATCGTGTTTAACAGTCTTTTTTTTCTTTCTTTTTCTCCTATTACTTTTGTGTATTCCGACATGACCGTCCTTTCGCCTAGGCCCCCGCTACGCGGCCTGGCGGTATGACGCCTTGCCGCTGAGGGCCGCCTCGTCGCCGGCGACCTGGCCGTGAGTAGCGTGCTCGTTGATCCACTGAAGCTGGGCCTTGCTCACGGCTTTCCTGATGAACTCGCAGCACGGCCCGGACGCGCACACCTCTCGCTTAGCGGCCAGGGCCTTGATGAAGCGCTCGCGGGACATGTTGCGGATCTCCTGCACCAGCTTCACGTACGAATGGTACGTCAGCTCGACGTCCTGGCGCAGCCGCGGGCAGGACTCCGTCGGCACGAGGCGGCCTCTGAAACAGCAGGAGCAAAGTAGTCGTCAGAACAACTGAAGGGAAGGGGGTACCCTCGGCACTACGCCAACGTACCCTTTGCCGCCGATGTTTAGCGCCGACGCGCGGATGCGCTGGTTGATGAACTTTGCGAACTCGGTCTCCTTCGGGGGGAAGTCGTCGTGCCTTGGCTTCTTCCCCTTGGTGCGCTTGCGAATCAGCTGCCACATGGCCTTGTGGAAGGACTGCTGCGCCAGCTGGGACGGCTCCCGGGGCTGGCCGACGTACCTGCGGACACGACACACAACATGACAGTGAGGGCGGCGGTGAGGGAGGGGCCTGCCGACAGGAGGATAGGCAGGCCCGCCGCGCACGGCTCCTGCCCGGCACTTACCACATGTCCATGGTGCGGGGGTTGAGCAGGGTGGGCCTGCAGGTCTGGTGGCAGATGATGTCCACTAGCTCGTCCTTGGGGTCCAGCGCCACGCACAGGTCCGCGTCCACGCCGTGCACGCACATGACGGGCTCCGAGGTGGGCACCCCCAGAAGGTCCTTCCTCACGGCCTTCTCTTCGTCGCGGAGCCTCAGCGGATGGCAGCCCATACTGGACAGCTGGTCCAGCCTCTTGTTGTACATCCGCACCGAGTAGGCCAGGCCCTTCTTCTCACGAAGCTTCAAGTCCCTGGCGGACTTAGAGTACTGGGCACCTGCTACCAAAGCCAACAGCGTGCGGTGGAGGTCCTTGGGAAAGGGGGCGTCTTTGGCCAGCCCGGCGTACAGCCGCAGGGTGCACCACACCTTGGCCGCCTCCTCCGAGTCGGGCATCATCGCCCAGAACTGCGTGAGCACGTCGGCCGGCAGGCTGGGGTCCAGGGCGCCCTGCAGCACCCCGCACGCCAGGCGCGCCGCCGTCGCGAACGTGCCCTCGATGATGACGGGCAGGCCGACGGTGAAGGTGAGGGGCGTCTGCATGCGGCCGATGTACCGCCGGCAGACGGCCTTGAGCTTGTCGGCCTCGGCCTTGTCCTCGGGGCGGACCACGTCCCCCCAGGCGGCGAACGCCTTCTCCAGCACCAGGGCCAGCGTCAGGGGCACCGACGGCATGGTGCGGCCCGAGCGAACGAAGCGGGACATCATGTGCGTGTTCCAGGCGTCCACCTGGGCCAGCCGGTCGGCGGGCAGCGCGTCGGCGGCGGCCGGCACCAGGAGCACGCACTCCATGTGCTGCCGGGTGAACGGGTTCACGCCGAAGCTGAACGCGCTCGAGGACAGCGACGCAGCCTCGGGGGCTGGCTCACCGTGGGCACGCGCGCTCAGCCGGTCTAGGACATGCAACTGCGAAGAACAGGAAAATGGAATTGATCCGACGTCAAAACTCGGCAAGGGATTACTGGACTCGCCCCCGCTACTTACTTCGCCCGGCCCGCCCTGAGCGTCCGCCACGCCATCTGTCTGCTGCTGGTCGCGAAGCTGGAACAGCGTGTCCAGGCCGAACGTGTTGTCGAAGTTGACCTTCATGTCGAAGTTGAGGGCGCTCTTGATGTGGTTGGACGGCACGCGTGGCTGCCGACCCGATTTCTCGGGCTTTGGCAGCGAGACGGGGACGACGACGACGGCCTCGTTGCCCAGCCCCAGGTACATGATGTGGTCCAGGAGCACATCCTCCTGCTCGTCGAACTGGTTGCCGCCGGAGTCCTTGCCCCGCAGCTGCATGGGGGCGTATGCGGAGATGCGGATGAGGGCGCCCTGCCTGTGGGTCAGAGTCAGAGTGATAAGAGTGGTGATAAGGGGCTCCAGCCGGCCCCGGCACACCGGACCACGGAGTCGGACTTACTTGGTCTCGTTGAGGAACTTCTGGCAGTAGGCCTGCACCAGCTTGACGCTTGGGGCCACGACGTGTCCGATGAACGGCTTCCGGACGTCCAGCCACTGCCGCTCGCCCAGGGATGCCAGGAGCGCCTTCTCGTCGTCGGGGGTCATCACCTTGGTGCGGAACTCACGGTTGACGGCGTCGGCCCGCTCCCGCACGATGCGCCGGATCTCCTGGCGCGTCTTCTTGTCCGCGTTGGCGAAGCGCTGCGCCAGGTAGTGGATGCCCTTGGTCATCTCGGCCTCCGTCTTGCCCAGGGCGATGTGCTCGTCCACGATCTGACGGATGGTGACGGCGGCGCCGAGCGGCGCCGCGTCGAACTGGTGCACCTTCTGTCCGGTGGCGACCCGGGTGCGGTGCATCTCCAGGACGTGTCCGTCGAAGATGGCGGACAGGCCGACGTTCATGGCGTCCAGGTTCTTGTTGACGTAGTTGATGACCACCTTGCGGATCTGGAGGTGGGCGTGCTTCTTCAGCTCGTCGCGCGCACAAGTGACGTCGCCCTCGCTGATCTCACCGTCCGTGTACACGTGCAAGTCGATGATTCCGCTCTGCGGCAGCAGCTGTATGAAGCGGAGCGGCTCGGTGCCTCCCAGGCAGTCCTCGCCCTTGAGGTAGCTGACCACATCGTCCAGTGTGTCCTGGAACTCGGCCGCGCTGCCCCAGAGGATCCACTGGACGCGGGGCGCCTCCACGGCCGCCACCTTGGCAGGCGCGGGGGATGTGTGGTCGGTTGCCTTGGGCCGCGACTGCGGGACGATCTTCTTGATGTCGTCCGACACCCAGTCCGCGTAGACGGTCTCATATCCTCGGATGGAGCCGCTCACGTCGATGCAGACGAACACGGCGTCCACCTTGGCGTAGTCGTCGACGTCCACGTCGGGGGCGGCCGCAACTGCAGGGACCCCGGCCTTGGACTTGGGCTTCTTCGTTTTGTTAGACATGGCCTGTGGACAAACATCGCTCAGAATCGTAAGTCACACTGACCACCCCAGTCGCATCGCAGTGGGAGGGGGAAGTCGATGCCGGCGGGTAGGGGGTGGGGACGGGGGAGTGGCGTTGGCGTCAGCGTCAGCCCGCCCGCCCGGCGCTGGCACGGTGACGGTGACTCACACCCGGCCTATCCCGGCCCCGTCCGCCTGCCGCGCCAAAGCCAGCTGAACCTCCGCCCACTCCAGTTACCAGTTTCTACGTTATTTCGCTATCAATCGGCCTCGCTTGCTTTCGTCCTATCTCTGTTGCTCGCTCTCTTGGTAGGCATTTCCAACGAGGCTCCTCCAGACCGGACGCTCAAGAACAATACTACTCCCAGAACGTAGTCGGATAGTATGAGAAACCGCGCGGGAAGTCACGAGCCCACCTCGAAACATTCCGAATCCGATCTGCGAACGGCGACGATGCCGAGCGCCTGTGAATGCTAGGGTAGGCCAGCCCGCAGCACACGCGTGCATTTCAGAAGTGGTGCTTGCCTACCCAGCAGGCGCCATCCGTTGTGAAGACGATGCGGCGGTACATTGCGCAATTCTGCCGTGACGTGTGCGCTTCCGGTAGAGAGACATCCCACAACGGATTTGCCGCGACAGCGAGAGCTACAAACTACATAGAGTACAGAAAGTACAGTAACCGCCGTACTCACGCTTCCGCTCGGTCTGGTTCCGTCGTGCGGGCGGAGTTCCGCTGCTCGCTCGCCCCTCGCTGTCGGTAGCCGGCAGCCGGCAGCCGGCAGCCGGTGCCACACGACTGGGGCGTAAAGCTCAAACTCTGCTCTGCTGGCCGGCTCTGCTCTCTGCTCTGCTGCGGCCGGCTGCAAACTGCAAAGACCCAGCCTGGCCTCCTGGCAGTCAGTCAGGCAGGCGGCGGCAGCGGCGGCGGCGTGGTCGCGTGCGGAAACAAGTGATCGTCGGCTGCCTCACTCGCACTGCTGGCGGGGGCCGCTTGTCCACAGTCGCTGCCGCGCAGCCTGCGCGCTCGGCGGCAGCGGCGGCGGGGCTCAGGATACGGCCCAGCGTACTCGTTCGTGTGACCTTGGGAACGGGAGGGGGTGGGGGGAAGGACACTGCTGGCCATGGGCGGCGCCAACATCCACAGCGGCACCGGGCTCGAACACCAGTACCGGCTACGTCGCCTCTGTCTGCCTGTTTTGCACCATACGCCAAACTGGCGCCCTTTATCAGCCGCGGAATGCCGTGACGTCACCGCACTCCGGCACGCCGCTCGCCAAACTGGTTTCGGAGACAGCGCGCTCCTTGAGCTGTGCCTCTGTGGCTGTGCGCCGCGTACTCGACAGCCCGACGTCAGCGAGGCCCGAGCTGAGGCCTCCATGGGCGCGGCGTCGGGTCGGGCCGGCGATACTCCGTGCGGGAGAGACTCTCGCGGCGTCCCTGTCCGGCTGTCTGCGGGTCCGGACGTCTGTCCGTGCGCCTGCCCGCTCGTTAGGCCACCAGCCCCGCCCCGCCCCGCCCACCTCGGCCCCTCGGCCCCTCGGCCCCCGTCGGCCCCGGCTGGCCTGCTCGCTTCTGCCTCGGTCTGGTGCTGGTGGGCCTGGGCCCCAGGCGGCCCCCAAGGCCCGGCCCCGGTCCCGGGCCTGGGCCTGGCCGCACCCGCAAAGCCCTGCCTGCCGTGCCGTGCTGTGGTGCTGGGCCCCTGCTGGGTCAGAGAGAGAGAGAGAGAGAGAGAGAGAGAGAGAGAGAGAGAGAGAGAGAGAGAGAGAGAGAGAGAGAGAGAGAGAGAGAGAGAGAGAGAGAGAGAGAGAGAGAGAGACAGAGACCCGTGCCGCCCCTGCCCCTGGGCCCGGGTAGGGCCCTCCCCGCCTCGCCCCGCCCCGGCCCGTCCCCGCAGTCCCCGTTCCCCCGGCCGTACCGTCCCCAGGCCGACCCGGGACCCGGCCCCGCCCCGCCCAGCCCCGCCCCGCCCGGCTAGGCCCCGGCCCCCATGCCGCGGGCCGGGAGCCGCGGGCCCGCCCGTAAGGCACGTATACCAGCGTACTACTGGCGGCGTCAATCGTCGCCCGGAGGAGGCAATGCCTGACCAGATGCCGATGCCGTCCCGGAGCCGCGCTCATGGGGCCCATAGCCACACACAGCCCGTGGCGCGGCCGCTGACACAGGACGCGATGCGGCGCAGTGCAGTGCGGACCGGTACTTCCCCTCGCATCTCATTTTCCTGCGCCGAGAGGGAAGTTCCGTGTGAAACAGAGTCGTGACGACAGGCGCTAGGCGGCGGCCCGTGCTGTGTGTGGGGCAGCAGGGGCCCATTCGGTTCACCAGAAGACTGAAAAAGTCCGACCTAAGGCGTCGTCCGTGACGTTTAACATCTCGGGTCGAGCGCCTGCCAGAGCTAGGGTAGGCCAGCCCGCACGACACGCGTGCATGGAGAAGCCGTGGCTGCCTACCCCGCAGGCGCCATTCGCAGCCAGACCGGCCAAATCAAGTTGGTCCTGGCGACAATATCGCGGCGCGACGGACATTGTCCTTCTCTCCGGGCGTACCGCAACTCCCCGTTAGCTAGAGAGAGAGAGAGAGACAGATGCCTGCCGTGCGTGTACAACCGTATTACGGGCCACCTCCCACAGTTGTACGTGCAGATCCGCCGCGGGTACCGGCTGCCTTCCCCGCCCTGCCCCTCACCCCATCCCTGCCCATCCCGCCATTCATTCCGTCAATGAAATCGTAGTGTTGGTGGCGGCAAACTCCGTCGTTGGCGTCCTCGTCGGCATGGCGGCCTTATGTCACCCCGCCGCCGTGAACGTCTCTCATGGATGACCCCTACTCGGGCCGACCCTCCCAGTCCCGGGCCGGGCCAGGCCGCCCGGCCCCAGCGGCCCCTAGCGGCCCCGCCCCGCGCCTCCCAGTCCCGCCCGCCTCGGCCCCGCGGTCCCCCGGGCACTGCGGGCCCGCCCCGCCCCGTCCCTCCCCGCCAGGACTGCCAGCCCGCGGGAAATTTCCCTCCGCGTCTCCCCGTTCGGGGAGTGGAAGTACCGCAAGCGTCGCACCCGAAGCCGGGTAGCGGCAGCAGCCGACGCGGTCGTGTCGCCCGCAACCGAGAGGACGCGGGTTCAAGCGCGCAGCGAGGACGGGCTTTCCCGTGTTTCCAGCCGCAGGGAAACCTGGTCGACCGCCGTCAACCCTTTCTTCTGCTCGGCACCGACCACCGACCCACTCCGACCGACCGGGTCCAAGCGGGTCCGCCCCGCCCCGCCCCGCCTCGCCCCGCCCCGTTCGCCTCGCCCCGTACCGCCCCGCCCCGCGGCTCCCTGCTCGGCCCGGTCGGGTCGGGCTCGGCTCGCCCTGCTCGGCCCCGCCCTGCCAGGCCCTCCCAACTCAACTCCCCTCCCCGCCCGCCGCCCGCCCGCGCCCGCTCCGCTTCTCCTCTCTAGTTGTACCTCCGGGGCCGCGCCTGCTACGCCTGCGTATCCCAATCGATAGTGCGGGGATGAGATGAAAGATCGGTTCGTCAAAGCGTCGGCTTTAGCAGTAATTAACCGAAAGTAAGTCGACCTGTACCTTGCGTTTGCACCCCGTTCACAAATGTGCGGGCAGATTGAGCCCGACGCCCCAGCTGTTGGCTCCAAAAGGTAAAGCTTCGGCGCTTGTTTATGCCCGCCGAACTGCCCTCGCTCCACATCCCCCCGCACAAATAGTTGAAAGCGTTTTTGGTGTAATTTACGGCGACTAAAAAAATCTTACTTTCTTTTGCAGGCGCTGGCGCAATGAAGACGAGTCTTCGCTGCGATGAGCAGATGTAAACATAACCCCACTTCAAAAGAAGCCCACAGGTGCCAAAATACTGAGAAATCACGGCGAAAAAATCGGGTGAGTACTCGAATTGTGCGCCAGCGTCCATAAACAAGTGGGCGCAGCCAACGGACTTCAGAAAGAAGTACCACGGGGTTGCATATCCGCGTTTGTTTTTGTCTTGTTAACCAAGCGTCATTCCCAGAGGTCGCGCCATTGGGTGACGTTTCCCTCTAACTTACCTTCTATTCGAACCTCAGCCGACGTGACGATGTAGGGGGACGATTCTATGAGCAAATGATGCAGCTCGTGAACACTGCCTCCACCTCGCTTCTTGTGCGGTCTACGGTGGGAATACCGTACCGTGCAGTAACTAAATGCACCAAGAACCTCCTATGTAAACATCGGTTTCGGACACTTCAATGGACCGTTGTCACGGTTTGAGACCTAATTTTTTCTCCGTAGCCTTTTCATATCGCGAGTTACTTTTCGCGTGGGACCTTGTGCGTTACCTTCTTTTTTAAATTCCATTTTGTGCCGTTTGGGGAAGTTTCTTTTTGAATCGGAAGTTCTCGGCTCGCCCTGGGCTTACGTGTCGGGGGTATTTGATCACTTCACTGACCCATGGCTCTCAAGTTAACTTCCAGATTTGGAGTTTCAGGTCCGAGACGGTGTTGTAACCCTCTTAAAATTCATATTTCTTTGTAACCAGAGGGAACTTGAGACATTCACACTGGCAATGTGCCGAAGCGTGTTGAGAGGTTAGAAAAAAATGACATGTCTGCTCGGGGTATTGGCGTGTGTGCGGCGTTACACCGGGTGCGCAGGGGCCTTACTCGGCCGTGAGCGCCATGGCCAAAGATACATATTGCGTTTCGGGATAGGTTAGTGAATTGTTGGCCAAACATGATTTTGCGATTGGAAACAGTTATTCTTTAAAAGAAATAGAAATTACTAGTCTGAGTTCAGTTGTGTTGTTTGCGGTGATATAGGAGCCTTATGACAACCCTAGGTTTTTAGCACTCTAGAATGCATGGAGAGTTGCAAACAAGCAACATTTACCTCATGCACTGATCTAATGATTGTGCATTTTCAAATTTAAATAAGGGTCTACACTGTATTTTAAAACAGTTTTGTCACAAATTTTACCTTCTAAATGGTTGTTACATTTCATTATATGCTTTTCTTCATTTTACAGGTGTGACTGACTCAACCCATTTCCTTTGTTTGTCATCTGCTTCCTGCGTTTCACAACAGCAAAAATGACGAGGTGAGGTCCCTTTGGGCTAGAAACTGTACAGAAGAGCAGTGATTTTAAAAGAAAATTAAACTCTTTATGTTGCTCCCTGTAAAATTATACATGTTCTAAATTATTAGTGTTTGCATATCGTATTTGATATAAAGTACGGCTTTGGTTTGGAAATGTTTTTCATAATTTGTACTAAACTTTGTTTTTCAAATTTTACTTATTATTCATGAGGTTCATGGTGAACCAGAATTATGTAGAAAGTTTGTGGGTTGTGTATAGCCCCAAATTTAGACTCCCTTCTCAGGGGCAACCTCCAATAAATGGACAAAAATTATAACCCAAGACAGCCCTCAATTTTGATGGGGTAATGCGTTACTATTGAAACTCATGCTTGAAATTGTTTTCAGGTGGGTTAGCTAGCCAGCTCGGTCCATCAGTGCCGACAGTGGCGCCAGTGGCGCCTCGTCTCCTCCTCCTCCTCGTTGGGCCCCCGGCAGCAGCAGCACCATGTCCGCGGCCCCGCACTCGTGCGCGCCGCCCATCCCGCCCGCCCACTCGCACGCCCCTGTGGCGGTGCCCGGGGCGCACGCAGCCACGGTGGCCATGTCAGCGCACGGCGGCGACTACCAGAACTCGTGCTGGATCTGCGGCAAGAGCTCAGCCACTCAGCGCGACAACGTGACGCACATGATGACCCATATGACGCACCTCAACGACCACCAGCCCACCATCTGCGTCATGTGCGGCCAGCGTTTCCCGCACGCGCACCTTCTTACGCAGCACGTCGCCGCTCACGAGCTGTACGCCATGACGGCGGCCGCGGGCGCCAACGCAGCGGGCGCCGGCTCCAGCGGGGGTCCCTCGGCTTCGGGGGGCTCGGCCGGCTCTGGCGCAGGCGGCGCCGGGGGCTCGGGAGCCCAAGACGGGCAGCGCGGCGAGGAGCGCGTCGGCAACTCGCAGGGGCCGTTCCCGCCGTGCCCGAGCAACCAGGGCCAGGGCCAGGGCCAGGGGCCGGGACAGAGCCCTTCGCACTCGCAGGGACACCGGACGGGCGCCGCGGCGGCGGCCGGATCCCCCTCTCAGGAGTGCGAGACCTGCGGACGGAGGTATCACGCCAGGGAAGACCCAGTGCTGCCGGATGCGAGTTCAGTATCGGGGTGCTGGGGTTGATTAAAAATTGAGCTAGAGTCCATTTGGTTTTTTTATTATTTCGATGTTGGATGGTTCATGTTGATATAGACTCCAGGATTTGACTGAAATAATAAATAATACCGCAGGTATAGCTTTATCTGACATTAGTCTTGTAGCGCCAACATGAAAATTTTGTGAATTGTTTCGGCTTGTAATTTTAATATTTCTGAATGATAGCAAGTTTTGCTGGGTGGTTTCAGCTTTAAAATTGGTACTGAGGGATATGATGAATTACCATCCGGCAGCACTGGATGCATCTAGTGAACATATTCCTACCTCTTGCATGCAGGCCATAAATTACGGGTATGAAAGCTACTCAGCCTTTTCTTTCTTTCTTGAAAAAAAATTTAACAAATCTTTTCATACCTTTTGTTAATCTTAATTCTATGAGTGTTGTGCTGAAGTGGCCAAAATGGAAGAGGTGAGACATTGCTCATTGGGTGTGTTGATGAAAATTTTGTGTCTGTCCAGAAAGATTCCTGGGATGTTCATATTTTAATTCTTCTGAGTTCAGTAGACTTTATGGACAGTCACAAAGTAGTTATAAGAAGTATGAATATTCAATTTTAAAAGCACATTGAAGTAAGTATGCTACCACATACATATGACATAACTTCAGTTGATTTGTGGTGAACCAGGTAAATGTTAAATTTAAAAGTGTGTGGACGCTTTTCTGGTTTGGTCTGCTTCTTCTAGTCTCTATTCTTTAAATTGTTGCATTGCGTAACTTTCTTTTCCTGGTTGTACTTCGGGATTAACAGTGTAAATCTTCTCTAAGTACCACTGAATAACACATCATTTTTACACTTTCAGAGATATCTCTCACCATCGTCTGGGCCATGGGGAAGACAAGCCATTCAGTTGCTCATCCTGCAGTAAAGGTTTCGTATGGAAGTCGGACTTCGCTAAGCATCAAATGATGCATTCTGGTGAGAAACCTTTCAAGTGCCAATGGTGCTGCAAAGGTTTTGCGTGGAAGTCAGACCTCACCAAGCACACTATGATCCACACAGGAGAGAAGCCGTTTAAATGCGACCTCTGCTCGAAGGGGTTCATCTCCAAGTCGGACCTGTCGAAGCACCAGATGATCCACGTCGGGGAGAAGCCTTTCAAGTGCAACCTTTGCGGAAAAGGATTCGTCTGGAAGTCGGATCTCACCAAGCACCTTATGGTGCACACCGGTGAGAAACCTTTCAAGTGTGATCTCTGCCCGAAGAAGTTTGCCCGCAAGGACAAGCTCAAGTACCATGTTCTCACTCACAGTGAACATAAACCATTTGCCTGTGAAGTCTGCAGTAAAGGTTTTGTATCCAAGTCAGACTTTCAAAGACATCTTATTGTCCACTCTGGGGAGAAACCTTTCCGGTGTGATATGTGCAGCAAAGGTTTTATCACTAAGTCTGACCTTACAAAACACTATATGATTCACAGTGCTGAGAAACCATACAAGTGCCAGTTATGTGGCAAAGGTTTTGTCTGGAAGTCGGACCTGACCAAGCACCTCATGATTCACACCGGTGAAAAGCCATTCAAGTGTGAAATGTGTAGTAAAGCATTTGCTCGAAAGGACAAACTGAAGTGCCATCTGCTCATTCATAGTGAGCAAAAGCCTTTTGTTTGTGAGGTATGCGGCAAGGCATTCGTCTCAAAAGACAGCTACAGGCGCCATGTCATGATTCACTATGGAGACCAACCAGTCGAGTGGAGGGTGTGCAGTGCGAGAATCGCCTAGCAAAAGGCCAGGGGCGTGGACGCTCCAATTCCCACAGCCCACATTCCCATCTCTCCTCTAGGAGGAGAGCATTTCCTCGCACACTTGTGAGTGCCGAGTGAAGTTTCTGATGGCTCATTTCACTTGAAGTGGTCCTGTATGACCTGAGGCTGACACAGGCTTCCAAGCAGGAGGGTCACACTCCTCTGTTCTCAAAGGACTAGATGTCAAGACTGGCATTTTGCCTGTCTCTGATCTGAACTAGGTGTGTAGTGGTATTTCTAGACATTTGGTTGGAATTGGTGGTGGAAGTGAAAGAGAAAATAAACCACATAGCCAGGAGTCAGATCTGATTCAATCAGTATCCCAGTTTTGATGTCTGCAGTTTTTCATTTTTTTCTCGTATTTTTTTTTCTTTCTCAAATTGCTTAAATTAATTTAATTTGATATGTGACATTGGGTATCAGAACGTCCTATGAGTCTCTTATTAAGAGAATGAACCTGAGTTTACCAATATATAGGTTTCTAAAATAACCATATATAGTCTAAAATGTTTCCGTTTTTATCTCCTACCTGATTAATGTAAGTTGCATTGTCACTACTTTGCAAGTAAGTTAATTGTAGAAATTTTATGGGTGGCACAGTTGTGATTCGATTCAAGCGAATTGCACCTGTTTGCACTTTGGTACTTTATCGTTGTGTAATTTGTAAAGTAAAGCATTTGACCGACACACTTTGGCATGCTTGTTCGCGAGGGAGTTATAGGCAATTTCTGTGTGATATTATATGACCCTCCAAGTGTTGATGTTTTGTAAATTTTGTTTGTTTATCTGTACTGCAATATACAAAGGAGTGCAAAGTCATGATTGTAATCTAGTTGCATGAGCTCATGGTGAAATAATAGAGTATTTAGTTGACTTCAAAAGTAACCTTTTAATTTCTTTCCATTGCAACACATAGTGGATGTGTGCAATCTTATTAATCTGCAGTTAAGTTGTAACTGCAGGAAAAGGAACCAACCAAGTGGTGTAAAGACAAGGATTGCTTTGAACCTTTCCTCCATTGTTTAATTAGAAACATCAAAGTGAATAGGACTCCTAGCACAGCAGTGGACAATTATTCATGGTGCTATTGTTTAGCATGTTGAGACCAAATTTATATCTTCCTATTTACAGTGCTTCTTGTTTTGTACCTCAAGAGTATGCTCCCCTCCTAGTTTTGCCATAACACCCTGTATGATTGTTGATGGATTTAGAGTATGTGTGAAAACGTGTAATTATTAAAAGATATTACGATTTATAGTAAATGTGTATTTTAAATGACTATGTGTTATACAAATTACTATGTTGAAAGTGTCATGTGATGTACTTAGCAATGTTATTTGTATTGAGTTATTATTGTTTGATATTCTATCAAAAAGTAGATTGGATAAATGAGATAGCATGTTCAACAAACATTTGTGGAGAACCCATTTTTTTTTTTTAAATTAGAAAATATATTTAGTTCATGTGACACAGCGGATATCAAATGAGAAGTATGACTAAAGTGGAAAGATGCCATGCTTTTATAGCACCAGCACCGCAATGTAAAAGAAAGTATATACGGAGTGAAATAAATGTAAGGAAGTACCGGAATGCATTGTGTTACATTTTAAAAAGACTTCCCCCTTTAAGGCCAATGTGGGAACAAAGGAACGTGAATGAACAGTAAATAAAACATGCACTCTTTCATAAAAATGTATTACACTAAAGCTTAAAAGTGAGTGGTTATCAAGCCAAATGAAAAAAATTAGATTCACATAATGAAGAGCCTTTTAAAGAATGTCAACAAGTACTAAAACAAAATATGCTCTCCAAATGCGCTCCAAATTTCAATCAAGGCTTTTGTATTCATCTCAATCATATGTTATGATTTTAACATAGTTGTAATGAAGTTCACAGCACCTATGACATCTTTGGTTGAAAAATAGGACGAAGGGACTGCCCCGTCGCTTCCACGATGTGAGTTGAGTCTAAGTCGGTACACACAGTTTTCCGTTTGATGTGTCGACGTGTTAATCTTACATCATTGTTCGTTTTCAACGACATAGTAGTCCTGAAAACATCTGGGCGGCATTCCACAAAAATGCGACACCTCTTTCATCCTTAGCGTACGTCCGTGTTTGAGCTTACAGTGCAACCAATTCTATTGGAAAGCTTTCCAACAATTTTTTTTCCATTGTACCTATGAGGAAAGTAGGCAGTTTTCACGTAAAATGGGGGAGGGAGTCCAAGAGGCCTTCGAACTCACGGACGTACTAAAGGATGGCCCATCACTTGAGTTCGGGATTCAATTTTCGATTACGCGTAAAAGTAAAGACAGTGTCTGACCCCGAGCCGAGCGCCGTTTTCACAACCTTGGAAGCAGTTGAATAGTTTTAACGTGACCGCTAAGAACCCTGCTACTCGTACTTATACTTCATCACATCCTCAATGACGTGTTTGTACAAGAGATCTTTAGCGTCCCAGGCTATCAGGTAGTCGACGTGACTCCACCGTTTGGTCGGTATCTTTCGGCTTCTCATGACCACTTCAGGTCGCAGATCCTTCACAAAGTCTTCTACATCCTGCAGCGGAAAGAGAATGAATATATAAACAACCATAAAATGGTGTCGTCGCCAGCTTGAACTGTTTTCGGACGCTGCGCTCACCCGGTAGTTGACCGTGCCGTCACCGGGGGAGTAGTGGAGGTACACGGGGCTGGTGATCTGCGTCAGGTTGTAAAGGGGCGGCCTAGTCGTGCCGTACAGTTTCTTGTTCTTTTCCATGCCGAAGTCGTAATACCTGAATTTACCCTCTGGCGAAAGAACAGAAACTTCAATTAAAGAGGGAGAAACCACGCCTTGGTAATCGGAGGGCAGGCAATGCCGCCCAACAGCCTGAACAGCCCGCCGTCCCAGCTTCCTAAAACTACTGCTGCTGGATGGGAACGGCAGGGAAACCGACACTAAAAATAATTGAAAAAAGTACAAATGTACGCCGTGTCGATCGCGAAAACCCGAACCTGGACCGGCCGGACCGGGTTCTGGTCGATCTGCCGGGGACTCCCGACTATAGTTCCGGTACTGGCTCCAAACAGATTAATAATAAAAGAAAATATATACTATCTGAAAAGGCAAGCGTTGTGCGCGACTGTCTGGATTTTTTAAAAAACAACAAGGTACTCTGCGCTACGAGAAGTCGCCACCGAAATCGCATTAAATAATTGGATTTGGCCCAGCCAAACTTGGCTAGCACGAGCAGAGGCAGAAAGTTGAGGTGCGCGATCGCCAAAATTAGGCACGGATACGAATGTCAACTTAATTGGGCCCACCCTGCCCACGGCTCACCGTTATAGACGCACTGGGCGTAGTGCATGACTTGTCTGATGGAGGATCCGGCGGGGTAGTGGTGGACGATGAGCGCGAGAAGGTTCTGTAAGGGACGTCATTCATCAGTTTTCCACCACTTGCTTTTCTCCCTTTGATTCGAAGTGAATACTTGTTGTACTGGCAGTGGGAACTGACTTCGTCCACGGGCTCGTGCTGCTCGCCGAGGGCGAAGGCGAACAGGCGCCTGCAGTGGGGCATCATTTTGGGCGTCTTGCCGGGGGTGCCGCCGAATCTGGCGTAGCAGGACTGGGGGAAAGGCCTGTC
>CM076246.1:10553486-10653486 GCA_038380765.1 Odontothrips loti
GCACTGGGGGACTTTGGGGCCGTGGGGCTAGAGCTCTAGAGCTTAGCGGGGACGGCACGGCGCACGCACGGCAAGGCAACGGCACACCTTGACCCTGACCATGTCAGCCTGCCTGGCTAGTTCTGATGGCCGGTGTGCACGGCGCCGCACCGGGGCCTGAGTCTAGGCCTGGCTCTGGGATGCCGGAGGCCCCTTAGGCCTTCTGGGTTTTGGTGTAGTGGTGCAGCGCAGAGTCCCGCATGCAGCCTCAGCGACATCGGATGTGACGTGATGCGCTGCCGGCGCTGCCCCAGCCTTCAGCGGAGTGCCCTGCCCTGTGCGTCCGGACGGGACGGGCGCACGGGGTCCCGTCCGCCCTGGGGCCTGAGCTTGAGCTGGCTGCTGAGCTGGGCTGACGTCCCGAAGAAAGGCCACATTTAGGACCGAGCCGAGCCGGTGGGTCAGTCCAGGTTAGCCCAGGTCAGCCAGGACGCCCCCCAGGGTCCCCAGCGAGCAGCCCGCGGACCGAGACCCGGCCAAGACCAGAACATTTTCTATAAATGCACTGGCGTTGTTCTAGATTGTCAAAATTTTGGAACAGAAAAAATTTGTCTCGCGGTTTTAAAATGATATGGAGCATTTTTTTTGGTGGGTATCTTGCGTTTGAATTATTTGTGAGTGTGGCGGGAATTTTTCTTTGAAGGGGGGGGGGGGAATTAGTTTCAGTTTGAATTTTGCTTTGAGTGTACACTGTACACTTAAAGACACACACTCGAAGGCTCGAAGATAGGCGCATGAAACCAAAGCGCGAGGCGCGCTGGTGTTCGAAGAAACATACCTTTACGCGCGTTTTCTGCCATACCAGCGCCTTGTAGCGTCTCCGCGTGTGCGATTGCGCTCCTGCGTCAGCCGTCAAAACACAGAGCGGAGCGAAGGCGAAAGTATGTTGTGTTGTGTTTTTAACCTGTTTTTATTGAACGACTCGCCGCGGTCTTGTTCGTACCTCTCGCCTCATGTGTGGTGCTGAGGTGCAGGTCAACCGTTCCCCCGTAAAGCGCTTGCACGCCCGCAGGGTAGGGCGGCAGCCCACTTGCAAAGTCCACCTGTTGACCTGTTGACAGGATGTCTTCCTGGCCTGGGTCCTGGTCCTTGAGTTGTCATAACCTAGTGGTATTCTTTCCAATGTGAGGAGGTTTCCTAACTTCCCCTTTTATTTTTGCCGGTGCCGCGCGCCCCATTATTGTGCTTCCAGTGGGTCATCACATTGGTGCTTTCAAACCGTACATGGTTATTCCAACAACTACTCTAAGCTGTATTTGTTATCATACAGTTTTTGAGCGATATCCTCTCATGCTCAACTCTCTCGTTTGATTCTCATTAGTTTCCGTTCCGTTTGCTCGTTATCGACGTTAGAGTGGCCAATTTGGCAAGTTGTGGTGTTGATGACTCAAACTGATTCTGCTTCCTGTCCTGGCAGTGAAGTGACTCATACTCACACACAGCATGCCTCACAGTCTACCATTCATTTATCTAGTCTCTCGTAAGAGATGTGTGTACTCTTCCCCAGTCTTTGCTTTCAGTGGACCTTTTCTGTACTGTTTGTAAGCCTGGGTAGATGTGCTTAACCGCTCCTTGTCATTTACAGTGTGCCATCTTGTTACGCTCAATGTGATATAGTCTAAATCACACAATGCCCAGACCTTGTCAAGTTGGGCCCCATGAGCCTGGTTACTCTGGTCATGGGACTACTCCCAGCATAGTCAACAAACCACCTAGAGGGTGGTTGCACTCTGATAAACTAGTTTCTGATGAGGGAATCACGTATGCCGTAAGGGTAAGAAAGCAATTGCTATAGAGTGAAACAGAAAACTTTAGTTTCATCTGTATACTTTGTGCTTCATTATTTTCCACAGTACATTGGATATCTTGCTGTGAACACTTCAATGAAAGCACTGGATTTTGAAACACGCTCCCAAGTTGCGAAGTAAGAATATAAGAAACGAAGCATTAGAATTTAAGTCTTTGTGCTGCTCAGCTAATTGAATCTTATTTTTGTCATATTTCAGAGAGTGTATTAACAGAGTTTGTGAAGCAGCTAGTCTGAAAACTGTTGACAAGAAGAGAAAGGTACGGTCCATGTACTTTCCCCCCAAATTATTTCATAGTCAGCATCTCTATTGTATTTGCTTTATTTGTGATCTGTTTTATTTTTAGGTCGACAAAAGAGTTGTGAGGGCGATTGGCGAGCGGCCTATTATGGATGATGCAGGAACTAATGTTAATCTAACTATATCTAGCTCGCATCTCGTTTTAACAGCCTTAGAAACTGGACGAATTCTTGCTAATCACAGCATGCCTCATATATCATTTGCATCAGGAGGGGACACAGTAAGATAGAAATATTCACATGCAGATTCCTGTTTGTTTATTTTTCCCTCATTTTTGTCAAAAGCGATGAGTTACATTATCTCTTCTTTTAGGACACTTTGGATTTTGTAGCTTATGTTGCGAAAGATGACCATGAAATTCGAGCTTGCTATGTTCTTGAGTGTGGAGGAGGACTCGCTCAAGATGTTATAACAACAATTGGTCAAGCTTTCGAGCTACGCTACAAGGAGTATCTAACCAGACCCGGCAGTGCCACATTAATGTAATTAACCCATTGTTGTCAATTGTTCCTTCTTTTTTGGGTAGAGGAATAACAACCTTAATTAGTATTTGTGTTTTTCATTAGGCCAAGAGGAGATGATCGAGAATACTACAATGATCTGCCTGGAAAAGTTCCACCTGATATAGGTCCTCCTCCGGTGCCACCACTTCCAGCAGAGCACAATGCTCCATCCCACACATCCATTAGTAATCTTTGTCGGGGTATGGCTGGATTTCCCACTTGATATTTGACTTTGGTTCTGGAGCCAAGTGTTGTAATTTATCACATTTTATATTGTCCACAACAGAAATCTCTGCACCAAATTTGATTGATCTGAACAGTGAAGTGCCTCCTCCTCCCATGCCAAGACCGGAACACAACTATGTCAATGATATTGTCATGTCAGAAGTAAGAGATCGCCTAAACTCTGCTCAACCTCGTGACATCTTTGATATGCGTAAGTGTTGTGAAAAATATTTTTTTTGGTAATGTTTTAATTTGTGCTATAGTGTGCATTAAAAATATCAAATTATCTTAACCTCTTTCATCTAGAACCCTTCAACACAGCTGTAGAAAGTGCTAGTGCTCGAGTATCGAATCAGAGAGGTCAGTTACTAAGTGAGATTTGGTTCCATGGTTTTGTAAGCCGACAAGATGCTGAAGCTCTCTTAACAAGGGTAAGATTTGTTACTGTCACTCTAACACAGAGTTGTTTCCTACACACTATTATTTAAAATCGAAACCTGTAATTTTGCAGGATGGAGATTTTCTTGTTAGAGAATCGCAGGGCTCTGCAGGGCAATTTGTTCTCACTGGATTACAAGGTGGTGTAAAAAAACACCTTCTTCTTATAGATCCCGAAGGAGTGGTAAGCAACCTGCCATACACTCTAATCAATTTTTTTTTAAAAGCATGTCTCTGTTCTGCAAGACTTCAGTCACTATCAAAACCACTTTTTACCTTTACAGGTTCGAACAAAAGATAGAATGTTTGAAAGTGTCAGTCACCTTATAAACTATCACTGTGAGAACCAACTTCCTATCATATCTGCTGAAAGTGCACTAGTTCTAAGGAGACCTGTCCCACGACCAGGCGTTGGTATCATGAGGTGATTTATGAGACATTCTTCCTTTGTCATACATTTCATTGGATTGTGAATTGCCATCAAATGAATGAAATTATATTAATCTCTTAAGTCAATCAATATTTCATCTATATTTACTTGAATCAAATTTCATTGCCTCCCCAAAAAGGCAGAGTTTTATCATCACCTGCCGCTTAGCCTACTTCCGAATCATTCGAGGTTGGGCTGTCTTGCAAGCTTCCTCTACTTTTTATACATTTAAATGTTTGGGATGCTTTAAAAATGTAAATTTTTGAAAATGAACTTTCTGATCAACTTTTTTTTTATGTTACCTGACTGCATTATGATGGTTTTATAGATATCTTATTTTGTTTGTAGCAGATTTAACAGAAAAATCAGCATGCCTTCATTAAATTTGTCAATTGCATTTTAAATGATTGACTTTATTTGAATCAATTTGTGATTTATGATAAATTTGTGATAAAATCCTTACTGCCAGAGTGCCTTTGCTTTGTAACATGTCTTAATTACCTGGAAGTATCCTGGATCATTACTGTTATGTAGCTTTGCCTCAATTCTGAGAAGTTTTAGTATTATAGTTCAGGCATGTTCATTAAAGTTGGTGTAGTCAATTCAATGAACATGCCTTTTGTTGACATGTTTGTTCAACATTTTACTACATGTAGTATTGTTGCCATAATCATATATTTTAATTACTTTTTCATCTTATACCACTGGACTGTAATATGTAGCATATTTAGACAAGAACTACTGCATGTCAGATGAAAAATTACAGGTCTTTATTTGAGATAAAGAGTGCTCGTATTCTAGTACCGATTATTCCACATCAATTTTTGTATGTTCATCAATCCTTATGTTGGAAAGGCGAATGCCATGCTTTTTGTATCCCTGATGCTAGCTACTTATTCATTGGTGAGCTCTTTGCCACACATTTGCACTTACTCTCTGTGTGGATAGTTTTGCAGCCCTTGTATTTTCTGCCATGCAATTCATCAGTTGCTGTCTGTTCTTAAAATTTGACTGTATAGTCTGGGACGAGCTTTATTGCTACTGCCATCCTTGTCTGTGTTTGTGCATCCCTTCAATGTTCCAAAACTTTGTAAAGTTTTAACACAATGATCAATATATTTCATTTTGTGACTTCTGTCTGTTCCTTACAACATTGTTTTCCCGCCACCACTCAATAAGCCACCATGGTGGCCCTTCACTTACTCGGGGGGTGGCGCCCGAGTTCGCCGCCGCGGCCGGCTAGGGGATTCTCATCTGTCTCTCTCGCTCCGTCGTTACGCGTTGTATCTTCATTGGGAGGGCGAGAAGGACGAGACGCCGCCCGCCGGCCGCTCTACCCCTGCGCCCTCCGCGATCGATACAATATACTCTGCCTGTCTAAATCAGAATCAGCCGCGGTGCGGTTTGCTCCTCCGAAGCCATCGTTCGCGGAAGTTGCCGTCGAAATGTGGGACTGTGAGTAGCGATTACCATTTTGGTTGTACCTCGCGGAAAGGGCAGAGCAAGGCCGGGGGCTGCTCCAACCCTCTACCCCGCTCGTGGGAGCTGTTTACAAGTGGACATGGCGAATCAGCTGGGTTGGGTTATCTATGTTGAAAGCGGTTTTCCCCCCAAAAGTGGAGTTTTGAATGAACCGAAGCTTCGAGAGATTCTCGGGCGGCGGGCGGGCGGGTTTCGGCTAGGTTTCGGGCCCCAACGCCCACGCCCCACGGGGTTGGAGCGAATGATAACGTTACGACGGGCACGGGCGCTCGCGGTGCTACGACTTCATTCAACTCATGAATGAATGTGGAGTTTATATTTGTTGAACCTTCGCTTTTGATCCCAAACGGCGAGTATCGTGCGTCTTTCTTTCAATTCGGGATACCACAGTTCGCAAAACCTGTCAGAACTTGTTCACAGAACACGCGGGTTGCCTACCTTGGCCCCTGCTCGGCTTTGGAAAGCCGTAACCGGATCTATCCTAGCTGGTCAGATTGAAAACAACATAACTCGTTATCTTCCTGTCTCTGTCTCGCCGTCATCGGCTGAGACCTGCCTCAGTTTTAAGCAAGAAAATACGATTTTGTGAATGTAAACGTATTGTAGAGTGCGTTTAATCGTACTTTCGTTGCAGCCAGGCTGCGATTTTGCTAGTTGCGTAGGATCAGCTGGCTGGAAGTGGCGAAAAATTTGAAGGGAAAATTTAAGTGATATGATGTCACGTTGAAATATTGTTTTAAAAAAATACAGTTGTACGCATTTTGTTTTAAACTTTGTCATATGGTATAGATGAATTTTAATTGTTCACACAAGAATTGCTAAATACAGAGTAATTGTGGACATAACCTTGTACTGGGAAATGAGCTGTCTTCCCTACTCTCAACATGGAGAATTTGGGTAATTTCTTCAGTTCTAGAGTTATGTTTTTATTAACTTTACCCTGGAGTTAATATCCATATGGATTTAAAGCATTTACCAGTTCTTCAGTCAATTCTTGTTTCAGACAATACCTTTAATTACGTTATTCATCTCCAGAGTACTCTTATTTTAAGCATAGCATCTACTCTAATGATATAAAATCTTAAATATTTCCTCTTCTTCTGTATCTTATGTTTAATATTTATGCTTTTTTCTGTTGCAGCTACCATGTTTTTGAGTACCCTCACCCCCAAATTTTATGTAGCTCTGACTGGAACATCGTCACTTATTTCAGGAATGATATTGGTAAGTTTAAATAAAAATTACCTCAGGGTATTCTGTTCCATTTCAGTCTTTGATAAGATGTCTTTTCCCAGATATTTGAGTGGTGGTACTTTAGAAAGTATGGAGCATCATTCATAGAACAAGTGTCTTTAAACCATATCAGTCCATGGATTAGTGGGACTGACAGTCCTGCTGATAACAGTAGCAACAGCAGTACTGGCTCGAATGGTAACAACAGTATCACAAATGGCAGTAGTGGGGGCGGAAATGGTGGGAATGGTAACAGTGGTGGTGGTGCTTCAAGTAATGGCTCCAGTGGAAACCAACAGTCGGTTCCAGGTGATCTATTTTTTGTATTTCTTGTTATCGTGCAATTTTAACTAAAGGCTTCCAGTTTTCTTTATCTGTCTTTAAAACTATAACTAATGGTGTTTTTTTTTTTCGTTTCTTTTTTTTATTTTTATAAATTTGCCTCAAATAGAATGTAAAGTGTGGAGAAATCCACTTAATTTGTTTCGAGGATCAGAATATCAAAGGTTCTATTGGGCTGCTAACAAGGAACCTCTTACATATTATGATATGAATCTCTCTGCACAAGATCACCAGACCTTTTTTACATGCGAAGGAGATGCGGGAAAAAAAGAATATGAATGTAAGTCTCCAATTATGTGTAATTTTCAGTAGCTGTACCCTCCAGCTTCAATGATGTATGTGTTTTATATCTTATAGTGATGCAAACAGCCTGGCGAGAGCGGAATCCATCTGCTCGTATTAGAGCAGCACATGATGCACTAGAAATAAATCCAGAATGTACACCTGCTTTAATACTGCTTGCTGATGAAGAAGCTACAACTATATTAGAGGCTGAAAAAATTTTACGGACAGCCCTGAAAACTGCTGAAAGCAATTACCGTAAAAGTCAACAAAACCAACATCAGGGCCCCTCCATGGAAAGCATTCACAGTATGTTATTATATTGTATTTTAAAATAAAATTAATTTCATGTTCATAATCTTGATTCGGTATGTCTGTGTTCAAATTGTAAGGAGAGTGTTTGCTCTATTTCAGGGAGAGATACTAATGTGTTAATTTATGTGAAGCGAAGATTAGCAATGTGTGCTCGTAAATTAAATCGTAATAAAGAGGCTGTCAAGATGTTTCGAGATGTAAGTTCTTTCTGTGGTTCATACAAATGCCTTCAGTAATAATTACTTAATTAATTGTTGATTCTTGAATTTCATGACCATTTTATTTCAGCTTACCAAGGAAGTACCTCCAATCATGCATGTGCTGAATGTTCATGAAAATTTAATTGAAGCCTTGTTGGAGATGCAGGCGTATGCTGATGTCCAAGCAGTTTTGGCTAAGTATGATGATATAAGTCTGCCAAAATCTGCAACAATATGTTATACTGCAGCTTTACTCAAAGCCAGACTTGTTGCTGATAAGTAAGATTTATTTTATTGTATACCAACATGTGTTCTTGGCTGTTCGGTTGTAGCATTGCATTTCATATTACTTTTCTATTGTAGATTTTCTCCAGATGTAGCCAGCAAAAGGGGTCTTACAGCTGCTGAAATGACAGCTGTCGAAGCAATACACAGAGCTGTGGAATTCAATCCTCATGTTCCCAAGGTATGTGATGAATGTACAAATTTAATTTAGAGATTTATTCTGTTAGAGTTGTTGGAGGAGAGAGCAATACATAGTTACATGCTCACAGCCTGACCATTGTTTTTCCCCTCTTTTGTCTCTAGTACTTACTGGAGATGAAATCTCTGATTTTGCCTCCGGAGCACATACTTAAACGGGGAGACTCTGAAGCATTGTCTTATGCATTCTTTCACATTGGCCATTGGAAAGCTGTGGAAGGTGCACTCAACTTGCTGCATTGTACATGGGAAGGAACATTTCGTATGTTGCCGTATCCTCTGGAAAGAGGCCATCTGTTTTACCCATATCCAACCTGTACCGAATGTGCAGACAGGGAGTTGTTACCAGGTAACTTCTAATTCTCTCTGAAATATCTTGGTACTTTTCGAAGATTATTCACTTAGACCCGGATCAACTTCTATTCCAGCTTTCCATGACGTTAGCGTGTACCCAAAGAAGGAGCTTCCATTTTTCATTCTCTTCACTGCAGGGCTGTGTTCTTTCACTGCTGTCCTAGCCCTTTTAACTCACCAGTATCCTGACAACATGGGTTCCATTGCCCGAACGGTATGTTATGGGAGTGTTATTTCTTCTCTGTTTTTTTCCTTCAAAACTTGAACTACATATTTAAACTTTTATCATAGTTTGAACATGTTTTATATACTCTCTCTCTTTTTCCAGATGCTGAGCTGGCTTTCAATACCATTCTTTCTTTTCTAATCTCATATTTGCTCTCATTTAAAATTTGAAAGTCCTTCAGTTTGCCCAAAAATTTTATTTTTATTACTGTATTTGTTTTGTTGTTTTTTTCTACCCAGGTGTTGAGCTGGCTTGCTTTACCATTCAACTCTGCCATGGAACGTTTGGAGGGAGCATTGCCAAGTAACTTGTTGCAGTCATTTTCTCGTGTGTGATTCTATACAAGAGCTAGGTTTACACCCTACTTAGCCTATTTAATAACAGTTTAGGCACTCGATTAATGCTGCGATGCCCTTAATTGACTGATCAGGATAACTGCTGTACTTAGCCACCTCATTCTGGATTCTCTTGCCAAGTTGTGGGGTTGGTAGGAGACCCCATTGAACATAATCATTTTAATTGCTTGATTTTGAGAAAAATTTCCCCATGATTAGTATTCCGTGTTCTAGTTTGGAATTAAGCGTGATGAATTGACTTAATGTATTAGTGTAAAATAACTGAGGGTGTGTACTTCCTTACTGATATGATCAGATTTCCAGAAAGAATTGGAGTTAGGTCAATTAACTCCCTACTTTTCACTCTGTATTTTCAAATGTATGCAGGGTTGTAGACAAGCTTTTTTGTTAAATACTGTGCTTCCTGTCTGCTAACATACTGTGAACACTTTGTGTATCACACTACCAGTAGGAATGATCAGCAGTAAATTTCAAATATTTTGTATGAAATCTGTCAATTTTGAAGTTTTGTTGTGGGCTGTTTTGGAAGGGTTGATGCGCACAAGTACTGTGATAATAAAATAAGTTTTTTCCCTGCTAATATCATTGAAGTTGATTATTCTTACAAGCCCCCAAATAAGGTTGTGGAAGAGGAGGGAAGTGAGAAAAAGGCACTCAATGTGTGAAAGAAACTTTATTCTTACGAAATATTACTTATATGCAAATTTCATAAAAATTGCAACATAACACATTAACACATTAATAAAAATAAGTGATCACAAATTCCAAACTGGTGAAGGTTAACATTTCACTGGAAAAGTAATGAGATGGGTAGCTATAAAGATTAGTGCAAAGCTTAGAGCAATCATTTACCTTAAATTAAAATACATCATACACAGGTAAGGTTGCAAAAGAATAACTCAATAAATAGATAGATTTTAAATTTCATAACTTCATACATTTATGAGGTACTTTTGATGCTAGTAAGGCACACCGGCATCATGAAAGTGGGGTGATACTTGCATGCACTGGTAATATTTGAGTGACATAATTTCGGGAGGTAAAAGCAAAGCATGATGATGACTAACAGTGGCCGCGATCCTGAACTCGCTTCCTTGGAGCAGCCTTGATAATGTTGTCCACTCGTAGAATCATCTCTGCAGCTTCCGAAGCTGACAAAAGTACTTGTCGTTTCACTACAAAGGACTCTGTGATACCGAGCTCCTTCATGCAAGCAATTTTTCCATTTTCCATGTCTGGCAAGGGAAAAAGATCTGTTTACAATTTTTTCCTACAACAACAAGATACAAGTTATCAACAGTACTTACCAAGGCCCATGGAATTTTTGCCTTGACTGTGTGCAGCACGAAGCTCACTGACCAACTGGGCTGAATCATAACCAGCATTGTCAGCAATTATCGTTGGCAACTGAGCAAGGGCACGAGCAAATGCCTCCATGGCCACTGCCTCCTTTCCAGGGGTCTTAGCAGCAGCAGCATTCACAGCACCAGCCATAAGCATTTCACTGCAGCCTGCCAAATAAATAGGAAACATGATATACAATTCAAAGATCAACACAACTTTGATGCACATGAGAAATGAGGCTTACCTCCACCAAGAACAATGCTCGACTCACGTACAGTGGCGGCTAGTACACAGAGAGCATCATGCAAAGACCTGTCAGCTTCGTCCAGAATTTGTTGAGTAGCACCTCGGATCACAATGGAGCAAGCTTCACCAAGCTCCACACCAGAGAAGCGAAGAAGAGTATCCTCACCAATCATGACCTGTTAACACATATACATATTACGTTAAAAATCTGTCAGTGCAACAAATGCAGACAGGCAATCAATGAAAATTCTGTTAGTATCATATTGAACCTTACTTGCTCAATCACATCACAGTGACCCAACTTGACCAAGTCTGGGTTATCAAATGTGGACACAATTTCACCACCAGTTACTAGAGCCAAGCGTTCAATACCATCAAAGTCAGCATGTTCAATAGCCATCACACCAGCGTCAGCAAAAAGCTGCTCAGGGTAATTGTAAATAAGTTGCCTAAACAAAAGAGAATAAGAGTTGATAAATATTAACAACATTAAACTTGAGGAAAGGAACTATGATACCTGTTAAATACAATACCTGTTAATGAAAACATTTGAGTTGTGCTTAAGGATCTTTGCAACCTTATCCTTCATCTTTTCCTTCTCAGCAACTTCAAGCTCAGCAATTTTAGCCATTGAATCAACACGAACACGAGATCCAAACACTTTAATTTTGTCTGTGTCCATGGGAGTATTAGCAATAAGAATTTTAGCATTTTCAATACGTTTTGGCTGATGAAGACCAGGCTTTTTATCTAACAAGAAACCTGCAAATGACAATCAAGTTTACAGTAACAAAATCTAAACCATTAAAGATATAAAAGGATAATTATTATTACCTTCATCGAGGAAGGAATCCTCCAAACGACCACCTCCTTTCTTGATAATTTGGATGGCAGACAACTGCCCAGATCCCTTTAAACGAAGCACAGCATCAACTGCCAAATTAGCAAAGTGTTCCTTGTGCTGAGACAAAATTTTAGAGCTCAAAGTAGTGCGAGCAATGTTTAATAGGTCTTCTTTGAATTTGGCTGCATCCTGACTGTGAGTAAAAACATTGGTATAGAACTGAGAAAAATGAAGACAGGAAAAGTCTCACAAAAAGAGGTTTAACTGTCATTTTGTAAGTAGGGTTATACATGATCATCCAGGTCTTGAGGATGACCACACCTGAGCCTACTATTTATTTACTCTTGGCCCATCTGCACCAAAATTGCACAACTACATACAATTAAAGAGTGGGCAGAAAGAGCCATCACATAAGGTGGAAAAAAAACAACACAGATATAGAACTTTACCTATTATCACTAGTGGCAGCTTGAAGAGCTTCCCGAGCAACATTTGTGGCATTACGCCAACCAGCAATAATAATCTGAGGGTGAATCTTCTGATCAATCAACTTTTCAGCCTCCCTGAGAAGTTCAGATGCTGAGGGAACATGAGCAAAATAAATAAAAGGGATTAAGAGGAACATAAAACAGATGTGAAGCCTTGGAGCATACCCAGAACAGTGACAGATGTAGTGCCATCTCCAACTTCATCATCCTGGACACGTGACATATCCACAAGAATTTTGGCAGCAGGATTGTCAACACCAAGAGACCGAAGAATGGTAGCACCATCATTTGTGATTTCCACCTAAACAAAAATTTAATTTTACAGCAGGGAAGGGAGATGAAATAAAAATAATAGCAGAGCAAATAAAGTTCTTTAAATTCTTACCTGTCCTTCATTCCTGCCCATCGAAACCAAAATCTTGTCCATACCCTTGGGACCCAAGGTACTTTTAACAAGTTCACCAATTGCAATGGCACCAATGATTGATGACATGCGAGCCATCTCGCCACGTTCTTCTTCTGCTTCATGTTTGAGAACACGTACAGGATTAAGGGAAACCTGAAATTATAAAAAAAATAAAAAACCATAACCAATGAACAGTAATTTTTTGCTTACAGGGAACGCGACAACGGCCGGGCTCCGAGCTAAGGCCTCATAAAAACAGTATGGATCAAAGTTTATGACTCAACATCACATTCTAAACATACTGAATTTAAAAATCTGGAGAGACCTTCAATTACCGTTAATACAACTTAAAAGAACACAAAAACAAAACAACAGGGATGATCGCAAAATTAAAATTCTGGTGAACACATGATTCATGACAATACATAACCTAAAGAAGCGGCCTATGGGGAACGGAGCTCAAGACAAGCATTACACATTTTAAATCATGTCCGGGAGGAAAACAGATCCCAAAAAATAGATAGAGACAGAGACGCTCCAGATTAAAAGACCTGAAGGGCTGGTAGAAGATATCTTTAATGGCATAAAATGATAGGGTTGACCATGCCTGACGGTACCACCCGGTGAAAGAAACCTTTCGTTTGAGGCGTTCATGAAGGGATTTGTAGTTAAGCCACCGCACATTTCAAGATAGTCATACAAATGGCACGGTTTCTAGCATATGGCTGCTCCACAGACATCACTTACCATTTTAACAACTTATTGTTGATTGTCCGCTATCACAACTTGGTGGACGAGCACGGGATGAACCACAAAGATGGCTAACGCCGGGCAGGAGGGAGGGGAGGGAGGAGGGGTGCACACTAGAGAGGGAGAGCAGACGGGAGGGGAAGGGGTGCGGGTGAGAGGGGGAACTTTCATCTTGACCGCTTTGTGACCGGGGGCTTAACGCCCCGTCTTTGAACACCAATGCCAGCCTAATTATGGTGATTCAGACGATTCAAATAATACAAGATTAATTTAAAAATTTACTTTTGCATCTACTAGCCACTAGGAACGCTAGAAACTGCAACTGACCGATCCCACGGTAGGATAAGGTATAAGGTAGTCACGGGCATCTCCCTAGCTGCCCGATCCGTTTGCGGCCCGACCAGTCTGTCATCGTTCTCCCTCAATGCATGTCTGGTACACTGGTACACATTTAGCGGTCATGAGCACGAGTAATTACTATGAGTCTCTCTCTCTTTCTCTGTGATGAAGTGTGCACTTTGGGTGTCTTCACCCAGGTGAGCGGTAGGGTAGGATCGAGGGGGTTCGGCTGTTAGGCTTCGGTGTATTGGTTGGTGTATTTCTGCAATTATGAAAAAGTGCTATAGGTCCTGAAAATTAAGTTGAAATTGGTTGAAATAATAAAAGTGTGTCTTCTTTTCTGCCATATCCTTATAAGCCTTTAAGGCAGCAAAGTTGGCAGTAAATTAGCAGTCGTACTGTAAATTGAGTAGGTTTTAATAAAAACAATATTTATAATTTTAACATGAAGATTTGATGATCAGCGTTGCCTTCATATAATCCCACAGCAATTGGAACACAATGCCAGATTGCAGGACATGGTGAAATCACAAAATCCAATCCTCGGTTTCAATAAACCACACAGAGCAAAACTCCAGAGTTCTTTCGCAAATAAAATATGATACATAAAAATGTTACAAAATCTGAAAGTACTGTAAAATTAAATTTGAAACTCTTTTAATGCTGTAATTTATGTTTAGTTCGACATATCTTTGAGCTGAGTGTTAACAAGTCCATGGTGTCTGGTTGAATATTAAGTCCTATTCACAGACTTGAAATTTAAAAACATAATTTACGGTAGGTCATTGGCAAAGTGAGAACTTAATACTGATTCAAGTGGCAAAATTCAAGAGAAAGACTGGACCAGTAAGAATTATGCACGTAACTACACAGTAACAATAGTTGAATTTTCCAAACACAACCTCCATCATTTTATGTTGAACTCACACCAGCTGAATTACATCACTCCTATACTGATCCAATATTTGCAAGGTTTTAGAAAATTAAAACAATTTAGACCTGATGCTTCTGTATATTGGTCCAATTTTAGCTGTGGAAGAGTTTTGACACCAGTCTTCAAAAGAAAGCATCTTGGTACAGAATGGTCTTGACACAGCACAGAATAGCATTTTCCCCATATGACAAACTTAAGAAATAGTGGAGAATACCCACTCTACCCTTGTCCCTCTTGAAGAAATAATTCACTTTGTAGGCATTGCCTTAAGGTACCACAAGACAACTCATTAACACTTATCATGTATGAAATGCAATTAACTAGCAACAAGCAATACCACACACTCTTACATAGTATTGCATGCAACATATAAAAATCAACATTTGCTTCCAGAGTAAATTTGACCATGTGAGACAGCCCAAGCACTCATTCCACTCCTAGTTGCAGGGCCTTTGGGCCTTCAGATAGGTGAACATCAGTCAATAACTACAGACAAACTTTGCTTTCATTAACCACTACGATATAAAAGTTGTCTCTCAAGATATGCTCAAAACATGTTTTAGCTGAAAATATTCACACTGAACCAAAGATTTAGGGACAGCACAAGAACTTCAAGTGAAAATTTATTTCCTGCAATGGTAGGTACCAGCCCCAGGGCTCAAAGGAGAAAATAATAAGAGGAGGTAGTATGCCGAACACCTGCTGACAACAGTTTTATAGGGTGCAAAAATGAAGATGATTGTGAGTTTTGAGCAAAGGTAGACAAACATTATGCTGATGAAATAAACACCACAGGAACAATAAGCTTCCAATATTATGTGATTTCTAACAGAAATTTCATTAGATGAAATGGACACTGAAGAGTGAGTAATAGCTCTACCTCATACTAGAATAAGTGCCTTTCATCAGAAATAATAATTGCATGTGTCTTTGGTACAAAGAAGACACAGAAACAAAGAAAAACAAAACAAAGTGACAGAATGATAGTTGTCTAGAAATGATATGAAACACTGTTTCACAACAGCAATGAAAATGACAATACAAGTTACGAGAGAAAAAAAAATAAATACAAATCAATGTCGAAGGCCAACTCCGCAGCCTCGGACAATAAGGACACATTTCTAACAGCTGAGGTCCTTTACTCACCACCAGTAAGGTAAATTGAAAAGATCACAAAAACCAAATGTTTGTGATCCGTATGGAATAAGGAAAGAGGCAAGGTCCTATGTGGATCCAGAATCAAACTAATTTCACTCATATTGGAAACTTTGGCACAGATGGTAGACTGCTATAAGTATAAAAAAGTTTGGGAGAAAGCAGAACATTTGACCCATTCTTTGGTCCATTTTTAGCCTAGGCTTTTTAACATTTCATGAAGTTGTGTACACAAAAATATAATACCTTTGAGGTGACATCTATAGCAATAGTTCACACCACATAATTAACTTTGGCTTTGGCTACTATTATTCTATTCACAAAGCACTCTTGATATATTAAAAGGAGCCAACTTTTCAAGGAATGATAATGACAAAATAGTGCCGAAACAATATTGATACCCCAACAAAAAGTTCTAGCCCACCAACTGGTTAGCTACCAATCGCATCAACTTAAACTGCAATGTTTGACAACTTTGTGCATGATGGCAAAAGGCAGAGATGTCAGTCTTGTAATGGCTGTGGCTAAGATGCTGTGATGATCGAGTCGGACCAAGGGGTTTGAAGGAGCAGATAACACACTTCATGTGATTTACTGCGCCAAGCAGGACGGATGCCATACATAAAAAATAATATGCCTCAAAAAAAGCAAGTGGAATTGTGTGATAACTAACAATACTGGGCCAGTTATTTGCCTAAAAATTTATTTCATTTAACTCAGTATAGATATCACTTGCCATGAGTAAAGGTGAATGATTTCCAAAAATTTTTTTAAAAAAGTTCTCCAAACACGTTTCTTACTCACTGAATAAGTCCACTACACTTAGGCAAATTTGAGCCTACAGTGACTTCATCATGTAAGGCTGATCCTTATTTAACCTTTCTTTTCAGTTCACATGATCAAAAAGTATAGTCCATTTAATAATCATCAATATCATACACGTCCAAATAGTCTAGATCATCACATTGAAGGCTCTGGAAGTCCACTTTGTAACGAAGCAGGCCTGAAATGGAAAAAGAAAAGTCCATCAGAAGTGAATACATGGAAATATTTTTAACTGTTCAAGATCAGTCAGGAACAGTCAGTAATAGTTCGTGGACCTGAAAATAAACACAGTTCAAAATAAAGTTGAAGCCACCATCTCAAGTAAATGTATTCTGAGTTCGAAAATACAAGATGAACTATTTTTTCTGACGCCCTTCTTGGAAATACTTTGACTCATAAGGAGCACAGATCTGAAAATTTCATGACAAATTTTATAGGTCATGTCATGTGGCAAACTTGGCTTCCCAACAACCAGAAGTCCAGATTGTTAGTAATCTTAGTAAACACACACAAGTAGAAAAATCTGACTATGAAACACATGACCGAAAATGAACTGGTGCTGAATCAACAGAAAATGTAAAGAAAGAAGAAAATAAAGTGATGCTTGCAATGGAAAAATTAAAAATTGTGAAATAGTGGGATCAAGGTGCACCAAATATGGTTCACAATCCCATCCCTACTCAGAACATGCCATGCAGAAATCAGACAAATCAATCGAGCCTAAATTTCAGTCATCACCTAAATAAATACTACAACTTCTCAGGCAAACTGCTAATAAACCAAAGTTAATATACTCAGGAAGCAGAACACTTCTTGGCCCATTTCCGGAAAAGATTGAAAACTAACAAAATTACAAAGATGTAACTGAAAGACGAAAAGCCATGCAAAACTTTTTGAAGTCTAGTGAAAATAATAACATGCCCATGCGATTTAAAATCATAAACGAGCAAATTTCTTAGTACATGTGATGGCACACAAACAATTAAAATTTCATGCCACTTCAGACTGAGTAGTCAAAACTATCTAAGGAGGAAATCTTTTGAATTTTCAGAAAAATGCACTGATTGTCAGGTCAGTGAAATGCTGAGGCAAACCACACTGTATGACTCAGAACTCAAGCTGCAAGGATGTGACAGTCAGATCAAATGACAAAAGAACAGCAACTGAAGAAGACAACAATCACAACACCACCACATGTTCTTAACATAAAACTCAAAATAAAACAGCTGCAAATTCAACCAACCACATAAAATGAGAACAAAAATAGTCTTGTGTACCAGTACTGACAACTAATCAAACTGAGTGCTGAATAAATCACAAGAATGTTCATTCTATTTGCATTAATGAGCTAGACAACTAGATGTCTAATAACACCAAGCTACACAAATGTCACATTCATGTGACAAACTGTTCTACCTGATGGTGTTACAATTCATTCTGAGATTGGACGCGATGTGACTTAGTTTAGTAATCATCTAAGTCAACGTCCTCCAGAGGTTCATCTGCCTGTAGACTTTGGAAGTCTACTTTGTAGCGAAGAATGCCTGGATAGAGTCGCAAACACACAAGCACACTTAGCCCACTTGTTTCCCAACATATCCACCCCATTCACATAGAGAAAGGAACTCCAAACAATTTTAAAGCCCAAAGTTCATGCAAAAGACTCCCCACCACTCTTCCCACAAGTGGAGATTTCAGATTGATAAAAATTTGAAATGAATTTGAGACTGCCATGCAAAATGTTAGGTAGAGAACAGAAGCAGAAACAACTGGATTCCAAGTCCTTATGGGTAGCACTTGGCAAGATCAAAACTGAAATTGATGCAAAATCTGAATGAAAGAGAAGACTGACAGTGATGCCAATGATTTATGGTCAACTGCACCATTTGACCTTAATACAATGAGTAAATTCCTAGTCATGAGTTACAATTGCTGCAGCTGAAGAAATGATAATCCAAGCCTTATGACTACTTAATTTTGATACTGACCTCCAATACCTCCAAAGCCTCTCACATACTGAGAACCTTCTTGGGACTTGTCGGTGATGATTTCCAGTGTTGCACCAAATGTCTTGTAATTGTTTGCAAGCCACTCCAAAAGAGGTTGGCACTCCACCAACTCTAATTCAACTCCACTCTAGAATTGATAAATGAAGTGTTACAACGGCAATATCACACAATCCAAATAATAGGCAACAATCAAAAAGAATGCAGGAAACAATAGACCCTACATGAATTTCTTGACAGAACTGCACTTACATCTTTGTCAGTGAAATGAGATTTATCCTTCTCTTGTTCAGGTGTAAGATGGAGGACTTTTTCTTCTGATGTTGAGTGATTCTTAAGAACATAGCGCTGAATATCCAAATTTTCCCAACAGATAAGTGTCTCAACTGATCCAAGTTCTAAAGCTTTCAGAGTATCCTCCACACCAAAACAAAATTTACCAGTGTCTTGACTAATTTCATCAAAGTAACGGCCTGAGACAAGTGCAAACAGTTAGCACAGGATAGAGGATAGCTGCATTTGTGCACAATAAAATTAAAACAGTACACTTACCTATGAGTTTCTTCTCCTGAATAAATTTAACATTTTGTAGCGATTCCGCTGCCAACTCAATGGCTTGATTAAAACCATTTTCTCCACCATATGATACGTCAACCAGTTTGATCACCTTGGCTTGCAATCGCTAAAGGAATCATAATGAATTTTTATAGTCAGGTATTGCAGGCCACCACATACAGCCAATGAAAATGAAAAACACTTACAGGATCAAACATATCAGACTGACTAAGCTCAGTCTTAAAGTCAGCACTACCAGCAAGAATAAGCCCAGCAATATTGGGCTTATCATTAGTGATGAACAATTGTGTTGCAACCTCAGCAACTTTCCTGACATAGTTGTGACGCTTCTCCATTCTCAAACGGGCAAAACGAAGTGCAGACTGACCTCCTCTACCTGTTAACACCTCAAAAGTTACTTTTAGAGGACAGCACTATCTCTGAATAGATTGATAGAGTGGAGTAAGGGATTACCGTGTTTCTTAGGAAGGTCAACTGTAAATTTGTGTAAAACTTCTCGCGTATTACCCTGAAGTGTACCAAAGAGTGCTCCATTACCATCCATGACAATAAAACCAAATTTATTGTCGTCGGCAAGGAGAGCTGTCAGAGCTTCTGTGTGGAACTGGAACAGAGACAATCACATAAAAATTAAATGTCAATAAAAAGGTCCCCAACAAATTCCACACATGAAAAATTAATACCTTGTTGTCGCATAGGTACAGAGAAGTGTTGATTGGCTTGAATGGTTCAAAATCAATGTTAACCTTCTTTTCTTTTCCTTCATCAGTAACAATTGTTCCACAGTAGATAACTAATCCATTTGGAGGCACTAGAGAGATGTTGAAAATTATATGAGAATGTTATAAATGCATCACTCGAAAACTTGGTAAAACAGACCAAAAACAAGACAACCATACCTTTAGTATATAATTTGAGTCTGTGCTGTACTGAAGTGATGGCTCCAAGGACAGACAGCCTGTTTACTCTCGACTTGATGTTTGAAGCTGTACCAAATTCATCAGCCAACATTTTGCTTACACGGGAAATTTGATCTTTAGGTGGAATGATGAGAGAAATCATGCTTGTGCCGTTCCTGAAAAATTAATGTTATAAACAATTATGTTTGAGAAGCACTGAATCCAAGATGCCAACGTAAAACTGCAAATGTGATATTTAGAACAGATGACATTATGAAGGTTACTTAAACATAATAGTGTTCATCCTACAGTAGAGGATACTGAGCACAAACTTAATTCACATTGACATTATGCAATGGTACACATTTGGGACCAAAAAGACCGCATTTTTCTGAATATGAAAGTTAGCAAGCCATATGGGAAATAGAACTTCATTGTTTACAAGTGCCATTATAATAGTTGAAAAAAATTACGAGACGAAGAACAAGGAGCAAACGAACGAAAACAAGTAGAAATTGTTGTAAATTTTTAAAGGGCATTAATTACAAGTTTAAAATGGGAACGTGACCTAGCCATGGCATCGACCTAACCTATCCATGAGGAGCGTCCAGCCACTCACAGTAGGCCTAAATCAATTAATGAAACGAATGACTGAAAGTGGGCGCAAACAAAGTTTTTCGAGCGTCCATGAAAATCAAACGAGAAAACAGAGCGACTAAAAGCACATGACTCACCCTCTTGCCATTTCCAAACTTTTGATCAGCTTTTTGATTTTCCATATTTCGACGTTCCGGTCGGACGTCGTTTCTTCGTTGGAAGACATGGCGACTTTGTTTCGCGTACTCTAAATTCTACGGCCACAGGCGCTACTAAGTACTTAGAAACAAATCACCACGAAATTCTGGACGTGAAGTCCGTCCGTGGCTGTTCGTGGCAATTGGCAAAATGGCGAACTGCAGCCGGTCGCAGCCTTGTGGCTATCGAGCTGAAACTGGATTTTACCGGATTATCCCCAGTTCAGACGGTTCAGACCGTACAACTCGAGACCGTGGGGTGCCTGCGGCAGGGCCATGAACTGACCGTGCTGTAAGCTTTCCCGATAACGCAGCGGCCTGCTTGGAAATGTTATATTCTGTTTGGAAATTCAGTCAAAATTGGGGCGGCACTTAGGAACCCCCTGGACCTCCCCCGAAACCCCATCCCCATCCGGTGCAATGTGCATTGTGATTCTTTTTCTTTTTCTTTCCAGATGATCGGACTCCTGTTCGGAAGGTTCGGAACTCGGAGCGAATAATTTAGCGCCCTCTCCTCTGCCGCGGTGGTCAGGTGCATACATCTTGCAATGTAAACATGTAAACGTAGAAAAAAATTGCAAATATTTGACAGATGTTCTGTTATTATACTGTCTGCATGTTGTGATATGTGCTGATGCTAGTGCTAGACTTGGAACTTCCAGATTCAAGTTTGCTGAAAGCTTCGCGCCACAGCAGGGGTATGAGAAATCTATTCTCCAGCGCAGACAGCCGTGATGAGAACATTGGTGGAACGCATACACGGCACACGCTGTCGGCTCCTTCACTCACGTGCGTTTATGTTGTGATCACATTTAATTTGAATTTATTTTTCCACCATGGTTCGGAAGAAGATAGACAACCGTCTCCGCGTTTTAATTGAAAATGGGGTCATTATGGGACACCGAACATTGTTCGTCGTTGTTGGTGACAAGGGAAAAGACCAAGTAAGATGCATGTAAACACAATGTAACCTGTAAATTACATGTTCAAATTTGTTATGACCGTCTGTTTCGTGTCCATTTTTACAGAAAATTGGACTCTTGCTCACATTTTTTTTCCTTGTTCCATAACTCGATTTTCATCAATGTTTATTTTTTTAAAATTTGGAATCTCAGTAATGCCTATTTTTACCTAGTTTACATATTTTCAGGCTTCAGATCTCCAATTGTTTCATTTCTGTCTCATAGGTTTGCTTCCAGAGTAAATTTGACCATGTGAGACAGCCCAAGCACTCATTCCACTCCTAGTTGCAGGGCCTTTGGGCCTTCAGATAGGTGAACATCAGTCAATAACTACAGACAAACTTTGCTTTCATTAACCACTACGATATAAAAGTTGTCTCTCAAGATATGCTCAAAACATGTTTTAGCTGAAAATATTCACACTGAACCAAAGATTTAGGGACAGCACAAGAACTTCAAGTGAAAATTTATTTCCTGCAATGGTAGGTACCAGCCCCAGGGCTCAAAGGAGAAAATAATAAGAGGAGGTAGTATGCCGAACACCTGCTGACAACAGTTTTATAGGGTGCAAAAATGAAGATGATTGTGAGTTTTGAGCAAAGGTAGACAAACATTATGCTGATGAAATAAACACCACAGGAACAATAAGCTTCCAATATTATGTGATTTCTAACAGAAATTTCATTAGATGAAATGGACACTGAAGAGTGAGTAATAGCTCTACCTCATACTAGAATAAGTGCCTTTCATCAGAAATAATAATTGCATGTGTCTTTGGTACAAAGAAGACACAGAAACAAAGAAAAACAAAACAAAGTGACAGAATGACAATAAAACCAAATTTATTGTCGTCGGCAAGGAGAGCTGTCAGAGCTTCTGTGTGGAACTGGAACAGAGACAATCACATAAAAATTAAATGTCAATAAAAAGGTCCCCAACAAATTCCACACATGAAAAATTAATACCTTGTTGTCGCATAGGTACAGAGAAGTGTTGATTGGCTTGAATGGTTCAAAATCAATGTTAACCTTCTTTTCTTTTCCTTCATCAGTAACAATTGTTCCACAGTAGATAACTAATCCATTTGGAGGCACTAGAGAGATGTTGAAAATTATATGAGAATGTTATAAATGCATCACTCGAAAACTTGGTAAAACAGACCAAAAACAAGACAACCATACCTTTAGTATATAATTTGAGTCTGTGCTGTACTGAAGTGATGGCTCCAAGGACAGACAGCCTGTTTACTCTCGACTTGATGTTTGAAGCTGTACCAAATTCATCAGCCAACATTTTGCTTACACGGGAAATTTGATCTTTAGGTGGAATGATGAGAGAAATCATGCTTGTGCCGTTCCTGAAAAATTAATGTTATAAACAATTATGTTTGAGAAGCACTGAATCCAAGATGCCAACGTAAAACTGCAAATGTGATATTTAGAACAGATGACATTATGAAGGTTACTTAAACATAATAGTGTTCATCCTACAGTAGAGGATACTGAGCACAAACTTAATTCACATTGACATTATGCAATGGTACACATTTGGGACCAAAAAGACCGCATTTTTCTGAATATGAAAGTTAGCAAGCCATATGGGAAATAGAACTTCATTGTTTACAAGTGCCATTATAATAGTTGAAAAAAATTACGAGACGAAGAACAAGGAGCAAACGAACGAAAACAAGTAGAAATTGTTGTAAATTTTTAAAGGGCATTAATTACAAGTTTAAAATGGGAACGTGACCTAGCCATGGCATCGACCTAACCTATCCATGAGGAGCGTCCAGCCACTCACAGTAGGCCTAAATCAATTAATGAAACGAATGACTGAAAGTGGGCGCAAACAAAGTTTTTCGAGCGTCCATGAAAATCAAACGAGAAAACAGAGCGACTAAAAGCACATGACTCACCCTCTTGCCATTTCCAAACTTTTGATCAGCTTTTTGATTTTCCATATTTCGACGTTCCGGTCGGACGTCGTTTCTTCGTTGGAAGACATGGCGACTTTGTTTCGCGCCCCCCTCCCACACCTCCTCAGCTCGCTCGGAACAGTTCGGTGCAGGTTGGCAGTGCACATCGACAGTAACGAACGGCGACAGCACTGCCCGCGTGTCTGGTCCAAGCCGCTTTGGTTTCATGGTCCGTGGCTGTTCGTGGCAATTGGCAAAATGGCGAACTGCAGCCGGTCGCAGCCTTGTGGCTATCGAGCTGAAACTGGATTTTACCGGATTATCCCCAGTTCAGACGGTTCAGACCGTACAACTCGAGACCGTGGGGTGCCTGCGGCAGGGCCATGAACTGACCGTGCTGTAAGCTTTCCCGATAACGCAGCGGCCTGCTTGGAAATGTTATATTCTGTTTGGAAATTCAGTCAAAATTGGGGCGGCACTTAGGAACCCCCTGGACCTCCCCCGAAACCCCATCCCCATCCGGTGCAATGTGCATTGTGATTCTTTTTCTTTTTCTTTCCAGATGATCGGACTCCTGTTCGGAAGGTTCGGAACTCGGAGCGAATAATTTAGCGCCCTCTCCTCTGCCGCGGTGGTCAGGTGCATACATCTTGCAATGTAAACATAGTGCTAGACTTGGAACTTCCAGATTCAAGTTTGCTGAAAGCTTCGCGCCACAGCAGGGGTATGAGAAATCTATTCTCCAGCGCAGACAGCCGTGATGAGAACATTGGTGGAACGCATACACGGCACACGCTGTCGGCTCCTTCACTCACGTGCGTTTATGTTGTGATCACATTTAATTTGAATTTATTTTTCCACCATGGTTCGGAAGAAGATAGACAACCGTCTCCGCGTTTTAATTGAAAATGGGGTCATTATGGGACACCGAACATTGTTCGTCGTTGTTGGTGACAAGGGAAAAGACCAAGTAAGATGCATGTAAACACAATGTAACCTGTAAATTACATGTTCAAATTTGTTATGACCGTCTGTTTCGTGTCCATTTTTACAGAAAATTGGACTCTTGCTCACATTTTTTTTCCTTGTTCCATAACTCGATTTTCATCAATGTTTATTTTTTTAAAATTTGGAATCTCAGTAATGCCTATTTTTACCTAGTTTACATATTTTCAGGCTTCAGATCTCCAATTGTTTCATTTCTGTCTCATAGGTTGTTATATTACACCACATGCTGTCTAAAGCTGAAGTCCGAGCTCGCCCATCGGTTCTCTGGTGTTACAAGAAAGAGCTGGGCTTTAGCAGGTATTTTCATCAATTTAGCTCTGTCTGTGTGTTAGTACCTCAATACTTTATTGCATAGTCTATTCATTCACACTGCAAATTTTCTTATTCAGTTATAGGAAGAAAAAGATGAAAAATTTACAGAAGAAAGTGAAATCTGGTACACTGAATGTTAATGAAGATGATCCATTTGAGCTGTTTGTGGCATCCACCAACATTAGGTATTGCTACTATTCAGAAACACACAAAATTCTAGGTAACACATTTGGCATGTGTGTTTTGCAGGTGTGTATAAGTGACTTCTGACAGTTCATGAGACCTTGGAACTGAGATCTGTGAGTACTTTTTGACTCTATCATTTGTCATTTACAGGACTTTGAAGCCTTGACCCCAAACTTACTGGCCAGAACTATAGAAACTGTTGAAGGAGGTGGCATAGTTGTGATTTTGTTGCGCTCTGTTTCATCATTGCGACAACTTTATAGTATGAGCATGGATGTCCATGATAGGTTTCGAACAGAAGCTCATACAGACGTGGTCTGCCGATTCAATGAAAGGTTGGTGTGCCTCTATCTCATGATTTTTTTATTTTTTTAAGCAAAGAACATTGTTTTAAATTATTAATACTTGTTTCTTTTACCATAGATTTTTGCTGTCCCTGGCATCATGTTCCCGCTGCATTGTTGTTGACGACCAACTAACTGTGTTACCCCTCTCATCTCATCTCTTAGATGTGAAGCCTATATCTAAATCTGAAGTTGAGCCCCATAATTCAGAACTGGCAGAACTGAAAGAAAGTTTAAGAGATACCCAGCCAATTGGTGTCCTTGTAAACTGTTGTAAAACAGTAGATCAGGTCTATTGCTTATGTTTTCTTTCTTCCTCAGACTTCCCCTGATCTCTGCAGCTCAAAGTACTTATTTTTAATTCCCTTTAACTCCTTTTTCCAGGCTAAAGCACTTCTAAAGTTTGTTGAGGCTATATCTGAGAAAACTCTTAGATCCACAGTATCCCTCACTGCTGCCAGAGGCAGAGGAAAATCGGCTGCTTTAGGATTATCTGTTGCAGCAGCTGTAGCATTTGGCTACTCTAATATCTTTGTGACTGGACCCACCCCAGAAAATCTGAAGACATTTTTTGAATTTATCTTCAAAGGCTTTGATGCCCTAGAATATCAGGAACATTTGGACTACAGCTTGGTTAGGTCAACAAATCCTGAATTCAACAAGGCTTTGGTCCGAGTGAATATTTTCCGTGACCACAGGCAAACCATTCAGTACCTGCATCCAACTGACCATCAAAGACTTGGACAGTGTGAGCTTCTTGTCATAGATGAAGCTGCTGCCATCCCATTACCATATGTCAAGTCTATGCTGGGTCCTTACCTTGTATTCTTGGCTTCTACTATCAATGGGTAAGGTTCTAGTAAGGAAAGATATTGATGGAAGAAGTGATTCCCTATGTTTGTGATGTCAACAGTAATTCATTTACTTTCTTATTCCCCTTGATTAGGTATGAAGGTACAGGTCGTTCACTGTCATTGAAGCTTCTGCAGCAGCTAAGAACCCAGGCTGCACCGACCGGTGTCGTGGCCAATAAGGGAAAGGACCAGTCCGCTGCCACGGGCCGTTCTTTAGCAGAAGTCACGCTGAATGAATCTATTCGTTATTCACCAGGAGATGCTGTTGAAAAATGGCTTACAGATCTTCTTTGCCTAGATGCTACATCTGTAGAGCCTATTTTATCAGGCTGTCCGCCTCCCGAATCCTGTGATCTGTACTATATAAATAGGTAATACTTCATTCCACTTCATCATGTTTTCCAAATTACTTCTGTAAACTTTTTGTCACTCAGATCTCACTTTTTTTGTTTTCTTTCTTTCAGAGATACACTTTTTTGTTATCATAAGGCATCAGAGGCATTCCTTCAGAGAATAGTCGCCCTTTATGTTGCTTCTCATTATAAGGTTGATAATTTACCATATGGTGGTTATACAATAATATAGTAATAATAACAAAATAATCATCTTTTCTCCCTGCTTTGCAGAATAGTCCTAATGATCTTCAAATGATGTCAGATGCTCCCGCTCATCATTTGTTTTGTCTTCTTGGACCTGTAGATCCCAATGCAAAGTCTCTTCCTGAAGTGCTTGTTGTTATCCAGGTAAGTAGTTATAAACCATTATAACATTAGGCTGTCATGTCTTGCTTCTATGTCTCCTTATGGATTGCTGCCTCCCCCTGCCCAGGTTTGCCTGGAGGGTCAGATATCTCGAGAAAGCACATCAGATGGCCTGGCCAGAGGGAAAAGAGCGGCCGGAGATCTCATACCATGGACTGTAGCCCAGCAGTTCCAGGATCAGGACTTCCCCATGCTGTCTGGGGCTCGTGTGGTGCGAATAGCTACACATCCAGACTTCCAAGGGGTAAGTAACAGACGATGTGTCCAAATATATTGATGTACTATTAATTTAATTTCAATTTCATTATATGATAAATATTTTTTTAAAGAATCTTTGTTTTTATTTTTGCAGATGGGTTATGGAACTCGTGCTCTGGAACTTCTGAAGCGCTACTATGAAGGCTCCATGTTTTCTTTAGATGATGATGATAGTCTTGCTAAAAAGGAGGATGCGCCAGAAGCTGATGAAGATGTTGGTCTCTTGGAGGAATCAATTGAACCACGGAAGTCTCTCCCTCCTCTTTTATTGAAGCTGTCAGAGAGAAAACCAGAGAAACTTGCTTACTTAGGAGTCTCTTTTGGACTGACTTTACCACTACTGAAATTCTGGAAAAGAGCAGGTTTTGTCCCAGTGTATCTTAGGTAACCCAAATAAACATTTTTCAAACTTTTATCAAACCCATGGTGATGATTTGGAGCTCCATTTTGGATTTTCATGATGGTTTACTTTGTAGACAAACAACAAATGACTTGACTGGTGAGCACTCATGCATAATGCTGTCTTTGCTTGGAGAAGAATCTGGTGATGACTACAGTGCAAACCGTGGTGGCTCAGTGTGGCTTAAGGAATTTTTTGTGGACTTTCGACGTCGCTTCATCAATTTGTTGAGCTATCAGTTCCGCACATTTGCTCCAGCTTTGGCTCTTGGCCTTCTGCAGAATAAAGCAGTTCAAGTTCCTCAAAAGTGTATGTGTTTTAAATATGTACTTTTACCATTATCAATTATTCACACGCAATCTCTGGTGAAACCTGGTGTAATGTAATGTATTTCAGTTTATTTTTGCTATGCTGGTTTACAGTGCTATCTTCCCAAGAATTAGATGTGTTCCTTACCCAGTATGACTTGAAGAGGTTGGAAATGTACACCAATCAGCTTGTAGATTATCATCTGGTAATGGATCTTCTTCCACATCTCGCTCGATTTCATTTCTTAAATCATATGGGAGATATGCATCTGTCTGCGGCTCAAGCTGTAAGTTTTGTAATGAAAACTAGCTATTATTATGTAATTTTGTTGAATGTTACAGAAAATCTATTGACATTTTGCAGGCCATTCTGTTAAGTCTAGGGCTCCAGCATCGTACTGTGGATGATGTAGCTGCTGACCTAGAACTGGCAGCAAGTCAAATTCTTGGTCTTTTTAATAGGACTGTGAGACGGGCTGTGAGTGTTCTCAGCAATGTCACGGCCAATGCTGTTGAGGCATCCATGGGGGGTCCCAAACAAACTTCGAATGACAATTCTGCTTTACAGAGTGGGAAGGGCCTCACTGACGAATTAGATCAAGCCGCCAAGGTAATATTTCTTCCTGTCTTCTGTTTAAATCCTACTTTTATGTATGTTTTTGAAACGTATTTGGTTTTTTAGGAACTGAAAGTAAAGCAGAAAGCAGAATTAGAGAGGCTCAAAAAAGAAAACCTAAGCCAATATGTCATCAAAGGCTCTGAACAAGAATGGGGGAATGCTCTCAAAGGAAAAAGCAAAAATATTATATCGGTTAAAAGGTTAGTGATTGTTATAGTTATTGTGATTGGATATCTTCTTTCAAATGTTATTCAATATTGCTAATGTCGTTTCCAGTGGAGAAAAAAGGCCAAGTGAAGATCAACAGGATAATAATGGTTTTGATGATGGAGAACCCAAACCTGATAGGAAGAAAAAGAAGAAAGACAGAAGGTCTAAATAGGTAGCTTTGTCGTTTAGAAATTACCGTAATTATAAAAAAAAATTTACTCATACTGTTTGTTTATTTGAACCATCTGTGTAGGAAGCGCAATTTGTGGTTGTAAATATTTGACTGTATAAGTTATAAGTTATACTTATAAAAATTTAAGTATTTTCTGTAGGTGTATATGCATGGAATTAAAATTTGAATAAAGCAGAGAAAATAAAAGGTTTTGATATCGCACATCCGTTTTAATTCCATTTTACATCTGGAAAATGTTACAATCAAACAAGTCAGTAGTCGAATCTACCAGCAGTAACCTAAGGCAAGTGGTAGTTGCACACTTTTTGGATGATATGATGCCTCAGGCAGCACCTTGTGAACAGTATTTCACAATCACTTCTGTCGAGGGCATTGCCTGGTACCCCTATTCATTTTTGGGCTCCACCATCTGTAGAGGTGAATTGAAGAGCGCAAAGAAAATTGGCAGGAAAAAGAAAACCTTATCCGTACAGCTGATTTAATAAAACTGCAGTGTTACCACAAAAAATATAATTCAATATGCATAGAAAATCGTTCTAGGAAATGTTTCAGAAACATTTTTTAAATCCTAATTGAAAACTAGAGGTATGTACTTCTCCATCAAGTAAATTTTGTACACACTTGTTTTAATCAGCGAATTTCGAGAGGAAGTAAGATACATTTTTCATTTGAGCAAGGTTTACTCATTTGAAATTACAAGTCATCTATGCAATTTGGGTGCAGAACATGTACACTGTGCTGATAGACGTTAAGGGAGCGCACAATTTCTTTCGTTTATAATGTTTTCTTTTTCGGGGGTAGGAAGTCAACAGGACGCCAGTCAGATGCCCCGTTGACTTCGCAGGCCGCGGGGACGGTCTGTCGCTAGATGTAAGCTTACGGTGGGGAGAGACGGGGATATCGAGTGAAACTTGTTAACCAAATTACCCCTACACCGAGCACACGAAGTCATTCCAGGGGCCCAGAGTCTGGAGTGACTTGTCTAGCGACAGAGCGTAGGATGCGATTGGAAAAGGAGTATAAACTGGATATCCTGCGCGGCCCGCATCCTCACCATTACCTCGTCAACCACTGAAATTATCGCCACTTTCAGTCAAATCTTCCTGTCACGTGACCATCTTATTGCCAGTCAGCATTTGTTTACCTACAAATAATTTGATATGGAAAATTCACTCTCGCCACGTGACAGAGAGCCATTAGAATAAAGGTTTGTGATCTTTCGCTGTGTACAAACAGGAAAGTGGCTCAGCGATACTTAAGAAATTGGCGGCCGACTTACACATAGAAAAATTTATGTACAATGGCTACCATAGTATAACAATCTTTTTTGATATGATGAATGTCAATGTCCTCTACGCAATGCTAAAGAGGCAGGTTATTTATCACAAAAGATCGAGTCCCTTTTGGACACTCTTGACTGAACGGAGCAAAACGTTGCCAAAAATAAATATATAGCGACCATATGCGCATCGATAATAGAAACATAACAATAACAACAACAAGAATAATATGCACAGTTAGAATGAACGCATGTAGAAGAGGCCGCCGCAAATTTAATTAATTTTCAAAGAAGTCCAAAGAGTCCAGAAACTTGCATTCGTTATGACTACAAAATGTGTACGTTCAAACAAAGCTCGAGTGCATTACAACCTATCTGACACCTATAAAACATCTACTCTCTTTTCTCATCCCTTAATTAAGAGCAACCGGAGATTCAGCCATTTTTAGTTTAATTACATATCCCCTAAATTACTTAATTACATGGCAACAATATAATCACCTGTAGGTTTGGTCAACTTAAAACCAGTTAAAACATATCAAATCATTTATACAATATTTTTTTTTATTATACAGAGTCATTATAATATACAATGTACAGAACGTTATTTTTACATAGTAATATATAGTGAATTTAAAAGTGGAAGCACTGGTGTTGAGTTATTATAACCTACGACAATGTGCAAGTAGTCTCAGTATCACCCTTAAAATTAGTTTGTACAAAGCAGTGCAGTTTGTCTATCGAAGACTTTCCATCGCCTGTCGTGATATCGGAGGGGCTGTCAAGCCTTCCGACGGAAGCTAGTCGTCTGACATCCGTACAAAAATATGAATACAAGATATTTTCGGGGAGAGCCGATGGTTGGCAAAATACCGAGTATTTCAAAATGATGAGGCACCTCTCGCCCCCCCCCCCTCCCAAAGGATTCGTCCCCCCTCCTAATCTTTCGTTGACACTGGTTGTAAGTATTTACAAGTTGACAACTCGTCCTCATAGCAGGGCGGCCGCCTCGTGGCCCTCGACGACGTTGGTGCTGGTGGACGCCGTCGGCCCCGGGGACTGCGACACGACGAGGTCCACCGCCTGCCCCACCGGGGTGCACGCTGCGGACACAACACCACACTAGAACACACCTCTTGAGGAGACCGGAGGAGACCGGAGGAGACGGAGCCCCAACAGCGGGCCGCGCGGGCCGTAGGCCGTACTCACCCTGGTAGTGGCCGCTGCCCCTGTTGTTGTGGTCTGCGATGGCCGTGGTGGCGGTGGGCATGCCGCTGGAGGACGCCCGGCCGCCGCCGGACCGCCGCCGGTACGTGGTGCTCATGGTGAGCCGGCGGACGTTCTTCTCTGGGTGGAACAGGATGATGTACACCTTGGGCGCGAACAGGCAGCCCAGCGACACCCAGGCCGACAGCGAGATGGACACGCACAGCGTGAGCGCCTGCACCTCCTGCGCGTGCCTCGTCGTGAAGTAGATGGGCAGGAAGGCCAGCCAGATGACGCACGTCGTGTACATGGTGAACACGATGAACTTGCTCTCGTTGAAGTTCTCCGGGATCTTGCGCGTCTTGAAGGCGTACACGGTGCACACGCAGATGAGCAGGATGTTGTAGAGCTGCGACAGCAGGAAGGACTCGTCGTTGATGCGGCACTTGAGCCACACCTGTCGCCGGTCCGGGTAGTCGAAGCGGGTCCCCGGCGGCTCCACCACCAGCCAGGCGAACGTGCCCAGCGTCTGCACCAGGATGAGCCCCACTGTGATGAGCACCTGCGGCCGGAGAGCAGAGCTGAGCAGAGCGCAGAATAGCAAGCGAGCCGAGGCCAGGCCGAGAGGAGAGCATGCGAGCGCCTGTGGTCGGCAGGGTAGGCAGCCCGCGGCACACGCCGGCCCGGCGGGCTGGCCTACCGCGCTGGCTGCAGGGGCTCCCCGCTTCGCCGAGGGGCCGTCCGTGCGGGACTTGGAGGAGGGGGGGGGGGGTAAAAAAAACCACATGATAAACTGAAACCGCGTATCGGGGTGAGGGTGGTGCTTGGAGTCAAACTGTCGTTGGCGCAAGCTTCAGTCTCCTAAGGTGACTGCAGGTTTGGTGGGCCCGATTCCCACTGACAGTCCCACGCATTTCCCCACGCTGATTTTTTATAGCTTTTTTGGGGGTTTCCAACGCAAATCAAATTGCCTTCATGTTCTTTTCACGTGGTTCCCGAACGGCTCCTTCTGCGGACGGAAACTATTTCACATTATTAATTTGAAGTAATTTGCGAAAAAGACCGGCCCTTACCTGGGATTTGGGACTGATGAACTTGGGCCGGCGCGCCGACTTGGAGGCCGAGTCGAAGATACGGGAGATCCGGTTGGTCTTTGTGAGCAGGGCCGAGTAGATGATGCAGAAGCCCATGCCGACGGAGAAGCGCTGCACCGTGCACATGAGCAGCGAGGGCTTCTGCAGCAGGATGAAGGTGTTGGCGAAGCACAACGTGATCCCCATGAGCAGCGCGTACGACAGCTCTCGGCCCGTAGCGCGCACCTGCCGACACACCGGGGGACACAGACGGGGATGAGTAAAGGCCCGGTGCAGCCGCTGGAAAATAGCCATGTCTCTCTCGTTGAATTTAGCTGAAGTTGGAATCAACTAGGCTGCCCAAAGGCCAATCGCGGGAAAATTTGTGTCACGTGTTTCGTAGTGATAGTTTTAGTCCGATAGGGTTCAAAATTCACGTCGCTCGCTCGCTTGATTGGAATTAATCAATAAATATTCAAGAACATTCAAGATATACAAGAACAATATTTCAGTTATCAGTTTCAATGATCGCGTATGATCGCGTACGGACGGCACGACGGTGTCTCCCGGATGGCACAACCTTGGAGAGCCCTTGCGGGAATACCCAGGGCCGGGAGCCGTAGGTCCACTTTCTTTCATTAATTCCTCAATTTCGTTTTGTACGAAAAGTACGAAAAGGCATTTTTAAATGATTCTTTGACCTAGAATCGAAACATTTTTTGAAACATGCCTTTTTGGCATTAAGCAGAGAATTCGAACTTACTAACGGGTCATTGGGGGCACACCAGCTCAGGTTTATTTGTAAAATGACTTCTAATAGACGATGAATGGACAGTATGACCGGACAAATGACTGGACAAAGTGACAGAGTCAATGACCGGACTAAAAGGCGGTGAATGGACAGTATAACCGGACAAAGTTACGGAGATAATGACCGGACCAAAAGGCGATGACCGGACAGTATGACCGGACACTTGAGCGGACAAACTTATGAGAATGATGACTGGACTGATGGCTGTGTGCGGTCATAACCGTGGTGACGAACGGACAAGAAATCTTTCGTCGCTGATAGCGCTCCGCCTCGCGGCTCGCTCCGCGAATAAGGGACTTTTTTGAAAGAGAGAGAGAGAGAGAGAGAGAGAGAGAGAGAGAGAGAGAGAGAGAGAGAGAGAGAGAGAGAGAGAGAGAGAGAGAGAGAGAGAGAGAGAGAGAGAGAGAGAGAGAGAGAGAGAGAGAGAGAGAGAGAAAGAGAACAGCCAAGCACTGAAATGGCGGGAGGGATTGCGCTGCGGCTGCGGCATAGGGTCGGATCGTATATGGGAACGGGAGCGAGACAGAAGCGAGGGGGGCGGTGAGACGTCTGCCCTGCCGTATACAGTATCGTAAACCGTCTTCCCAAAGCGCGGGCATCATTCCACGTCCCCCTTCTGTTTCTTCCGATCAGGCCGACATTTTTACCTCCTCCACTTTTCCTGTTTCCCGTCCTTTCCTTTTTTATCTCCCGTTGTATCTGTTCGCCGATTCAGCGCGGTAAACGCGTGACCCGTGAAAAAACTTGGGGGGGGGGGGGTAGGGGGAATTCCCCCCAAACCTCGGGGTACGGATGGGTAAGGAGGAGGCAGGAGAGAAGACGAAGAGCCGTGGGGGAATGTGTGGGAGGGAGAGAGCAAACTGCAAAGGTAAAGTGCCGTGTGGCCAGGTCCGGGGAGAGCTAGGCACGCACAGAAAAACGGGGCAGCCGTGATGTGTCACGACTTAAGTGCGAGCAGTAGTAGCAGCAGCAGCAGCAGCAGCAGCAGCAGCAGCAGCAGCAGCAGCCGACCGGATGTGAGACCGGACCAGGTAAGGCAGAGGGCAGCGGGGGGTTAGTGGGGGGGGGGGGGGGGCGGCACCGGGCACCAGACATGCCCACGGCCCTCGGCCCTTGCCTCGCCTCCTCACCAGCGGGGTGTCGTTGTACTGCACGAACACGCCTACGGTAGCCAGCGTGAAGGCTACGCCGGACGCAGCCACGATGAGCGGTCCGTAGGCCACCGGCGAGAAGAATGGGATGTACTGGACCTGCAAACGGCACAGAGAACATGTCATTACAATGCGGACATGTGCACGTCGTGGATAACTACTCTCGAGTGGAAAAAAACTGCGTATCCAAAAAAAAAAAAAGTTTCCAAAAGTACATAACAAGACAGGCATGGAGAACGCTTTAGCGTTCTGGGACACTTGGTCTTTTGGTATTGAGGAAATATAACCCCTTTTGCCCCCCCCCCCCCCACCTGGCGACGGCTGGTCCCAAGACTACCACCGATCGGCGGTCTCTTAAAACGAGTATTTTTATTTCTTGTGAAATCTGTTGTTACTTTCGAAACTACTTCAATGCCCAACCAAAACGCCCCCAAAACAGAATCCCTACGTTCCTTAGTTTTCGAGCTGATTGAAGGTCTTAACTGAAGGGCGAGTGCAGTACTCGTTCTTTTTCGCTTCTCCGTCATAGTAGTAATAGTAGTAGTAGTAGTAGTAGTAGTAGTAGTAGTAGTAGTAGTAGAAGAGGCAAAGAACGAGTAAAAACTAAGTCCATAAAAAAAAAATCAAACACTTACAACAGTTTACAAACTCAAATTGACACCCTTGCTTTGTGCCTAGTGTAGTCATACGTACGTCCAGCTCGTAGCACGACCGCTTGTCCGGGTACGGCCAGCTGCCCTTGCCGCAGTCGGCACACGTCGACTCGTTGTAGACGTACTCGTACTCTTCGCAGGTGTCGCAGATCCAGCAGCACACGTCGCCCTGCCGAACACAGAGTGTACATATACGTATATGTATGCATATACATATACGTATACATATACATATATACATAGACATATACATAGACATATACATAGACATATATATATAGACATATACATATAAATCAACGCGTAGTCATTTGGCCGCAGACACACTTCTGTTGCCACTGCCAGACGCGTGTGGAGTGGGTAGAGTTTCTGCTTTTGACGCGGTGAGGGTCGGGTAGAATCGGGTCGGGTTGGGTCGTGGGTTCGGACCAGAGGCGGCGGCTGCAGCGGCTGCAGCGGCTGCAGCTGCAGCGGTGCCGGTGGTTCCGCGCCGCACCCAGACCAGCGGTCGGCACAGAAACAGAAACCTGTTCCGCTCTCCGTTCGGGGAGGTCCGCCGCAGCGCGGCCCTTGCCCAGAGCAGCACGCCAATCCTAATAACTACGCCACCTTTTAAGTTTGCGGAAATGAGCGTGGCGTGGCGGCGGACTCGAGGGAGCACACTCATTACAGCAGCCGCCACTGCCGCCGCGACAGAGGCCCCATTGCCCTGCATTGCGGGCTGAAGCGGCATCCCAAACATTATTATCATTTGATTGCGGAGGCGTGAAATAATTACTTTGTGGTCACGCGGATGGGGGGGGGGGGGGTTGGAGGGAGGTAGGAGTCTGTGGTTTGTCCTGCTGTTTGGACCACATTAAACTTTGCACCTCCCGTGACGGTCGGGGCCACCTGCCCCCTTCCCCTTCCCTCCCTCTTCTCTCTGTGGTCTGCCGCGGGCTGATGGCCAATCCAAGGTGCTAACCACAGTGTAATTGAGGCAGCCCCAGACCAGGCCCGAGACCAGGCCAACCGACACGGGTCCGCCTGGGAGCCCCCCCCCCCTCTCTCTCTCTCTCTCTCTTTCTCTTCTCTCTCTCTCTCTCTCTCTCTCTCTCTCTCTCTCTCTCTCTCTCTCTCTCTCTCTCTCTCTCTCTCTCTCTCTCTCTCTCTCTCTCCCGCACTCGACTTATGGCAAGGCCGACCCTCGACGCCTTCCCCCGCCGTAGCACACAGGGTGCCGTGTCGGGCGTCAGGGACACCTGCGTCCTGGTGCATGCACACCGCCATAAACCTCGGGGAGGTCCCGGAGGCCCCGGAGGCCCCGGAGGCCGGGGATGGGAGGCTACCCGGTCAGGATCTCTGTCCGCCGTGCTGCAGTACATCGGCCTGTCGGGGAGCCGCGAGGACCCTGGGCGCGGCGGCCACAGCTGCCGAGGGATGCCAGCAGCAGCAGCAGCAGCAGCAGCAGCAGCTAATATCCGTCGGATGTTCACACGCCCCCCCAGCCCAGCAGGGCGGGCCCTCGCCGAGCCGAAACCTTGGGAGGAGGACTGGGGCCGCCGGGGGCCGCGCTGTTCGGAGGGTTGCCGACCCATCACTGCCCCCTCCCCCTCCCACTCTCGCCCACGTTTACCGACGACAAGGCCTTCGACTCCATCAAATTTCCCTCCAGGAATAGCAACAATTTCCCTCCTGCGCGGCTTCTGCTGCGGCGTGGCGTGGCGCGGCATAGCGGGGCGGCGTTCGTCTCTTTCGCTGAGAACAAAAATGGCTTTCGTAGCTCGCGGCGCGCGGCCGGCAGCGGCCGGCCCGGTGTAAAAGGGACCATTTACCCCCCCCCCCTTTGGGTGTGCCCCCCGGCACACCAGCCCTAAGGATAGTGTACCCCCCTCCCCCACGACCGACTTGGGGACACACCAGCCCTGGGGACTACCCCTCATGACCGACTTGGGAGCACACCAGCCCTGGGCCATGTACCCCCCGGGGGACACACAGCCTCTAGGGCTGGTGTGCCCCCAAATCGGTCAAGGAGGGGGGGGGGCACGTAGTCCCGAGGGCTTGTTGTACCCCCAGCACATGGTGCCGGGGGGCACAGCTTGCCTGGGGGCATGCTATCACTGCCACACCGGTTTGCGGACGGGACGGGACAGCCTTTCTGAATCTCCCCGCTCCCCGCTCCCCGCTCCCCGCTCCCCACTCCCCGCTCCCCGCTCCCCGCTCCCCGCTCCCCGCTCCCCGCTCCCCGCTCCCCGCTCCCCGCTCCCCGCTCCCCGCTCCCCTCCGCCGCCTCGGCAGTCGTCGAATGAAAGGCGCACGGGACAGGCGGCACTGAGTCTTCATATTGCCATAATTTGCCGCACACATTGCCACGAACGAGGAGAGAATAAATAAAACGGGATCGGGCGGAAATAAGGGGTCCGCCATATCCATCCCTTCCGGTGTGCGGACGGGCCTGGACGGACCTGGCCGGCCGGTGGGGCCGACGGGCCGACGGGCAGCGCACTGCAGGATTTCGACTTCACTTCCGCCTTTTACGGAATCGGATCATTTGCCCGAAATGGCCGCTCAGCCCGAGTCCCTTGGGGACCGGCTGGACCATCATAGCCGCCAAAAAATCGGCCCCGGCCTCGATCCCTGATCACGGGTCCCCTGGCGACGCGGGGGGCGGACGGCGCGGGTGCCTGCTGCCTGGCCGACGGCCTTAACGAAGGAGATCCGGAGCGGGGTGCTGACGGCCGGGGGCGGCCGGGGCTCTGGGGCCGGCCGGCTGGTGGACCCCGTATGTACTCGGCACCAAGATAGGCGGGCACCAATTAGCAAAGCCCCGTTCGGCCTGGGCTCCGCTGGGCTCGGCTCGTCAACGCCAAGCCCCAGTCGGGGTGGTGAGCAATATTCTGGGGGTTGGCAGGCGCTCTGCGGCGCGCCGGCCTGGGGCCCGGCTAGGCCCGGCCCTCTGCAGCTGGGGACGGCCCCGGCCGCTGGCAGCCACTGCCGCCACTGGACCGTTTGGTGGACCAATCAGCACGCAATTACTGAAGGACGGCACAGGAAGCGACGGACAGCGTTTGCCTCCGGGCTGTGCTGGGCTGCTGGGGCCCACCGGCCCACCCCGACGTCTTACCCCGACTTTATACGACTGGTGCTTAAATCTGCGAGGATTTACGCGCACCGCGACAGCAAAGAGAAACAGAACAAAAAGAAAGCGACGGCGTGGCAGTATTTGAACCCGCACCGTACCTTCTTGTGGTGGCGCTTGATCATCCCGACGCCGCAGGGCTCGGAGCAGGTGGACGTCGGGACGCTGCGGGTGCCGTTGGTCCACGCCAGGGCCTCCACGTCCAGCACCAGCGTCTCCGACCACCAGCCCACGGTCTGCAAGGGAGAGCAGCAACAGTTGTGACCATTTATTAGTATTTTGTTTGCTGAACATAATGGTGTTGGGCTGGGGGAACTTTTCCGTAGCACTGCTGCTCGCTGCTCTTTGTTCTGTCTACGCCTGCCCAATGTGACATCATTTGCGCGCCTACCGAGGTGAACGCATTCCTCCGTGACAACATGTAAAAACATTTCCATATTTGTCGAGATGGAAGAGACTCCCCCCTCCCCCCCCCTCTCTGTCTCTGTCTCTCTCTCTCTCTCTCTCTCTCTCTCTCTCTCTCTCTCTCTCTCTCTCTCTCTCTCTCTCTCTCTCTCTCTCTCTCTCTCTCTCCCCCCCCCTCTTTCTCTCTCGCACAGTAGTACCCTTTACAGCCGACAGTTTGCGGCCGTGCCACCGCTGCGAGCGCCATCACCCCCTCGAATCTCAATCAGCACTCCGACGCCTGAGCCTAAACAAGGTTGGCAGCCGTGTAAATGGGGGCTGTTTGGGTGTGCAGCCCCGGCAGCCCCGGCAGCCCTGTCACGGCGGCATTCACATCCGGGAGATTGGCGGCCCTGGCAACGACGTCGGTCTCGGCAACACCCGGCAGCCACAAAGCCCCAGCCCTGCCCCGCCCGTGTGCGAATACCTGTCATGTGTTGCGCGTATGTGTACACTGCTCGTAACACAACATGAACGCCATTCGTTCTCGGGAAAAGAAAGTCAATTCCTATCGCACACGTCATGATGACTGTATTTTTTTATTTTTTTTTTGGTGGGAGGACAGGGCTTTATTATGGTGGCTAATAATTGCCACCTGGCCGACCGTGAGAAATCAAACCAGCAGAGTCTCAATAATAGTAATAATAATTATAATAATTGGCCGCGACATCAATGAGCACTTGGAGTGCGCGGCACGGCCAAGCACTAGCCGGCCCCGACCACCCCGACGCCTCGAGTGGACCTATTTGCCGTAATGGCGACAGCCGACTTGAAAAGCCGCCGAAAAGGCCGGCGCGGCACGGCGAGGCTCCTCAGCGTCGCAGAGGGGGAGAAAAAGAAAATGGAGAAAAACAGGGAGAACCTTTTTGTTTTCTCTCCCACCGCCCTTCACGGGCCACAAAGATGTGATGCAATTTTGGCGAGAAGGGTAGGAGGGGGAAGGGGGTGGGGCAGCGCACCCAACCGGAGGCGGCCAGCAGAGAATAGTTGGAGATTCTTGACGATACTTTGAGGTCGGCTAGAGCTCCCCAGAGGACGCATGGCGCACAGGTCCTGGTGACCGCGGGGCTCCGCGGGGCTCCGCTGGGCTCCGCTGGGCTCCGCTTGGCTCCGCTGGGCTCCGCTAGCCTCCGCTAGGCTCCCTTCGAGACTCGCCGCTACGCCCAACAGGATTTCTCCTGTATTGTCAAAAAGGGCGAAGGGGAGATGTTGACTTTTTCCGGGATTCTTTTCCTCTTGCGGACTCCGTATGGCAAAGTTTGCGATGCGACGGTTGAGGGGGGGGGGGAGGCACCCTCTCTCTCACCTCTGGAGCTTGCCTGCCCTGCCTGCCAGACTGTTTCCTTCTCTCTCCCCCTCACTTCTGGAGCTTGCCTGCCCTGCCTTCCAGACTATCTCTCTCTCCTCGCGAGCGGTTGGTGGTGGCGACATTCTTGGCTATCGGCAATGCGACTGAATACCAAGCCGTTTCTCACCTTGTCCCCCCCCCTCCCCCTCCACCGCTGTGCGCACCGTCAACTTTATCCTGAGACGTCTTGTCTCACTCGAATCCTCTCGTGGGGACCGAACATGTCTCGCTCTCTCACTCACACGCACACGGATAACTTCACAAGTCTCCGCTTTGAGTCGCTCTGAGACCGCTGAATCGTTTTGATCGTCCCGCCGCTTGCGCAGCCGTTGCCTGTCGGGCCTGAGATTGGCCCCAGCTGCCCCTCCCCCCCTCCCGTCCCCCCTGAGCCCCCCCCCCCTACCCCCTTAACCTCCGCTTCAGCCACGAGGCCTCTTGAAATGCCTCCAAAGGCCCCGGGGGCAGTAAACATGCTCACCGCCCATCCTCTCTAAAAAAAAAAAAAAAAAAAAAAAAAAAAGCTTGTCACTTTTGCTTCTTCAACGAAACGAAGCATCTTTTTTTTCGTTCCCTCGGTGTGCTCTCTCTCTCTCTCTCTCTCTCTCTCTCTCTCTCTCTCTCTCTCTCTCTCTCTCTCTCTCTCTCTCTCTCTCTCTCTCTCTCTCTCTCTCTCTCTCTCTCTCGCGTTTCCCATACATTAAAAGGGAGCGCAAACGCAGACAGAACTCCAACTCATGTTTATGAGATAAGAAATATGCGAATGCAGTGCGGTCCCATTGACGCCTCGCCTCACCTTGTACACGTAGCCCGACGAGTTCTCCGCCCGCTGGTAGTTGCTGATGTCGTACCGGGCCAGTCCGTCCCCCATGCGGTTGAACTTCACTTGCGTCCCGGCCAGGTCTGCAACACGTCACAAAAATAAGAATGCAACATTAGAGCGAATCGGTGGAAGCAGATTAATTAAAAGTCATCGGTCCGCCAAAACGTGGCACCGCCAGTGAGCCGCGCCACACTCCTACAGATCGCCTCCCATATATATCCGCGACAAGGTCGCAGACCGCAATAATTATTCCTCCCGCGGCTGTCCGAGAGAGAAAGGGAGCGAGATAGATAGAGACCCGACGGACAGACAGAGAAAGAGAGCGCGTGCCGGTTAACAAATAGCGGGCGCGACACGCAGTCCGCGCGGCGAGGCGGCAGAGCCGGATTGGGAGAGGATAGCTCAGTGTCGGGCGCAGCGCTATTCCAGAAAGTGACATCGGCGATGTACGTCCCGGCGGGGCTGGGACGGACGGCGCTGTGTCGGGTTGCCCCCCCCCCCCCTCCCCGCCCCGGACCCCGGACTGCCACTGCCCTAGCCCCCCCCCCCCCCCACCCTCCGCGCTTTGGGTGCTTTGGTTACGCCGGCCCGGCAGCGCGTACTCAAAGATTTATCATGCAATATTACGCAGGCGGCGGTGGCGGGCGCGCGGGCCCGGCCGTATGGGTGGAGGGGAGGGGGGGGGGGCAGGTGAGCCAGGTGGAGCCGAGCCTAACCGTGGTGTCGGGGGCGTGCCCAGAGCGTGCCGAGAGCGTGCCCAGAGCGTGCAGAGGGCGTGCCTCGTTAAGGGATGAATCCTGAAGGATCACGCGCCCTAATCCCGCGCTGTATGTTACGTTCCTCCGCGATTCGCCGGGCGGCGCGGCGGAGCCCCGTGCCGGGTAGGCAGGCCCGCAGGACAGCCGGGCCCGACGGGACTGCCTACCTGGCAGGCGGCCGCCGCGGCTCTCTCTCGGCTCAGCAGTGCTCAGCAGTGCTCCGCACGCGTCGAATCTCCCACCTAACTGCCGCAGCCCTGGCCCTGGTCCGCCCTGCTGCCTGCCCCTGCCCCAAACCCTTCGCCCGTGGAACATATTAAACGCAGCCAGAGAGCAGGGGGGGGGGGCCGTCACGCCATGGCGTCCAAGTGAGCGCTGCGCTGGCTGCGCTGGCTGCGCTGGCTGCGCTGGCTGCGCTGGCTGCGCTGGCTGCGCTGGCTGCGCTGGCTGCGCTGGCTGCGCTGGCTGCGCTGGCTGCGCTGGCTGCGGCCTGCTGCAGGGGGCTCTTGGGGCTGCGGGGGATCCGGACGACGTACTCGCCGCGCACCGCGACGCGACGGCCCGGGAAACGACGCGCGAGGGACGGCTGGGGGCGGGGCGGGGCATAGCCACCTGGCAAAGCAGCCGGTGCGGCCGGAGCGACGGGGCGGTCTGTCTCTGTCACTCCTCTGGAGGTGAGAGAGCGAGAGAGACGGACAGACAAGGAGACTTTGGTATCGCAGGGGCTCGCAAGTGGGTCTAAATACTCGAAGGCGACGTGGATCCGATTGGTCTGGGTCCGGGTGTGGGAGGGGGAGGGGATGTGAGACCAGTCGAAAACGCGAACCGACAGCACCCACACAAGACAGGGCACGAGATAGAGAGAAAGCTGATCGGGGGCAACTTCAGAGAGGACAGAGAGAGGGAGAGAGAGAGAGAGAGATAACGCACGGGCGGGGGGAGAGGTGTCATCGGAGCGGAGCGTGGGAAGGGGCGTTAGGGGATTGGACGAGTCGGCGTACCGTCGGAGTAGGCGTGTCACGATGGCTATCCTGGCCGGGTGCCGCTCCGCCGCTCCCCGAAGGCCGCCGCCGGCCGTGACACGTGACGCGGGGCACCCAGACGGAAACAAAAGAACCCGCCTGTGCCCGTCGGTGCCCTTCCCGTCCGTCGTCGGCTCCATGATGTCACGCATGGCCGCAGGCTGCACTGCAGCAGGGGGCGAGGACTCCGTTTCGATGCCGTGCGTACCGCGTGCCTGAGACCACGGGATCCGCGTGTGTTATTCATTATTTGACCGAGTGTTTGCGCGTGGTTTCTGAAGGGAAGTCTTCCCCTGCAAAGCCGGGGGGGGGGGGGGGGGGCAACTGCCCATTTGCCCCCCCCCCCCCTCAGCGCCCGAAGAGCGCCGGAAATGTAGGCAACCGGCATTACGTTTCCGCCTGTAAGTAGGCAAAAGGCGGGACATTGCCCCCCTCTCAAGCCGCTCCCAGATCCGCCACTGAGCTGCCCCTGTCTGTGGCAGTGCCCGAGGCAGTGAGGCTCCGTTCGGCCCCGTAGTGTCGCCGTTCGGCCCCGTAGTGCCCCGTTCGGCCCCGTGAGGCCCCGTAGTGCCCCGTGCGGCCCCGTAGTGCCCCGTGTGGCCCCCTAGGGCCCCGTGGGTCACCGCGATCGTTTCCGAGCGACCGGCTTATTTATCCAAGCGCCCAGGCCGGACGCAAGCCGCTGTCCTGTCCGAGCCGCGCCCCGCCGCCCCCCGCCCGACCCCGTCGGGGCCAATTCGATCACAACGCGCGACATCTTGGGCCAAAGGCGGCCAAAGCCCGGCCCGGCCGATGTCACGCTTCACTAACACACGGATCTGTGGGGCTCTGGGGCAGGGCAACGGCAGCAGCAGCGAGGCCTCGAGGCCACAGGCCGGAGCGGTGAATGGGAGAATACCTCGAGTAAAGAAGACGACATGGTTTGCCCCGGGGGTAGGGACAATCAGGCTGAAGAGATCCCTGCCTGGGCCCCCCGGGGGGCAGGGCAGGGCGGGCGGTCATCTTAAGGCCCGCGATCGGCTCAGAAGCCTCGGCCGGCCTCGGCCCCCAGCAGCGGGGAGCGAGGCGGGGTCACACGGCCCGCCAATCGCTTTGGCCGCGCTGGGCTTGTGGTTGCCGCGGCCCGCCAATCCTTCCTCGTCGCAGCGTTCAAAGGAGGGAGCGGTTGACTCGCCGCAAGATCCACCACGCCGGTCAGAGTTGGCAAAAGAAAATTTGCGCTCCGTTATGAAAGAAAAAAGAAAAAAATACGATTCCACAAAGTGAAATCCTAGGAGGCCCGAAGTAGAGTCAGACGATATTGCCGAGATTTTGTAGATTTTGTAAATTTTGTAGTGAGCGAGCGACGCGAATTTTGAACCCTAAAGCACTAAAACTGCCACTACGAAACACGTGACACAAATTCGCCCGCGATTGGCCTTTGGACAGCCTAGTTATAAATTGGTATTGTGTCCCCCCCGGGGACTCTGCGGGGGGTGGCGGGGGGAGCACGAGTGTCCACAGAGGGGGCCCGTCCTCATTATCCACTAACGCAATTACTCATTGCGTTACGTTTAGTCCGGGCCGTAATGAAGGCCCAGAGTGCAGCCATGCAGCCCGCGACCGCAGCCGCCATGTCGCACCCCGATGAATCCGTACCACACACGCGTCCCTAAATTATCACACTGTCCAGGGATAAAATGGTTTTGTTAATTTTTCTACCAACCGCGCACCAGCCCTCTAAAAAGCAAAGTTTGCGGCACGGCAGGGAAGGGACGCCCGGGGCTATGCAGGAATGACGCAAGAAATGGATGAGAGCTCCGGTACCCTTTGGGGACCTGGAAGAGTCTTCCCGTGTTCGTCTCCCCTCTCCTGGGACAGCAGCAGCCGCCGCCGCCGCCACCACCACCCCGACATTTTTCGTGTCACCTTTAATTTCTGCCGCCGCTGGGTTGGCAGCACTGCCTGCCGCACCCCCTCCTCCTTTCCCGCCCGGAAGCCAGCTGTATTTCCAGAACACGGGTGTCGGGGCGGCACGACGGTACGGCGGTACGGTTCTGTCCCGGGAGGGGAGGGGAGGGGAGGGGGGAGGGGAGGGAAGAGTGTCCGCGACGACAAGTGAGCGGGAACGGGGAACCCGGTGGAACCAGAGAGCAGCAGTGACGCGGGTAAACCCTCATGTGCCGTGTCGTCCAATACCAACCTGATTTCCGCCGGCCGACGTCTTCAATTGGCCGCATGGCGCGCACGGCATGGCCTCTGACAGTGCAATTTGTTGACGCCGGATATGGGCAGGGCAGCCCTGGTCTGACCAGCGTCGTCTGACGTCGCCGAAGCAACAGCACCCGCCGGCGACAGACGCAGACAGCAAGCGCGGACTAAACCAGCCCGCCACAAAGGGCGACGCGCTGTTCTCCGGGTTCGACTCTTGCCTCCGCTACCGCCTCCTCTGTCACTTCTGAATTAATGGGGTATTCCGTAGGAAAAGGTTGGCCGGATACAATCACAAACATTGGATACGACACCTCTCACGATGTGTGACCCTACCAAATGGTCGGAACATGAGCAGCGCGAGCTAAGCCTCCGAATTCAAAATTAATTATTAACGTCGGCTCTTGGCTGCGTACCGTTAAGGCCGTTCCGTAAACGACTTTTGTGATTCTTGTCTTGTTCTCATTTCCGGTCAACATCTCCTCCGGAATGCCCTATTTTTTGCTGTGCGGTTTTGTGCTCGCGCGTTGTCTGCGCGCATCGCCTGATTCAGACATCGACGCGACCTCGGGGCTGCAGGGGGCTGCAAGGGGGCTGCAAGGGGGCTACAGGGGCCTTCAGGGGGCTTCAGGGGGCTTCAAGGGGGCTGCAGGGGGCTGCAGGGGGCTGCAGGGGGCTGCAAGGGGGCTGAAGGGGGCTGCAGGGGGCTGCAGGGGGCTGCAGGGGGCTGCAGGGGGCTTCAGGGGGCTGCAGGGGGCTGCAGGGGGCTGCAGGGGGCTGCAGGGGGCTGCAGGGGGCTGCAGGGGGCTGCAGGGGGCTGCAGGCCAGGTCGGGCCAGGTGGGTGCTGGTCGATACAGTGGGCACGAGATGTCGTGTAAAAAGCGTCTCCACCTGCCATATCGCCGTTACTGCCTTCATGATCGTCCCGGGAGGACGGATAAAACTGCTGTGAGGCGCGGGCGTTTAGAAGGAAATCTCGTTCCCCGGCTTAGGTGGGCTCGGGTTCGAATACGCTCACCCTAAACGTTTTCGATGAAGCTGATATGCAACGTTCACAAGAAGGAAAAATAATAGGAAAGGAGATGCTGCCTGTCTTCTAATATCTCTGCGTCTAGAAGAGGAACAATGAAACGTTGAGACAAATAGTAATAATAATAATAATAACAACAAAAACAACAACAAAAACATTCCAGGAACGTGATTGTCGAGTTTATGAGGCAGGCGGTACCTCTTGGAAAGCTGTGCCTGGGAGTGTCACTCTTGGGTGTCGTCACTGAGTGACTTCCCTCCGAGTCGGACCGAGTCGAAACTACTGTCATCAGAATATCGTTACGTGGCAGCGCCCTCCCCCTCTCCCTCTCCCCCCCCCTCCCCCTGCTCCCCGTTGTCACAGAAGACTCCGTGGCTTGGATACCGTGCGCACCACCTCTCCGCACCGAAGCAGCCAACGATCAAGAACACCAACAAAAGTCTTTCTTTTTTTTTAATCAGAAAAATGTATCAGAAACCGAGGGGCGAATCACTCGCGTAATCATATGTACAAAATTCTAGAAATTTTTAAAAACAAATTGAAAAAAATTGCGAATTACAGATGGACTTGGACTTTTCATGCCGAAAAGTAGCATCTACGTAGGCTGAAATAGCCAGAAAAGCAATAAAATTAACGAAAACCACGGGGTGTAATCCAACGAAATCCTGAAATCTGTGGTTTAAATGAGTGGTTGCGCCCTCGTCAGAAACCTAGCCCTAGGTACACACGTGTCTTGATTGCAGGGTGTACTGTTTTATTGAGCCCCTGCCCATCTGGTTGGCAGGACGGTGTCGGCGCGACCGTGCGACCACCTCATGTATGGAATTAAATCAATTAGCGCATAGAGGGGGAAGGGGGGCACATCGCGGTGGGGCAGGGCGTGTCGGGACGCAAGCACGGTGATAATCCTTTATTCACTCCGACGGCCTAGCACCCGTGCCTGTCCAACGCTCTCCGTCTCTCTCCGTCTCTCTCTCTCTCTCTCTCTCTCTCTCTCTCTCTCTCTCTCTCTCTCTCTCTCTCTCTCTCTCTCTCTCTCTCTCTCTCTCTCTCTCTCTCTCTCTCTCTCTCTCTCTCTCTCTCTCTCTCTCTCTCTCTCCCCTTCTCTCCCCTTCTCTCTCCATCCGTCTCCTCACTCCCTGCTCGCCCCTGAAAGCAGAGGAGATAGGCTACCCCCACGGGAAATACTTGCACGGATTATGATGGGTATTGGTGTTTATTTGGTGTCGGCAGCTAGGGCGGCTGAGGGTCAGAGCGGAGTACCGGGGCACCGAGGGACAGGAAGGAAACATGTTTGACCGTGGACCTGCTGGCCCAGACCGGCTTCCGCTGGGTTGATGCTAGTACTCGCCCCTGCGTCTGTAGGCTCTAATAATTGCTTTCACCAATTTTGATCTCGCAAACGACCCGCCGCCAGGTATTACGCTGACACAATAAACTCTAGAGATAGTTCCCGTTGAGTTTCCAACCCTTTTATTCCCCTTTTTTCTTTTTAATTTTCCGTGACGCGTCTGTAACACTTTCTCGGCGAGGAGGGGAGAGATAAAAGCGAATGGGAGGCTCTGTCGGCGCGTCATCGGGGTGACAAGAGGTTAAGGTGGACCGTAAGAAGGAAATACGGCTTCTCATACTTTGTCCAAGACATTAAGGAGGCAGTCACAGTCTGAGAGGGAGGGAGTGGGAGACAGCGAGAGAGAGAGAGAGAGAGAGAGAGAGAGAGAGAGAGAGAGAGAGAGAGAGAGAGAGAGAGAGAGAGAGAGAGAGAGAGAGAGAGAGAGAGAGAGAGAGAGAGAGAGAGAGAGAGAGAGAGAGAGAGAGAGAGAGAGAGAGAGAGACAAGGGGTCGTGAGCTCGACAAATCATGAGGTGCCGCTGTTGCTGCTGGGGCCACACTGAGCACAGGGCGGAGCGGTGAGGAAATTATTCGGAGCCTTATTTTGTCGTCTGCTGTGTTGCCTCCTCGGCAGGGCAGGCAGGGCCGAGACGAGACGAGCCGAGGCGGGAGCGGGCATGCTGTCACCCCGCGAGAGACACACCGACCAAATTGAAACACGAAACGGCCGCGAAATGCACTTCAGAGGCGGCGGCTTTTTCCTCCTTTCACTGTGCGGCCCCGACCTCCCCGACCCCATGAGTACCCAGAGAAACGAATTCTTGATTCAAGCCCAGAAAATTGTGTTCTTAAAGCATTCAAGAGCATAAGAATATTTCTTCAATTAACTCTAGGATTGGCTTGATGCAAGAAAATATTCTTGATTGCTTTAAGACTAAGAATCTCTTTTCTCTGGTTGTGATTCCTGCTGCATTAAAAAAACGAATAAGCACCCGCACACCGAACAGGCCGCCACCTACACATACTTAGAAAATTAATTTCATCTCGGGTGAAACAAACCGCAGGAAATTAACCAAAAAAATGCTTCGTGTGGGATGCCCACAGCAAGGTCAGGTCGCACGAGAAGTCAACAGCCAGCGGCCGCCACACGCGCCACGCGCCACGCGCCACGCGCCCTACACGCCTCGCCACGGCCCATTCATATCACCGATCACAAATGAGCTAACCCCTCTCTCTCTCTCTCTCTCTCTCTCTCTCTCTCTCTCTCTCTCTCTCTCTCTCTCTCTCTCTCTCTCTCTCTCTCTCTCTCTCTCTCTCTCTCTCTTCCTCTTGCCCCCACAAATCTATAACACCTTTTTTCTCGAACCGAGGCGCGCTGGTGTGGGGGCTTGCCGAAGGGGCTTAAAAGTTGAGTTCAGCATCGCGGGAGGCCACGTCGTGTGCGACGGGTGGCTCGCGGCACGAAGGCTCGCGGAGTAAAAAGAACAGAAGGAAAACAAGAGAAAAGCGGCTCGATGATACGGTTTCCGGTCGCGCGTCGCCGCCTGGCCTCAGCGTATCGACAGCCCACCACCGGCGCCACCCCAACACACGCTTTTAAATCTCATTCCGTCACCGGGCCTTGTTTCCCCCATCGGTGGAGCCGAGCTGTGGGGTGGGATGGGGATGGCTGCGGACAACAACCCCCCCCCCTCCCCCACCCCCTTCTGCTCCAAACATTTCACGTTATCAGTTTGGACACACCGCCGCCCAATATTTTCGGCCCGATACGCGGCTCTGGCCTTGGCCACCATGCATGCGTCTGGTCTGTCTGATGAGACTCGCTGGTTTATTCATTCCTCCACTCTGCGCCTTCTCTCTACCTCTCTACCCGTTTACACACGAGCGCGGGGGCTCAGCGGGCGGTTCGTGATGGCGGCGGTGACACGCGTCACTTGCCACAGTGTCACCGGGCCAGGCAACGGCACATTCGATTTTTCAATTGTAACTGAACACCCCCTACGCTCCCTGCTTCCCACTGCCGATGTAAGTGTTTCGTACGGCAACACCGCGCGAAAACCCCCTCGCTGATTTGCACTCTGAAAAAAGTATGCTTGATTTAGCGCAAATTTGATGCCTACCCTGAAATCCTGGGTAACTTTCCCCAATTCAGCAACAGGATACTTGTGCCAACCATCACTATGCCCGATACAGGCATACGATTCAGCACAATCTGATGCCAGAGTTAGGCATGTAGACTGATGCCTAAATCGGGCATCCCTATTTAGTAGCATGCCTTGATTCAGGCATAGCTGCATAGCCACTACGAAATTCTTGTTTCGAGCATATTATGCTCAGGAAAGATTTTGAGGTTCAGGCATAAAATCTGCTATGAAACAGGCATATTATGCGTGATTCAGGCATATTGTTTTGAGAGTGTGAAGTGGCGAATGCTTTGCATTTTTCCTATCTCTAGCTTGCTCTCTCCGCCTCGCGCACCGCCCCGCTGCTATCTCCATCTGTTTCCCTCGCTCTCCAAGTCCCTCCCCACATCATTCGTCTCGTCCCGTCGCGCCCGTTTCGCGCGCACGGTGGGCTGCCGTCGGTCCGACAGGTCCATGCGCTACGCCACACCGCGCCACGCCACGCCACGCCGCGCCACGCCACGCCACGCCGCGCCACGCCACGCCACGCCGCGCCACGCCACGCCACGCTGCGAGGACTCCACGGTATTTGCCCAGCGGGCTGGCACCACGATGATAAACAGAGCCGTCCTAATCGCTCGGACCACGGGACGGGGCCAAGCGTACTTAAAAAAAAAGGTCGAAAATGGCCACGAAAGCACTTTACTTTCAGACAAGACACATTTCTCCTTGAAATGCTGTAATCGAAAATTGGTGATGCCTGATGCCTTGTCCCCTCTCATTTTAAAATTGAACTTTCAGCATTTGATCACACCGGGTTTTCATATGTTTCAAACAATGACATAAATAAAAAATTATCTCACTCATTTCAATTTTTCCGCATTATCCATCTGAACTGCGGCTGGCTGCGGCACGTGTCTGAGGTACAACAAGACAGGCATAGAGAACGCTTTAGCGTTCTAGGACACTCGTTCTTTTAGTATTGAGGTAATATATAACACCTTGCGCCCCCCCCCCCCCCCCGGCGACGGCTGGTCCCAAGACAAACTACCACCGATCTGCAGTCTCTTAAAACGAGAACTTTTATATTTTGTTTTTCAGTCAGTTTCGAAACTACTTCAATGCCCAACCAAAACGCCTCCAAAACAGAATCCCTACATTCCGTAGTTTTCTAGCTGAATGGAGGTCTCTGAGGCAAGCTCAGTACTCGTTCTTTTTTACATCTACGTCATAGTAGTAGTAGCGAGGAAGCAAAAGTACGAGTAAAAAAGAGAGTAGTGACCGTAAACAGGATCTCTGCAACAATTCACGCGTGCTGGGGTCGGCGCACAGCGGCGCACAGCGGCGCACAGCGGCGCACAGCGGCGCACAGCCCGGGTAATGTGTCGGCCGACATGTGCCGCTCCCGGTATCATCAAGACACTCAATCACACCCTCATGGGCTCTTCCGTCTACTTCCATACATTTATTCGTGTATGGTGACGTTGATGGTTGTTACGGTGAGAGACAGAGAGAACAGTGCAGAGGGAGAGCGAGAGAGAGAGAGAGAGAGAGAGAGAGAGAGAGAGAGAGAGAGAGAGAGAGAGAGAGAGAGAGAGAGAGAGAGAGAGAGAGAGAGAGAGAGAGAGAGAGAGAGAGAGAGAGAGAGAGAGAGAGAGAGAGAGAGAGAGAGAGAGAGAGAGAGAGAGAGAGAGAGAGAGAGAGAGAGAGAGTGAAACAGGAGGAAGAGCAAAACGAAAAAAGGAAGTGAAGGGGGAGAGAGATGAAGGCTCGATGGGCTGTTTAGGGCGTGGTGTGTGTACTTTATGCCCAGTTCGCTCATGATGCATGGACGCTAGCGGAATGCCATTTCCCTCCAGGGAGCGCGGGAAGAGGAGAAAGATAGGGGAGTGGGTTGGACCGGAAGGTGTGCGAGGGAGATAGGAAGAGGGGGGGGGGGGGCGTGTCGGACGACTTACAAGATTGCTAAATCTAAACGTAGCAAAAGTTTCGTTCTCTCGATTCTCTGTTAGTTCGACTTATTATTTTCCACTCCCTCATTCCACTCTCATTTGCAATCGATAGATCATGTTCTGTACAATTCCCCAGGTGCCAGGCGGAGGATGAGGAATTTGGGGGGGGGGGGGGGGGCGAGTAGCCCAAAGATATGCGATGCCTGTAAACTACACCCTTGGGGAGCACGGGCACGACTGAGGCCAACGCAGACGCAAGGGAAACGAGACCCCGATAAAGGAACACGGTCAGAAATGGAGATAAAAAAAGGAACCTTTGTTAAAGAAAGAAGTCAGCAAATGTTTTTGTCAGCTGACTTTGCAGTGCAGACCGACTGGGAAAAGAGCATAGTATTTGGGTTTGGTTGGTTTAATGAGAGGGCACACCCTCCAACCTCTCTCAAACTCTCGTTACCCGTATCTCTCCGCCTCTTCCTCATGTGCTGTGTCGAGTGGGAGTCATGTAAAACCAAAACCCACCCGTTTGACGCAGCTCGCGGATTACCTGGAAGACAGTCACATCCAGCATGAAGTGTGTGTTGATTGTGCAGCTCTCCGGCACATCGTCTGCCGTTTCAAAGAGGGGGAGAGAGAGAGATAGAGAGAGAGAGAGAGAGAGAGAGAGAGAGAGAGAGAGAGAGAGAGAGAGAGAGAGAGAGAGAGAGAGAGAGAGAGAGAGAGAGAGAGAGAGAGAGAGAGAGAGAGAGAGAGAGAGAGGGGGGGGGGGCAAACACTTTCGAAATTATGCTGACAAAGTTGGTAGCGGACGCTCTGTGTGAGATTGAGAAAGAAAAAGACCGGCGTTTAAACTTGTTTGTTGTTCCGTGTTTCTCTCTTTCTTTCAGCCGCCAAGAGATCAGCTGTTGCGGCGCGAAGTGGAAAAAAATGGAGCGTTTGCGTCCTTCTTGCCGCCCTCCCTTCCCCTCCCCGCCGTGCCGGGCTGGGCGGGGAACTCCAGCAGGGGCGACAGTCTTAAGCACCATTTTGCGCGTGCGTGAAAAACTAACTCACACACGCGTTTCCTTCATTTGCCCTCGCCCGCCAGATTTTTAGTATACAAAAAAAAAGAAGAAGAATGAATAAGCAGAGCTGTATTGATGACGGCACGGGGCACGGCACCGCCGAGCGACGCTATGCACCGGCCCATTCATGTGCACATGCGGGTTATTGACGGGCACCAATCAGCAGGGAGTGACGCCCCGACGCGCACAGCGGCGCGTAGGACCACGGCGCCTCCCAACCAGTGGCAACACAATGTGCCAGGCAAAACGCTTCAACGGGACTAGATTTTTAAAAAAATATTTCGGAAGCAGACTGAGTGCATGTCTCAATACGACGACACGGCATAGATCATTTTCGGCAGGATCAAAGGGGGAGCCCGTGCTGCCCCGTGCCGTCCTGACACTCCGAGAGGCCCCCGCAGGACACACCCAAGGTCATGTGGTAAGACACTTCTCCAACGACTCTCTTCTCACTTTGCCAACGGAAATCCCTTTTGGCCCCTAGCGTCGGTCTCGTATTTTGCTTTTCGTCTCAAAGTGGAAGACGAAAATGGGGGCGTCGACGCGTGTCCGCGAGACCATTGTATCAGGCAGCCCTTGCCAGGACTTCCCTAGAGCAGGCCTGTGAAAAGAACCCCTTCCCCCGCCCCCTACGCCCCCCCCCCGCCCCCCCCCCCCCCCTCTGCCCTGTTCTCGGAGTAAAAGGTGACGTACGTGAGGCCTACGGTACAGATAGAGTCGGTTCGACGTCTCATCGACAGTACCTCTCGACTGTTCTCCTTCTGCTTCGTTCCATTTTCTTCTTGCTCTTGCTAATCAGAACAAACCAATTAGATTCAATTCGCTGCTCGCCGTCAGATTGAAGAAATCCGCGGCGGTGGCGCCGTCGACTTGTTACCAAGGCCGCGGACCACTCAATTCCCACTAATTTATATTAGTCTCCCCCGTTTTTTCCCTCTCTTCCCTTTTCGTCATCCAGCAGCCTTACTTTTTCATCTCTAAAGCAGTTATCATTTGTCTTTTGCGGCTCGCTATTGACAGTAGTAACTAACTCGTTAATTGGCACAGCAGGGCGTCAGGAGAGAGGGGGAGAGAGAGAGAGAGAGAGAGAGAGAGAGAGAGAGAGAGAGAGAGAGAGAGAGAGTACCAAAGTGCCACTTCCAGTCTCAGGATCTTGCTTTTCTTTTTAATAATAAAAAGAGCCAGCAGCCGCTATAAAGTCAACGTTTTTTGATTCCGGGCTGCAGGCTTGTAGGGTGCGTTTGACAGTCGTCCCTTTCATTCTTCTGTCTCACTCTTCTATTCACGGACTCCACACGTCTCTGTATCTCTCCTTTCGCTTATATTCACACTCACGTCCTAGCACACACACACACACACACACACACACACACACACACACACACACCTACACACACACACATACTCTCTCTCTCACACACACACACACACACTCACTCACCGCAGTGTCCGTATCCCACTGCTGACACTCACCCCCGCACCCCTACTTATTTCTAAGCTAATGCCCACAAGGGGCTTTTACAAAAAAAGTAAACATGGGTGTTTCACGGGCTGGCCTTGTTCTGGAACGTGTCGGCATCACGAGTGAAAGGAGAAGGGTGAAAAAATGGCATTTATGATCCTGTGTCAGTGACTGCCCGGCACACGCCCTTTAGAAATGGGGCCATAAAACGACGCATCCTAATCAAAGCTTAGCTATTTTTGAGGGTGGTTACAAGCGCTAACGCGGCTTTGGAGAGCGTAAAAATAGTGAGGCTTGGATGAGACATTTGACATTTGACGCTGTATGGAATTTTGCGGCGAACGGCCTGATTGTTTTTTCGTCCTACTGATTGTGTATTGTTTTGATGAGGGCTCGCTGGCTGGCTCGCCCACATGACGGCGCCATATTTGCCGTCACAGCCGAGGCCGAGACGTACAACTTTGATACGAGCTGTAAAATCTTGTTTCATGGATAGGAAGGAGATTAATTCATGCTCGTCACAAACATCAACAAATTAAAAGTTTGATCATTTCGTATCGCGTCATGTGCCCCCTCCTGCCACAGTCATGGCCCCAACAGCACCAAGAGCTCGTCCTGGCTGGGACTAATTTCTTTACCTTCTCTGAGGAATAAAGCGAGAAAAACGAGCGACGAGAGAAAACGATACATAATAAGCGCTCCTAAATTATTCTCTGTGCAAAGTGTTTGAGACGGGACGGGCCGAGCGGTGGTCGGTGTGACCCCTTGATATTCTTAAATATGATAATGTGGTGCGTGGGCTGCGTCCGAGGTGTGGCCAGCCCAGCAAGCCCGCTCGGCTGCGTGCGAACGGGATGCTGTAGTTAATGAATACTGAATTATACTAATGAATAATTACGGTTGTTATTGCGAATCCGTAGAAAAGGCAAAGATGGCGGCTCGGGGAGCGATTCTTTACAGCCTAAGGGCGGGCACCTTCCCCTCTTGCCGTCCACTGCTCTCTCCCCCTCTTTCTCTCTCTTTCTCACACGCTGCACCTGGAGCCTCGCCTCGCCCTCCGTCTTCGTCACATTTATAAAACGACAAGGGGAACCATGAGAGAGAGAGAGAGAGAGAGAGAGAGAGAGAGAGAGAGAGAGAGAGAGAGAGAGAGAGAGAGAGAGAGAGAGAGAGAGAGAGAGAGACGGGCCACCAATGTAAGGTAAATAAATGGAGGCGGCGGGGTGCACAAGTACGAGTATGAAAAAGTCATCGTCACCGCCCAGTTTCGAGCGATAAGGAGCTGCGAACCCCGCCTCCGAGCCCTCGCCAAGCAGCCCCCAAAGAAAATGATCGCGCCACAGCTACTGCCCTCAAAGAAAAACACGGTGTACGCTAAATCCCGAGAGAGAGAGAAAGAGAGAGAGAGAGAGAGAGAGAGAGAGAGAGAGAGAGAGAGAGAGAGAGAGAGAGAGAGAGAGAGAGAGAGAGAGAGAGAGAGAGAGAGAGAGAGAGAGAGAGAGAGAGAGAGAGAGAGACGGATGTAGATATGTTTATACGGAGGGCGAGTGAGCGAGAGAGACCTCTTCCGCTAGGGTGCGCCCTCTAATGTCTCAGTCTCCCTCCGTTTCCGCCAGAGTGCTCTGGAGTCAACCACGGCGTTCGGGCGGGGCCTCTGCGCACCGCGGGCTGCTGACTCCACCGTCATGGCCTCCGGCACGGTTATCGGCACGGCCGCCGGCACGGCCTCCGGCACGGCCTCCGGCACGGCCTCCGGCACGGCCTCCGGCACGGCCTCCGGCACGGCCTCCGGCACGGCCTCCGGCACGGCCTCCGGCACGGCCTCCGGCACGGCCCCCGGCACGGCCTCCGGCACGGCCCCCGGCACGGCCTCCGGCACGGCCCCCGGCACGGCCTCCGGCACGGCCCCCGGCACGGCCTCCGGCACGGCCTCCCCGGGTGGCCTCGCCCCTGCCGCTGGCCTCATTAGTCATCAGGCCTTGTTCTCGTCCCCCCGTGCCGGGAACCTGTCTCGCCAGGCGCATGTTTTGGCCGGTGTCGTTTCGCTTCAACTCCATACTCCGTAAGTCCGTAAGTGCCGGTGACCGGCTTTGAGGGGGGGGGGGGTGAGCCGGGGAGTGAGGAGAGATACCTGAGAGGGAAGATGACCTCTGCGCCCTGAGGCGTCCGGGCGATACATCAATGCGACGCCTCGCCGGGCTCCGGGCTCCGGGCGCCAGGCTCCGGGCTCCGGGGCTGCCAGGCCTCCGCCTCGGTCCCTCCGCAAGGAAATTATGACACACGACGCAAAGTAAACTTATACTTCCAATGGACCAGCGGACCACTTTTAAGGGCACTTTTCGAGGCCGTTAAGCAAAGCGGGCCGACACCCAACAGGCGGCAGGGTGGAGAGGGGGAGAGAGAGAGAGAGAGAGAGAGAGAGAGAGAGAGAGAGAGAGAGAGAGAGAGAGAGAGAGAGAGAGAGAGAGAGAGAGAGAGAGAGAGAGAGAGAGAGAGAGAGAGAGAGAGAGAGAGAGAGAGAGAGAGAGAGATGGAGAGGAGTGAGGCCGGGGACGGCGTTCGAAACACGCCTCGTTTCCCCCTCTCTCCCCAGAAAAGTAAATGAATTCCATTGAGAGCGCCGGGGCGCTGTTCGCACGCAGCCGCGAGCCGAACCACTTAGTCTCGGAGGAGCCGACAGCACGCGGTGCTTCAATTTGCCCCCGCGCCCATGACCCCCCGCCCCCCTCCACCGAAACTTTGTAAGTGTTTTTATTAACACCTGCTCCGGTGACGTCGGGCCGCGAGCATAAATTACGGCAAGAGCGCTGCTAACGCCGCTGGCACGTGCCGGGCCGCGTGCGAATCAGCCGGTGATGGACGGTGGCGTGTCTACAGGATCCCGCCTCGTCCGGTCCGGTGTGCGGCCCCATCTTTTCCCCCCATTTCGTTTTCTTCTTCCTCTTCTTTTGTTTTTGAGGTGGTTAGTTTTGCGTTTGCATGGGTAGCATGGTTTTTGACGTCAGGCTTTCTGCGAGCGTTTTCGATCACCAAATTTATGGGACAACACTCTCACGTCTCGTAGTACATATTTTCGTCGGCGCGGAATCATAGCATTTACGCCCATGCAAATTTTCGCAATGGAAATGATGAAGAGCGAATGTTTCTTCGTTTGCAGCAGTAGTATTTCGTAGAGGGGGATGCCGTGAGAGGGCAGCTCGTTTCCGTGTGGATTTTCCTTGTCTCCGGAGGGGGAAAGAGAAAACTTATTGTCCAGCTACTGTGCTACTGTGCTATAGTGCCCAAGTATATGCCGCTAAGGGAGAGAGACAGAGAGAGAGATAGAGAGACAGAGAGAGAGAGAGAGAGAGAGAGAGAGAGAGAGAGAGAGAGAGATAGAGAGAGAGAGAGAGGGGGAAGGGAGAGAGCGGGCAGATCTCATCAGCCGACGTGGCCTCGGCTCCGCACGGCGCGGTGACAGCTGCCGCCCTGTGGAATAGGCCTTACTTGCAGCCGCTCTCTTTTTATATGAAGAAACTTTACTTTCTCGCGCGTTGCGTCTCCGGGTCCGGCCGGTGGGTGGAATCAGCACGGCAGCCACGGCAAGGAGTCGGCGCACTGGCCGTCCTCTCCTGGGCTCCGCGTCCTGCGCCCTCACGCCCCGCGCCCTCACGCCCCGCGCCCTCACGCCCCGCGCCCTCACGCTCCGCGCCCTCACGCTCCGCGCCCTCACGCTCCGCGCCCTCACGCTCCGCGCCCTCACGCTCCGCGCCCTCACGCTCCGCGCCCTCACGCTCCGCGCCCTCACGCTCCGCGCCCTCACGCTCCGCGCCCTCACGCTCCGCGCCCTCACGCTCCGCGCCCTCACGCTCCGCGCCCTCACGCTCCGCGCCCTCACGCTCCGCGCCCTCACGCTCCGCGCCCTCACGCTCCGCGCCCTCACGCCCCGCGCCCTCACGCTCCGCGCCCCGCCCCCCGCCCCTTCCTACACGGACCCCATGCATGTTGTCAGCAGCGCCGCAATGCGTCAGGACGAAAATCATTCTTGTGCTCCGGCGTGCGATGGCAGCTGGTCTGTATCGGTGCGACCGGTGTGACGACACATATGATGGAGCCATATATGACGCTCGTCACCGCCCGCTGTCAGAACGAATCCCATACTCCCAGCGCCACCTGTTGGGGCGGCATGCAGGCACGGAGAGGAAGAGAGACAGAGGCGAAGAGAAAGACGGAGAGAGAAACAGAGAGAGAGAGAGAGAGAGAGAGAGAGAGAGAGAGAGAGAGAGGCACAGACAGCCTCGCGGACAAACACCTTCATTATGCCCTCAGCCTTAGGGAGGCGGAGGGTTGTGTGTGCATCCCGAGGAATATGCGCGTGGCGCTCGCTGAAAACAATTACACGAAAATCCCCAAACACCTACCTGTGACTATAATCATGCATACGTTATGAGGCGCACCCTGCTGGCGCCCCGCCTCCCCGCCCCCTCCGAAGCACATATTCCTCTCACGGTTATAATGTCGGCCCCTGCTTTTTGTAAGCCCTCTCCAGAGACTCGGCATGCCTCCTCCTCCTCCGCCCCGCTCCGCCCCGCTCCGCCCCGCTCTGCCCATTCTCCCGCCCCCTGCGCCGCGCCGCACGTTAGCGACCCTTGGAGTGGTGTGAATGGGCAGTTAGTTGAGCGTTCGCTCGATGCCACAGGACTGGGGCGGGGCGGGCGGGGCCCTGCCGGCTCTCCCAGCCTGCGTGCAGGTAGCAGGGCCGCTGGCTGAGCCCCACTCCGATCAGGCCCGGGTACGTTGAGTCCGGATAAAGGACTATGGCCCCTCCCTGCCCCCTCCCCTCCCCTGCGGGGTGTTCTGCAGGGGCTGCAGTGCTGGCGGCAACACTCAAACCATTCCCTTTCCGTTCCGTGTCGCGGATGGGGACAACAATGAGTGGCGAAGCGAAAAGACGGGGATAAAAAGAGAGGAGGGGGAGGGGAGGGGGCGGGAGGCGCCCGTGCAGTGCTTGCCGGCTTGCAGGCAGGCCTTGGCTGTGTGCACATTCCAATGTCGCAGTAATGGAGATTGGAGTGCTCTGGAAAAATGTTGGGTCTGCCTGTGAGCCGGCGGCGCTGTGTGTGCCGTTGTCGGCGCCTCGCTAGACCAGACCAGACCACGGGACGCCAATGTCCCGGGCCCAGGGTGCGAAGGGCGGAGGGTAGGTGTGTGTGAAAAAGACTTCAAGACGCCCCACGCAAAACAGAAGAATAGGACACCCGGAGTAGCACCGTTGAAAAAAAAAAACGAAGAAGAAAAAAACACAAGGAAAAAATGACCTCTCGTTGGTGTTTGATGCAAAATTTCAAAAATATTAAGGAAAAGGAGGAAAGGAGATTTTGGTATGGCACATGTGCCGAACGGACGTGATCGGGTGGACAGAGACAGCCGGCAGAGAGGCGGCGGTGGGAGTGAGACGAGACGTAGGTCCTAGGAAACCCTATCCGGCGGCCCGGAGGAGCTTCCCATTGAGGGCGTATTCATCAGCTCCCCACTTCCTCCCCCTGCGATTACCCCCCCCCCCCTCCCCACACCATCCCCTGACTGGAATTAACTTTCAATTCCCTGGTGGTCCACCGCTCAAACTGGGGGTTATAATTACAAAGATTGCAGAAATATTTTTTTTTACAGTTGCTTTTAGGACTCGACCGCCGTGCTCTTCGGCGCGTTAACGTGTCGTCATCAATACTTCTATAGGGTCTTTCACCAGATTTGAATCCAAAATTAAGAGCAGCGGGGCGAAAAAAAAAAAGAATCGATTGCTATTGCTTTATTCATATTTGACGGTGCGGGACGTCACCACCCGCCGGCGCGGGCTTTGGGTCTTTGGGTAACATTGTCCGAAAAAAAAAAAAGAGATGAGGGTCGAGAAGGCCGTTCAGTGTGCGGGAGGGAGGGAGGGAGAGGGGAAGAGAGAGATGACTAGGAGGTAAGGGGTGAGGGAGAGGGACCGACCTGGGATTAAAACGGTGAGGAAGCGAGATGGAGGAAGGGATGGCGGTGGGGTCTGGTGGGGTATCGACCTGGAGCACGCGGGCCCCGCCCCGGCAGGCCCCGGCAGTCCCCGGCCCCCAACACCGGGGCCGCGTGGCCCACCACAGCATCCCATCTATAAAGTACGTAGTCACTGTCTCCGCGTGGCAGCGACGACGACAATCCGGGAGGCACCCCGCGCTCGAGCGCCCGCTCTCTCGTGAACGCTCGTGAGCCGCTGCTGCTGCCGCTGCCGCTGCTGCTGCCGCTGCTGCTGCTGCTGCTGCTGCCGCTGCTGCTGCCGCTGCTGCTGCCGTTACCGCTGCTGCTGCCGCTGCACCTCACATGTATACCAGTTAAGCAGGGCATAGCCTCCAACTCCCGGGCTAGGGCTGCCTCCAACTCCCGGGCTGTGCGAGTCTGCCGAGCACGTCGCAGGGGAGCCATCAACGTTTAGCGTTATGGCTGCTGCTGCTACACACACACACACACACACACACACACACACACACACACACACACACACACACACACACACACACACACACACACACACACACCACGGCGGGGCGTGATGGAACTGCTGCCACCGGAAGAGGATGAGATGTGTGGGCAAGGAAGGGGGTGAAAAAAAAAGGGGTGGAAAAAAAGGTGACGCGAGCAGATAGGTGCGTTGGTAGGTTCGTTAGTTTGGATAATTCAAAGCCAGAGATACGTGACTCGTACGGTAGGGTGCGTCGTGTGCATCGCTCATGTTGGCGTTGGGATCTCCACCAGGACTGTCTGTCTGTCCGTCTGTCCGTCTGTCGGACCGTGAGTTCAGATAACAGCCAGCGAACCAACGCGGCGAACCGCCGGCCCCGCTCCGCGGTGGCAGGCGCACCGGGCTTTGACTGTGTGTTTGTGTGACTTACCCTTCACGGTAATAATTTTTGTTGTTGTTTAAAAGAAAAGAAAAATTCGAAATCGACTTAAACTTGATTACTTTTGGTGACTGTCCACCGAAGGGAAGTGGTGAGCCACAACAAGCAGGGCAGTAAGCCCCCCCCCCCCCCCGGACACAAGACTTTGTCGGGGACAAGGCATTGTGTAATGAGCTGCTGTTTGCGCGTATTGCAATTCTCTTCCGTTTCAGACTCAAAGTTTGTGATTACGGAAGCAGAGCAGCAGCAGCAGCTCTCGGGATTCTTTGTAGATTCTTTTGTGTCTCGGCAACTCCTTTCCCGCATGGCAGCCGTCGAGGGCCTGTTCGAGTGGTGGACGGAGCGGCATGGCACGGCATGGCGCGGTGCGGCATGGCGCTGTTTTAGTGTGTGTTCTTCGCTGACACAGCAAACGACATCGCTTGTCTTGCAAACTTCCACTCGATGCTGTTGCGAACCCATGTTGCAGCCCCTTGTTCGCTGATCTAGCGAACACGTTCGCTATGTGAGCGATAGTGTTTGCTAGATTAGCAAACAAATCATAGAAAACGCACAACCCTGGTCCGCGTCTTGAGTACGGCTTCTGATGGCGGGCTAGAGGCTGTATGTCCCGTTAGTATAGCGGTGAGCGTCAGCGGTTAGCCTGAGATTCAACTCAAGGGTCCTAGGTTCAAATCCCAGCTGGGACAAGGTGTGCGAAGCGGTGCGAAGACACTAGGAGTCAGAATCACCCCGGGATGGTACAGCCCTCAATACCGCCGTTGCAGCAAACCTTTTAGCTGATAGTACCGCAAAATTAAAATCGCTGAAGCAGCGACATTAGATCGCAAAATCAGCAAACAATTCTTCAGTAAAAAAAAACATTTTCGTAGGCTCGAAACCTGTGAACAATTTTCGCTGCCGAAGCGAAATATTCGGCATTTTATTTATTGCGGCGCGGCACGGCGCGGTTGATTTTCAGACAAGCAGAAATTTTTTGTTCGGCGAACTGAAATTTTCTTGGGGGCATTACATTTTAGTTTATTTCCACCAACAAAATTTTAGTTCTGCGAACGAAAATTTACTGCTTGGCTGAAAATCAACTTAAAAATCAGTTGAGACCACTAATCTTTTTTCTCCGTATATGCATCGGCCCACCCGGTAGGTAGGCGCGCACCGGAGACGCGCAGGGACGTCGGAGGTCTCGTCACGTTTGAGGTGAAATACGAGGTATTGCGTAGTACCGTTTCTGGAATCCAGGGGGCGCCAAGCCGCCCGGGAAAGAAAATCCAGTGCGCCGGCCGGGGGCCGCCGGGGGCCGCCGGGGGCCGGGCTGGGCGGGAAGGCCGCGGGGCTCCGACACAATGCCCCGCCTAACAAGCTCTGCTCACCTGCAGGCGTGCCAACCGTGCCAGCCGTACAGCAGCAGGCCGGGGTTGCCAACGCTGCGCCGCGGAGAAATAACGAAAATAAATTCATACGCGCCGGGGTGAGACAAAGCCATGAGGTCCGCGTGAGGACTCCGAGAGGGGGCCGACACGACAACCACGTCGGGCTGCGTTGTGTGATTTTCGGTCGCCCGCGGCGCAGTGCACTGCTGGCAGCACGGGGCATTCCCTCCGCGGACACTAACGAGCAGCGACCACTGCGCGGCCAGGCCAGGCGAGGCGCCGAGGGATAATCTGCCCTTTAAAAGCGATGGGGGGAGGAAAAAAGAAAAAGGGTCTGGGAACTTGCTTAACCCCGTGACCTTGCTGGGTGCTGAACGGGAGCTTAGCTCCGCACCGCGCCACTCCTTCCTGGTACTGCAAGCGAAAACAAAACCGCGACGAGGTACTCGGAAGAAAATCCAACAGCGAAACTGGGGGGGGAGGGGTGCTGAGCACTGTATTCCCTCAACGGCTGGCGTCTTGGAAGGCGTGAGATTTGCAAAAGGGCTTGGTGGCCGCTCTGCCTCCGTTCCCTCCCCCGCTGGCCTCTTTCCCTCCCACCCTCCCCCGCCAGAGCCCACCCCGCCTCTCGTTTTTAGCCTCCCCCCCTTCCCCATAAATCCCTGGCCGCCTCCTCCCCTAGGCCTCTGCCCTCGCAAACCTGCGCCGGGCTCGGCTATGAAGCGAATAACCTCATTATACAACTCGATTTGTGCTTATTTTTGTAGCTCTCCCACCGGCGGTCCCGTCGCTAGTGCTCAAACTAGGTTAGGAATGAAGCCTCGGAGCCGGCAGCGCCAGACGGGGCCCAGCGGACCCAACGGAGGTCTAACGGGACCTAACCGTGACCTAACGGTGACCTAACAGTGAGCTCACGGGACCTAAAGGGAGAGGGGGGGGTGTAACTGGACGAATGGGGGAAAAAGCAGTAGTATCAGAGGGATGGGGAGGTAAGAAGTATACGAAGAGCCCAGTAGGGGGCGGTGGCATCGACTGTCCAGCCCGGCATTAGCAGCAGGAGGGTGGCGCGGGCGCGAGCGCGGGGGCGCAGCGAATTCAAAATTAAATTCCCGCTCGCAACAAACGGTCCGAGACTCGAGGCGAGACAGGGGGTGGGGGCGATGGAAATGGACTGAAAGTCGTGCAAACTTACCCATTTCGAACACAATGCAACTCCTCGCGACCTGTCCCATGGGTCTCTCTCTCTCTCTCTCTCTCTCTCTCTCTCTCTCTCTCTCTCTCTCTCTCTCTCTCTCTCTCTCTCTCTCTCTCTCTCTCTCTCTCTCACTGGCTACCTGGGTGGCCCGTCCGCACTCCATCCCCTGGAGAGACCCCGGGGGCCGCCCTCGCCGCCTCACCGGTATAGTCCCTTGCTTCAGTTTTTAGCCTCTGCGAGTATATACATATTTTTTTTTTGTTGCGCCGGGCGCTGTGAAGGGAGTTTTTTTTTTTATCATCCCGCCCGGGCCTTCCTTTTTCACTCCTCCCGTGACACTGTGAAATTATAGTAGGGGCGCGCAGGGGTGGGTCCGGCCGCCAGGGGTCCCCTTGGCCCCCTCGGCCCCCTCGGGTCCCCGCTGTAGCTGGACTGTCCTCCCCTGCTGCCGTTAGCACCGCTTCTCGTGGTGAGCTCATTTTTCGCCATGAATGTAGCAGCTAATAACCAACCCACTTATCCGTCCCCTCCCCCACCCCCTCTCCATCTCCTTCCGGACCCAGACATGCGTGCGGGCCCCGGTCGGCTCAAAGGTAGGCCGGATGGAAGGATGGAACAAGTTTGCGAAAAATGGAACTTCCGACTTGAAAGAGGGACACGCTTAAAGTGCGAAAAATGACCAAGTGTCCACTTTCTCTAAAAAGCATCTGTAATGCAAACCCTATATTTCTTTCTATAATTCGATTTTTACTCGTTCTTTGCTTCCTGGTTGGGCATTGATGTAAGTTTCGAAAGTTACATAAAAGATTTCTTAACGACAAAAAAAAATAGTTTTTAGAAGTAAAATATTATCCTGTTTCGCTGTTGATTTGCCCCAAACCCACAGACTCCAAAACGCTTAAGCGTTTTTCATGCCTGTCTTGTTTAAAAAAGATTTCAAAGTTTCTGTGGCCTGCCTCCTTCGAAGAAATAGGAAAAGAATCCGCGAAATCTTGGCGGGCACGCCACCAGGCCTGGCCTTCCGGACCTCAATGCCGAGAAAGGTCCACACAACCGCAGGGATTGGTGAGTCAATCACCCCCCCCCCCCCCCCCCCCGCCTCCCGGCCCTTCCTCTGACCGGGCATCACAAGGAGTCACGGATCCCCCGCGCCGCCCCCTGCCGCCCCCGGCGCCGTCCCCGGCGCCGCACCAGCCGCTCCACCGGGATTCAGCACGAAATGTTAATTCAAATTCCAAATATGAGTGCCAATCGTGAATAATTCAGGACGACTCTCTTCGCTCCCTCTCCGACCCTCCCTTCCTTCTTCTTCTTCTTCTTCTGGTGGGAAGCGGCTGCCAGTCCTTCGAAAGCCGCACATCTCGGCGGGACGCAGCCGCCAGTTACGGCCCGGCTTGGCTCGCTGTCGTGGGTTCGAGTCCCGTCTGGGGCACAATAAGGTGCCGCAAAAATGCAGCCTTTTACGTCAGCATATATTTGACGGACACGTGACGAGCCTGCGTCCCGTAGCGGCCCCACCGAGCCAACGGTAGTACTGTAGTACGGTACGGGAGTACAGTAGTACAGTACGGGAGTACAGTAGTACAGTACGGGAGTACAGTAGTACAGTACGGGAGTACAGTAGTGCGGTATGGGAATACAGTAGTACAGTAGTACGGTGCACGGTACGGGAGTAAGAGCGCCTAGTGTGTAGGCAATCCACGAGTGTGCAGCGCAGCCGTGTCGTGCGGGCTGGCCTATCCCCGACTCCGCAGGCGCTCGCCAGAGCCCGTCCCGCCCCGCCAGCCCAGTGCTCGTCGCCACCGCTCGGGCTTTTACCGCCCTGCTTCGGTTCGTATGTCGGCCCTGTCTTCGTCTGCACATCATCTCTGTCTCTCTGTCTCTTTCTCTTTGCAGCGGCGGTCCGCTGCACGTGGGGGTAGAGGAACAGAGAGTCCCGGACAGAACCCCTTCTTTTCCGCTTCCCGGGCCGCCCAAGTTCTCGTCATGGAGAGCCCCCCCCCCCCCCTCCCCCCTGACTGGTTCAAGAAGAACACAGCTTTGGGAAAGGTAAAAGATTGAGGACCGCGACCGCGACGGGCCCCGTCTTTGGCGGACCGCGTCCGGGGCGAACGCCGCCCGTCGCGCCCGTCCGTCTCTCTCCCTCCACCGCTCCGCACCGCAACCTCGATGACCGTGCGACGGAGACGGCCGCGGCCCGGAGGCGCTCCGCCGCCGCTTCGCCGGCCCCACAAAGTCACGATGGCGTTTCCGTGTTCTCTGTTCCGCCCTCGCTGACAATGGTCTTCAGAGTAGTCGCCGACGATTCGATCAATTTGACAAATTGACTATAACGTCGATCCCTGCGATAACGGCGGCGGGTCCACGCGGCACCGCGGCCCTTCGCCGAAACTTTCAGTACAACCACTTTCCAGCCACACCAACGAAACCCGACGAAGTCCGACGGAATCCAAAGGCCGCACTACCGGTGCACGTCGCAGAATAACGTCGATATATGTTGTTTTTTTGAGATACAATGAGCACGGGAGGTCGCTGCGATTGGGTTCTCGAGTCCGTTCCACCTCGCCCGCACTCAGAAAACCGTTTCCTTCATTCAAAGACGCCGTCCTTCGTGGGAGGACGATGAAATAGTTTTTTTAATTTTAAGGAATTTTCTTTAATACACTAGAAAAATTTTCCTCACATCCAAAGCGCCTCCCTCGATTCAAGGGAAAAATTACCTTGACCCAAAGTTTCTTTGAATCAAGAAACCGATTCTCTGGGTGCGCAAGTGATTCGTGGCCTCACTGAGATCGGAGGGAGAGGGACAGGCGGAACACGGCGGGGAAACAGCAACTGTTCCAGTGGGAGCGTCCGTGTCCACGCCGCTCCGTGTGGCCCCGCGGGGGGCCGGCAGGGGCTGGGCAGCAACACAGCACAGCGGCGGTGCCGGCGGTGCCAGCGGTGCCAGCGGTGCTCAGCGGACCCGCTCACAGAATGGAGCCCAGCCCAGCCAGATCCGTTCCCGGCACATCGTCCCCCGCCGGGCCACTGGGCCACTGGCAAGCAGGAGCTGCCGGGAGGGGAGCGGGGGCGGCGGGGGCGGCGGGGGCGGCGGGGAACCTCTGATGAAATAAAAGGAGCGGGAGGGAACAGCGTGGCCTGTTGACCAGAGGCTGCTTTGTGAGAAGGCGGAGCGGAGACTCCAATCTGTGAACTGGATTCTCCACGGAAGCGAACATCCAAAATAAAACCTGGCCGACAGGAGAGACGCTACCACATCTAGGACACCACCACCTTTGCTTGCCTGAACCGTGACACTACCTCGCTTTGATATTGTATTTGGTCGCGCAGTTAGAATTCTAGTTTGCCCCTCAGCCACCCGCGGTTCTAGCTTCTCTAGGGCAGAGAGCTGCTGAGCGTGTGCCATTAATGCTCTCGGCCCGCGCACCAGCGGCCGACATGAGCATGAGGAAGGGCCAACACATAAATTCCGATTGAATAAACAGCCTGTTAATGTGTCGGCACCGCCTTGGCAGCGTGCTTCGCAAAGACCGTTTGCGATGTACAAATAACACCCCCACCGCCACTACCATACCAACCCCCCGGCAACAAACAAGTGCGGCGCGCGGCATTTCAGCGCTATCAAGTTGGCAATTGCCGTAGATAGGCGCCACCCGTTAATGCTATACATATCCGAACTTTTTTAGTTTTATTTCCTCTCATTAATACGTTTCCTTCTTTTTTCGGGGGCACGATTGGGACGCGGAATCGGTACGTGGGTGGTGGTGCGCCTGGCTGCCGGCGCGTGTTGGGGCGGCACGCTTGCCAACCCGGAGTTCTAATTAGGGTGATAAAGCACATCGGATATTTCCTCGAGGTCTTGCACCAATGAGAGCGAAGAAAAAGGAAAAAGAAAACAAAATAAAAAATAACCGCGGGCTTTTTTTTTCTAATATAAACGCCGTGCCAATCCTCACAGCAGCAGAGGGGTGATGTGGAGGGGGTGCACATGGTGGTGGCAGGTCGCCAGCCGTGCCGCGCCGCGCTGGCCGGCCGGGCGGTGACGGCACCGCCGATACCAGCATTCCTCTCCCAACGAGCGATTTATTAGCGCGGCTCGGCGCGGCACCCTTCACTCCGATACACAGTCCGCCCCCCGGCAGCCCCCGGCAGCCCCCGGCCGGTCTCCCCAAACACCCTCTCTTTGCGTCCGAAACAATGAGACAGCCAAGGGGCAGCCGAGGGGAAACTAACTCTGCCTGAGGAGCCACCAGGACCGCGAGAATTCCGAAGCTGAACATCTCTGCAAGCCCGCGTGTGCGACTCCATCGTTCTGGGATACTCTTTACCACCCCTCTGACTCATCGTGGTCTTCGGCTTCTTATCTACATTCTAAATAAAGAAATGGTTTTCCTCTCCTGTCGTTGTTCCTGACGTGTCCCTGACGTGTCCCTGACGTGTCCCTGACGTGTCCCCGACGAGTCCCTGACGTGTCTCTGACGTGTCCCTGGCATCTCGGGGACGTGCCGCGTGCCGCCGGCCCGTGTAGCTCTCCCCGAGGCCGGGTTTGTGTTCCACGGCAAGGACACAAAGGACGAGGAGTGCTCCCCGGGGGGTCGGGAGGTCCTTGGCAGACGTCCGGCCTGCGGCTTCTGCCCAGTCCTGCCGAGTCCAGCCGTGTCCGGCCGTGTCCAGCCGAGTCCTGCCGGGTCCTGCCTGGTGCTGCCGGGTCCTGCAGGGTCTAGGCCAGGTCCGGCCGGGCCCGCCGGACCCACAATACCCAGATTAGGGGACATATTTACCAGGGCGAGGCTCTTGAATAAGCGAGTGATTCTGGGAACGATGCGGCTTCGCAGAGCAGATTAACCTGCCGCCTCTCTCTCTCTCGTCCTCCTCTGGGCTTGTTCACAGAGAGAGAGAGAGAGAGAGAGAGAGAGAGAGAGAGAGAGAGAGAGAGAGAGAGAGAGAGAGAGAGAGAGAGAGAGAGAGAGGGGGGGTGATGGAGGTAAGACAGGCATCATGAGACCCTCCCTGGACATCCCGGACCTCCCGCTCCCCCCACCGGCGAAAGACGACGGCCTTGCCGAATTTCCTCTTGCGCGCTCATGACCAGCGCCCTGTGCGAAATTATTTTGCTGATTGAAAATGGTCGCGGTGGCAATTACGCCATCGCGTTTACATGGCTGCAGCCGCGGCGCCCCCTCCACTCCTCCGAGGCCCCCGCAGCCCCCGCAGCCCCGCAGCCCCCGCAGCCCCCGCAGCCCCCGCAGCCCCGCAGCCCCGCAGCCCTCGGTCTCTGTGTGTGCACTGCGGGGCCGCAGCGAGCCCCTTGGGGCAGCTCGGAGCCGAGCTCACAGCGGGGGGTCGGGGCGGGGGGGGGGGGGCAGGGCGCAGTGTGCTTTAAGTGGTTTACCTAGGCAAGCAGACGTGTCCAGCGGCGGGAGCCCGCCTGCGTCACGGTCTTTACTCCGCGCGAGCCACGGGGGTTCTCCATCATTTATTTTCTTGCTGCTGTCGCGCGCTGCACCGCGATATATTATACACGCCCTCCCCGCGGCGTCGTCACCGAGGATTTAACTCTGCTTCCACTCTGAATACGCGCGCCTCGAGACTGCTGGGGGCCACAGGTTGCCTGTTGAAGTGGCGGCAGCGGCGCAGCGGGTGGTGGTGGTGGTGGTGGTGGTGGTGGTGGGGGAGGAGAGGGGGGTCAGAGGTTAAATGGCGTGTGGGGTTGCTGCAAGTGCAGCGCGAGCACTGCAGGTAGATTGCTTTGCCCTGAGTGAGGTAAGTTTACCTCGTTGCTGGGGCTGCTCGCAGCGGAGTGAGCCGAAACGGCGTTACCCCGCCGCATACACACACACTCACACACACACACACTCACACACATACATATACCGCTGGCAGAGGCAACGCTGTACTCTGGGTAACGGGCGCCGTCGCGTAAGCCCCGTCTGGCGCCTGACTTGTACGCGCGACGTGGACTAGAGAAGGGAGTAGGGGGGGGGGGGCCTTACTCTGGAAAACAGGGATTAGTTGCAAATCGTTTCCTTGCCACTGGAATAAATTCCAGGAATTCTCCAGGCCATGCAATTTCGCCGTGCACGGCGATAGTAGAGCTCAGCGCAGGCCAAAGTCCGAACCTCTCTCTCTCCCTCTTTCTCTCTCGCTCACTCTCGCGTTTCGCCTCTGACCTTCGCTGGCCGCCCCCTGGCCCAAACTGTCCCTCCGCTCCCATTAGGGCCTTCGTGGCTCCGGCGGCCCCGACATACCGGCAAGATAAATGGACGAATAACCACACCGATAACTCATTCCGGACAAATCAAGAGGAGGGCTTCGCCGGCTTCGCCGGCTTCGCCGAGGGGTGCTGTGCTCGGGGCGGGGGAAGGCGAAAAACAGAAACACCCTCGATAAGCCGGCGTTGGGGAGGCCGCTGTCGGCTCAGCGCTGACTCCCACTCTGCAGTCGGACGAAAGTGCATTTACTCTGACTTCCGGCCCCTCCGGCCCCCCTCGGCCCCCCTCGGCCCCCCTCGGCCCCCCTCGGCCCCCCGGTGTCCTCGCTGCTCGCACGCGTGGCGGGCAGTGAGCGGTCAACTCGGGTCGGGGCGGCGACGCGACGAATCAACAACTGCTTCTGACATGCGCCAAGCCACGAGAAAAGAAAATGTGTAGGGCAAATAAGCGAGCTGTCGTGGGAGGTGACGAGGGGCATTCCAACAGGCGGCGATCGTATTGGTTGGGGGCAGAAAAGCAAGTGCCAAGCAGAGCAGCACACGATCGCTTGTCGCCGAAACTTTAACCATTAAACTTTTCACCTCTTAACATTAAACCTAACCTGTAAGAAACGACTGTAAAAAAAAAAACTGTGACTCGAAATAGCGCTGCTCGGCGAGCGCCTGGCCCGGAACGCTGCCCTAAAGTAAACTAATTACGCAGCGATTTGGGCGGCTCTCCTCTCCCCCTCCGCCCAAATCCCGCACTGATCCCCGGGTCGTGTTTATGCTAGGTGAGAGGGGGTATGGCCGAGCCGCCGTGGCAGCGGCGGCGTTGACCTCCACCTCTCAAATAGTCCTCAGACTATCTGCCAGAGCTTAGCTCGACCACTGACCTACCCTAACGTGGCTGCCAATATACCACCCCGCCTCGCGGCACGGGACCCCTTGAACCCGACAGAAGTATCCACACGCCGTGTGATCGGAATATAGATTCGTGTCGAAAATGATGATTTTCCGCCGATGATTGACGGCCGGAGGCGAGATGATTAGCCTCTGAGAGGGCGCCGCCGTGCGGCCGTCCTCCGGGCGCCTCGACCCGTCTCCATTTCCGTGTGTAATCAAACGTCCAAATCGTGAAATAATTGGATTGAGCGCGAGTCGAGCCCAGCGGCGGTGCGTGGTGAGGTGAGATCCGAGGGCTTGCACGGCCTGCACACGGCCTGCACACGGCCTGCACACGGCCTGCACACGGCCTGCACACGGCCTGCGCACGGCCTGCACACGGCCTGCACACGGCCTGCACACGGCCTGCACACGGCCTGCACACGGCCTGCACACGGCCTGCACACGGCCTGCACACGGCCTGCACACGGCCTGCACACGGCCTGCACACGGCCTGCACACGGCCTGCACACGGCCTGCACACGGCCTGCACACGGCCTGCACACGGCCTGCACACGGCCTGCACACGGCCTGCACACGGCCTGCACACGGCCTGCACACGGCCTGCACACGGCCTGCACACGGCCTGCACACGGCCTGCACACGGCCTGCACACGGCCTGCACACGGCCTGCACACGGCCTGCACACGGCCTGCACACGGCCTGCACACGGCCTGCACACGGCCTGCTCACGGCCTGCACACGGCCTGCACACGGCCTGCACACGGCCTGCACACGGCCTGCACACGGCCTGCACACGGCCTGCACACGGCCCTCAAACCTCCCCCGGTAGCTTATATGTACTCGTATTGTCTTCCACCAAATTGCCGATTTGCCGGTTAGAGCGGGAGACAGAGTGGTCATGAACTGGGAGAGGGAGAGAGAAAGAGAAGCGGCCGGGCCGGGCTGATCTGGGTCCTCCTCGTGTGTTCAGCTGCCGCACCGCACCACGCCACGCCACGCGCCTCGCTGCTGGCGAATCCCCCGCGAGGCCCCCCCCCCCATCCCCCCCCCCCCCCCCTCCCCCCGTGACTGGAGCCGGCTTGGCCGAGTCAAGTCATCACATTGGATTTCGGTAGGAAAGGAAATCAATTGAGGTCCATTCAAGCCGCTCAGGGAGGGTGGGGCGTAAGATGCGCCCCTTAATCCCCGGGAGGGCCAGGCAAGAATAACAGCGGAACAAAACGTACAGGGGCCGGCACCAAGGGCTGCCTGGGACCCGGAGGACCCGGAGGACCTGGAGGACCCGGAGGACCCGGAGGACACGGAGGACCCGGAGGACCCGGAGGACACGGAGAAGGCGCCGATTTGCCATCTCCGTGTGGACCGGGAATGGGATTGCCCACGGCGTGACGCCGCCCCGGACGGGGCTCGAACCCGGCTCCCGTCTGCCGTACGGCATTTCCGCTGACGATTCTCGCCGGCACTTTTCTAAGGCCGGCTCCGGCATCAGGCCGGATAAGAGCGCGGGAAGAGGCAGGCAGATCCGGGGACGCAGAGGACCGCGCCGTGCTGTTATCGGAGATAGCGGGACCGGAGCGCAAATCGGGCGAGCTGCTGTGATAACGGAAACTAGAGCACTTTACCCCAAAAAATCAAAATTGAATCCGCGTGCGGAATTTGCGAAATACTACTGCGTTTGGGGCGTTTAAACCTGCCTTCCTCCCCTCCGCGCACGACTTGAGGCAGGCGTTATCGGGGCGATTAGGCCGAGTCTGCCAATAAGGGTCGGTGCGCTCTGTCTCACGCAGAAACCAGGCGCGCCCCACTGCGAAAGTGACAAAGACAACAAATACGGAGAGGAGGAGGGGGGGGGCGCAGCGGGCGCGGAGCCGGGGGCGGCATTTAAGAGCCTCTGTGCGAGAGAGACGGAGAGTGGGGCCCAGTGGGGGCCCGGTGGGGCCGCCGGGGGGTGATGGAAGTGCGTGGAGTGGGGCCCCGCCTGTCCCCGCAAGCGCCCCTCCCCAAGAAGCATTGGCGAGTCAGCAGCCCCCCCCCCCCCCCCAGCCCGGCCCGACTGCAAGTAGTGGCCCCGGGCACCGAGCCCCCGCCCTGCGCCCCGCCATGGCCGTGCTGTGCATTCGCTCGGCCCCAGCCCGGACCATAGTATATACATACATCGCCGCGAGGCGCGAAGCGGTAGCCCTGACAGCCCTCCCCTGCTGCCTCTCTATCTCCCTCCCTCTCGCTGTCTCTGTCTCATCACTCACCCGGCCGCTGCTCTTTCTCTCTTATCTTTGGTTAGCCCGGGACAAGCGGCGGCACAGCGGCACAGTGTAGTAGTATGTGCACCCGCCGCATTTCCTCGGGGAGCGCCACTGTCGCTGCTGCACAGGGCCGGGCCCGGGCCACGCTCCGGGCCGTTCCCCGCCAAGTACTTGTGCGATTAGCCCGTTAGCGCTACTGTTGCAGCCCCAGCGGCAGCGGCAGCCCTGCAGCCGGCAGCCCGGCAGCCCCGAGTGTGTGTGGAAGAAACGAAAAAAAAAACGAAAAAAAACAACAACAACAAACGGCCTCCTGGAGGGAGCCGTAGACACACTGCAGTCTGCATGCCTGCATTCCTCAGCTAAAAGATTATGCCTCAACAAAAAAAAAAAAAAAAAAAAAATACACAAAATCGGAAAAAGGGGGCACTCGATCGGGGCGGGGCCTTCCGTGTGGACAAGGCGTTGTCATTCTCTTTGTAAATGCCGGTGGCTGCTTTGGCGCGCTGCCGATCGCCTCCTGCCCTGCGTCAGCCTAGCCGTGGGCGCGGCCGTAGGATGGTTGTTAGGGCTTCCGGCCCCACGGCGTCCGAAACAGTTCTCTCGTTCTCTCCCTCGCACGCTATGGACTGACAGAGAGGGCGGACTCCGGACGCAGTCAGCAGCACCACGGCAGACGCACCAGAAGGTAAAACGCACACTTTGCAAAAAGGAGGGGGAAGGTAACTGAGGCACGGCGCCGCGGTACGGCACGGTACAGCACGGCACGGCGCCGTTGCGCGATGCGCTCGGCTGTGCAGCACGACACGGTTGGAAAAACTCAAGATATTGCTTTTCTTTTCTTTCTATGTTTTTTTTTCCGCCTCGCGCTCGCCGCTCTGCTTTAGGCTTTTTTTCCTTCCCTCTCTCTGTCCTTAGCCAGAGGACCTCCCCCCCCCACCCCACCCCCCCTCCACGCGTCTGCCACCTCTCTGTCTCGAATCCACGCTCCCCAAAGTGCCTGCCGAAGATGTGATGTGAGTGAATGTATTCTGCTACCGATGCATTTAGAACCGCCAATAAAGTCCCCCCCCCCTCCCTCAGTACGCATCACACATTGTCGGCAGTCTGCCATCACCTCTCAGCGCCACTCCCAAAAATAATTCCGCGAAGTCACGGAAAATGAAAGTAATCATAACCTCTTGGCCTTGAGTGCCTTTCCCTCCCTCCCAGCCTCCCTCTTCTCCTGTGACCCTGAAATATGCTTTCATACCGGGATTCCGCGTGGGGCCAGGTGAGGTCGGGGCGAGGCTAGCGTCCGTGGCTGGGGGCAGTGGGATTAGCAGGTCGCGCCGCCCACCGGCCCCCGCCCCGCCCCCGCCCACCTCGCGGCCCACCCATCTTCGTGTTTACAAGTCCAAAGTAGCCTCGGCACGTATGAAAATGTAAATGAATATGGAACAGGCGGCACACGGCCTCGAAACGAGGCTCACGGAGGCTGCACGGTGGCCGGTACAGCTCCGGCCTTCGGGTGCGCGCGTGTGTGCGTGTGTGTGTGTGTGTGCGTGCGGCCAGAATTATTTTCATGCATGAGACAGACGACTTACCCACAATTTGGGGCAAACTCCACTGGTCCATCCATCAAGTGCGTCCACGATGCTGTCTAAGCCAAATATTTGGCCAGTGGGCGGACAGAAGCGCGGCGCCTGCTGGATAGGCAACCACGACGAGCACGAGTGTCGTGCGGGCTGGCCTACCTTTGCCGTGGGAGGATATCCCGACGAAGGCAAAGCCCTTGCCAAGGGTTCTATCGTAAAAAAGTTAGAGGGGTTTGGAAGGCGATCAGATACCGACCTTCTCCATAAACCATAAACTTTATGGACGTGTAAAAACAATCCTCTCCACACTCTTTTAGGTTGAAGCGCACGCTCTTATTGAAATCAGGACGACCTTAATATGCCACGAAGCTGTTTGTTGCGCTATATGCGCATCGCTATAAATAAAATCTTTAATGACGCAGTAGGTGGTATCTGCCGCTTGGAGTGCCCTCATGTTGTCAATAATAATCTCGGCTGTCCACACCTGCCAGTCCGCCTACTCGGGCGTTCCTATTTTAGTACCGGATTGGCTGAAGACTGAGAGAGATAGACAGAGAGAAAAAGAGAGAGAGAGAGAGTAAAAGGGGAAGGGGAAAAGTACACATGGAGGCTCTTTTTCATTTCAGACTCTCTTGTTTAATTCCTGTTATCATACGCGCGGCGACTTCCGTGTACGTCATGGTGCGAGCGAGAGAGACGGTGAGAGGGGGGGGGGGGGGGGGCAGGAGTGCGAGCGAGAGGGACGACAGCGCGACTGACTTGGACCACACCCTCATTTTCCCTTGCGGTGTAGGCGAAAACTTTACGGCATGAAAATTTGAGATGCGAGCAGAGGCTGTGCCGTGAGAGGCCTTGCTGTCTCTTGTTTACTGATGTAAAGCCAGTAAAGCACAGCCAAAGTCGGGCCGCGCTGTGACGCTCCTACATGGACTCTCACTCCCGGTACTCCCGGTCCGTTACGGCCCGTTAGTTAGTGCAGCTATCGTGCAGGGCCCCAGGGCCCCAGCCCGTGTCACACGCCGCTCCGCCGCCCCGTGTACTACAGCCGCACTCACCGGTGAAGTTGACCTTGAGCAGGTAGTTGTAGTAGAAGCTGCCGCCGTCCATGCTCAGCATCGCGGCGCACGTGCCGTTGCCGCCGCACACGTCCCGCTGCAGCGCGTGCAGGGCGTGTGCGAACGCGTACACGGCGTCCACCACGAACGGGACCTTCGACTCCTGCATGGGGCACAGCAAGGCCAAGTTGTGAAATAAAAAAATAATCAAACTCTTTCAAAATTAAGGTTTCCCCCGAAAATGAAGTCGGTTACTGACCTGGAGGTAGCCGACGTCGGGCCCGAGCTTGAGGCCGGGCGCGCAGTGGTCGGCGCTGGCGGCCAGCTTGGTGGCGGCCAGCGTGCAGTTGAACGTCTCCTGCCAGTACTCGTCGAACCACGGGTTGCGCACGTTGTTCTCCGGCGTGAGGCCGGCCATGTAGGCGTCGAAGCCCGGGATGGGCTCCGTGTGCAGCTCCACCGTCAGCGCGCCCTCCGCCACCTCCTCCACGTCGCGGACCACGTGCGGCTGCCGCCCCCAGCCGTCCGAGGCCAGCCACAGGAACGACGTGGGCTCCTTGGAGCGGGACGCGGCCAGCAGCAGCGCCCTGCAACAGACAGCAGTCAGCGTGGTCAGCGGGGGAAGCTGACAGGGGGCAGCTGACACGGGGCAGCTGACATGGAGCAGCTGACATGGAGCAGCTGACATGGAGCAGCTGACTCGGGGCAGCTGACAGGGAGCAGCTGACACGGGGCAGCTGACACGGAGCAGCTGACATGGAGCAGCTGACACGGCAGGGCGCTGGCAGGGGCAGGTGCTCGTAAAAGGAGACGACGTACTGATTAAAGGCGGGACAAGGTGAAGGGGGAGCGGCGCCCCCATCAACGACATTTTATTGTGCATTCCCTCAGACCCGAATGGGACTCGCCCTTCACCCCCCCCCCCGCCCCTTTTGTGCCTATTTTTATTTTCCACGACGAAACAAGGCGTGAAAGACGAAGCGCGGTTAAATTATGGATCCTCTTCGATAACCACGTGGCTGACGAGGAAGGGCCTTCACCGCCTCCGCGACCCGGCAGACCCGACCGAATCCGCTCCGCCGCCCCCGCTGCTGGTGCAACGAACTTCCAATCACTTCCCAATTAATAGCGTTTTCCCTCAAGGTTGTCCCCTTCCGCCCACCCCTCTTCCCCACCGGCACAGGGGTGCGGGAACACCGCGCAAGCCCCCAGGCCAGGAAGGCGGCGAGGGCTTCATTTTCTCCGGCCGCCAGAAAAAGGGCCTCAAATAAACGATAAGCTCTGGCCGCGGGCGCTGCAGGGGAAGGCGTCGGCTCTGCAGCCGCAGAGGATCATTAGAGACCTGTTCAGTTAGGGCGGCGGCCGGCTATTCAGCGATCGGAATCTTTATGGAGGGCGGCGGTGGAAAAGAGGCTGGCGAGCTGAAGCAGGTGCGCCGGCCAGGGCCGAGGCGGCCGCGGCCACCTGCGTAAGGGCTTTAAACCCGACGGACTGGAGTTGAAATGCTGGCGATTTGTCGTAGTGCGGACTGGTGGCGACGTACCGATGTGAAGAGGGAGGGGGCGGTGGGAAGCACAAGGGGAGAGAGATGGTGCTGGCGGTGGTGGAAGAAAGGGCGCTCGCTTGTGGCCGGGACCGGGGGCAGCCCTGGCTCTGGCTTGTCACCGACCAACTTGCCCACAACTCAAACCCGGCTTCCGCCTCTCCAACTCGGATTCGATTCGAGTTCGAAGGGTATTCTCGCGCCTTTTCCGGGGGAAAGCCCTGTGGCCTGTGGCCTGGCCTGCGGCCTAGCCTGTCGCCCTTGCGCCCTTGCGGCCCGCGGCCTGCTATGGCGTGCTGTGGCTGGTCTGGCCTTCGCCACGCGTTGATGCTGTCCTTGTCGCACCCGTCCGGCCCGACAGGACGTGCCGCGAAGGGCCACTGTCCCGTCACGCCACCAAGACCACTGACATTGCCCGCGCGGTTGAAGTAGCCATATTTTCCTGTTTCGGTCAGAGCAGAACAAGGGAAGGAACCGGAGGTGGGGATTTCCCAACAGCCTTGACACACATATGCACATGCATGACAGGACGTCCTGGAAGCGACGTCTCCAGCAGCAGCCCTGGCTTGAGTGGCCTTGCTCCAGTCAGCCTCCAGGCCCGTCTCCTAAAAGACGATTCCAGTCGAGGGAGTGAGCGAAGGGGGGTGGAGGGAGGGAGGGAAAGAGGGAAAGAGGGGATGAGAGTGAGAGTGGGGGCTGAACGTACTGGCAGCCCCGGCCAGCCCTCGCCGTGGGCCGTGGGCCGCTCCGGCTCGTTTGTATGCAAACTGAGGAGCCCGCCTTAACAGCGGACCTGGACTGACTCAGCCTGCCTTCTGATATCGCATCGCTCTCAGGCGAGAACAGGCGACGAATGACTGTCGACGAGGGCAGAGGCGGGTGGAGGGCGCAGGCAGAGAGCAAGGACAATCAACCTCGGCCCGCACTTTCAATTTCTTTGCTTCTTTCCCACCTCTCACCCGTCCTCCACTTATTACTCCCCCTTTCTTTCCTTCTGCAACCTGCCCGCCCAACAGAGGTCAAAATTAATTTTGACTAAACTTGAATGAAGATTGAAGAGAACCTATTGTGCTTTAACGTCACTTTCGAGTGGAAAATACTAAGAAATTTTTAAGGAAAAAAAGGTTGGGGCCCCAAAGTCAACGAACTGGCCCCCTGGCATATCATTTGTGGACGGGCCCTTCTGTGCTCTTCTCTCCCACCGGCCTGCGTCGTGCACTGACGGCCACACACACACACACACACACGCGCGCACACAGACGGCTGAGCGCCGCCGTCCGTCCTAAACAGCTTAATTAAAAATTAATCACGATTTTCGTGGCCTGTGGGTAGGCGGGGAGAGCAGTGGGACGTCTCTCTCTCTCTCTCTCTCTCTCTCTCTCTCTCTCTCTCTCTCTCTCTCTCTCTCTCTCTCTCTCTCTCTCTCTCTCTCTCTCTCTCTCTCTCTCTCTCTCACTCACTCACTCTCACGCTGAGATCCCAGCTCTGGTCGTTGATGCGCCATCAGGCCGACCCTAATTCAAGGAACGTAATCTAATCAGTGTAGACCCCAGGTAAGCACTCGGGGGACCAGCAGTGACCACCAGCCGCCCCCGCCGCCCCCGCCGCCCCCGCCCCGCACCTGCCGCCCCCAGCATGAGCGCGCCACGAACGACGGCCATCGTGCCTTCCAATTTGGCTCCAAAGTGGCTCCTCTCCACGCCACACCGCGGCCGTGGCTCCGAGCTGCCCCGGCCCGGGTCTGCCTGGCTTCGGCCTGCTCCGGGCCCAGCCGATGCTCCACTTGTCAACTCCGGACACGTCTAGTCTCCCGACCGATAACCCCGACGACTTGACTTATTTTTTCCGTGAGCGCGCGGGATGCGATCCCGAAATGGGAAAAGGGGAAGAGGGCGGCACACTGTGGAGCGAGGAGGGCCCATGGGGGAGGGGGAGCGGGAGAGTGCCGGAGGGGCGGCGTCAAAGACGTCGTGCGTCTGCGACGTGTAAGGCGCGGGAAACGTACAAAAATGGAAAGAATAATTGTTCAGCGTGAACTCTACTTGAATCCCCAACTTTCAACCAGAGACGACATTGTGGCGTTATAAATATTTATTTTGACAGTGTACCCGGAACGGCGGCGGAGGCAGGGGAGTATCAAACAAAAAAGAAACAACCTGTCATGGGGAAAATCACGTTCGCGTCGGCCAAACGTCACGGCGCGGGCGGGGAGGGGCGGCACAGCGCGTCGGCACAGCGCGGCGGCAGCGCCACGGAAGCGGGGAGGTTACTGAACTGGTTTCCAATAAAACACGTGTGCGTCACTGACTGCGCCACTCGAGCGACTCCAGCGGCTCCAGCGGCTCCAGCGGCTCCAGCGCCTCCAGCGGCCCGCCACACCCCCAGGTGTGTGCAGGGGGTGTTGTCCTGTCCCCGCCCCGATATCAGTGGAGCTGGAGGCGCAAGCCGGGCTGCCGCGGCGTGGCAATAAGGCCTGCTGACTCAGCAGCCGGTGCGTATGCAGCACTGTCAGAAAAAATAGAAAACGATATCTCCCCCCACTAGAAACCCTTGAGGGATGTGGGTTACACACCTAAAAATTTTCGAGTGACATTTTTTCGAGCCGAATTTCGTGGACGATGTGTTAAAAAATTTGAGTCAACGATTCAGTGAAGATTATTTGAAGAATTTTGTTACTTCTTGGTTCAAAAACAACTGTAGATGGCCGAGTCCGTAGTTGCGTCCTTACTTGTCTCCTCTATATCTCTCTCTCACTCTCCTCGGGCCGTTCGTCATTCCTCCATTCCATTCTTCCTCTTTACTTTTTTTTCGGGATAGGTTTCCTTTGAGCTATAGAACAGAAGTTGACGTCTGAATGGGTTTCCGGTGCCGGTCAGTGTCGGGGCCAAAGGAAGGGAGGGAGGGAGAGAGAGAGAGAGAGAGAGAGAGAGAGAGAGAGAGAGAGAGAGAGAGAGAGAGAGAGAGAGAGAGAGAGAGAGAGAGAGAGAGAGAGAGAGAGAGAGAGAGAGAGAAAGCAAGTGACACACATACACACACAGCAGAAATTGAGTGAGCGGTGCGTACAACAGAGAGGAACATGAAAGAGACAGGCATTTCTGGCCGGTCCCCGAAGGCATGTGGGCAGGGCAGGAGCAGGACGTGGTGGCAGATGGCTGTTGGACACCGCAGGGACACAAGGCGACACGGGGCCCAGCGGGACCCAGCGGTGGCGGCGGCGGCGCCATGAAACATGCAGCGGGCGCCTCTCTGTGTGAAGGGCACAGCGAGTCCGACGCACTGTCCGGTACCTACCCACAGGGAAAGGTCATTTGCTGGTCTCCTCGTGACCTCTCCCGTGACGGGGGCCGGGGAACCCCGCGCGGCGGGACGCCCGGGACGCGCACAAGTAGTGGCACAACCTCAGTGAAGCCCGACTGGCATTTCGACTTGGGCAGCACATTATTTAGTGACTCAAAAAGTGGACGCAGCGCGTTTGGGGGCCCGCACCGTCGTATCTCTGTCTATCTCTCTGTCTCCCTCTCTCCAGTGGTAGGAGGCTAGGCTCGGCACCAACGCCGCCGCCCCGCCGCTCGTCTGGAAGTTAGCCTATCGCGGCTTGGCCGGATTGGGACAGACCCCGCCCCCCGGCCCCCGCCCCCCGGCCCCCGCCCCCCGGCCCCTGCCCCCCCCGGCCCCCGGCCCCCGCCGGGGACTTGTCCAAGTTCAAGCCCCCGACCTGCCCGACCTCTGCAACCTCGCCCCCTGGATCAGAAGCGTCAGCAAAGTCCAATCGGTTTTCGCATCCCTCTTATTCTTCACCTCTTACTATTTGTTTTCTTCCATTAAGGTTTTATTTTTTTTCTCGCAATTTTATGCCTTTTTGTTGTTGTCTCTGATAGGATTTTAGGTTCGTGTATTTTTCAACACTTTTTCGCCTGAAAGGAATTTGAGATATTCGAAAAAAAAAATGATTTTCTTTAATTGTCACATAGAGAAAATGTACCTGTTTCTAATGGTTGTTTTTCCAAAAACTACCCATGACTGTCTATGACATTTTCTTGGTTGCTGTCTCTGACTGGAGTTTCGGTTACGTTTGTGTTTGACAGGGTAACCCGCCCTGCTTCTCAAACCGCACTCACTCACTCACTGCGACCCCTGGTATAGCACCGTGTTTCTTTTCAGGGGACGTGGTGCGTGAGCCCGAGGGGCACCCAGCCCACCCCCAGGAGTCCGTGTCACTGCTACTCCCGAGCTCTACTCGCACACACACACACACACACACACACACACACACACACACACACACACACACACACACCTACACACATACACACACGGTGCGCAGGCCGGCGTCTCCACCTCCGCCTGTCTTTCAATGCCAATCACCTTTCCCCGCAGTGAACAACGTGAACAGTGTTTAGGGGGCGGATCAGCGCACCCCGCTGTAGGCAGCAGTATAACTTAGTGCAGGGGACACCGTGCACGCGTGTGTGCACGTGTGTGCACGTGTGTGCCTGGGTGTGCACGGGTGTGCACGTGTGTGCCTGGGTGTGCACGGGTGAACACGCGCACTGAGAGAAATGATTCGCACTCTCAAAAATGAATGCGCGATTTAAGCGTAAAATGCTTAAAGTCAAGCATATTTCATGCTTGAAACCCCAATAATCCCACACGCATATTATGCTTGATTGAAGCATATTATGCTTCATAGAGGGATACTATATGCTTGTCCCAAAAATACAATACGTACCTCAAGCATCATATGCTAGTGCCAAGCATACAGACGGTTGATGTACGCAGATGATTCTTAAATCAACAAAATCCCATAAGAATACAAGATTCGCATCAAAATCGCTTTGAATTAAGCATTCATTTTTGAGAGTGCGGCGCACGGACCAAATGTTTGGTTATCAGGCCTGAAAGTGGGAACAAATCAAACACTTCTGACGTAGGGACGAAAACTTAAAACGCAGGCACGAAAACTTCGGACGTCGTCACTAAAGCGTTAGTGACGCCGTCTGAAGTTTTCGCCCCTACGTCAGAAGTGTTTCATTTGTTCCCACTTCAGGCCTGATAACCTAACATTTGGTCCGTACGCCGAATCATTTCTCTGAGTGCGTCTGTGCGCGGGTGTACACGCGGATGAACACGGTAGCACACGCGGGTGAACACGGTGTGCAGGGAATGCTTGACGGCCGGGACGTGCTCGCGTGATGCGTGATGAGTGCCGAAGCAGGCATCGCGGCGCCGCCGAGCCCAGACCCGGATCATAAATCAACTATTCAGGAAGCAACGCCTGATTGGCTCTAGTTGAAGGAGGGGGTGGTCAGCGGGTCAGGGCTGTCCTGTACGCCCCCAGCTCCGTGTCCACCGCAATGTACAGTAAAAAAATTCAGGCGCTTCCAGCACTGAGTCGCCCTCGGAAATCCCACTCACCCTTTTTATTTTAGGCTGACATTGAGAAAGCAAAAGGAGAGGGAAAGGAAGATTGCAGACCCCCTCTCATAGGCGCCTACAGCCGGGAACGGCTGTACCGGATACCATAGGTAGCGGGGCTTCGCGGTGCTCTCTAAGCACCCCTAAAAGCCCTCAACCGGGGAGTGAACCTCCGACAACCGCACAGAATGTTGCGCATCACACCACGCGGCTATCAGAGGGGGATACTATGACCAGGGGTACAAACGTTCTTTAGATTACACACCACACAGCGAGGAGAAAGAACGTGGAGTCCGAATTTTACGAAAAAAAAGTCGCGCCTCCCGCCGGGTGGCGAACCGTGGACTCTCAGTCCGACTGGGAGGCAACGCCCTAGACCACACGGCTACCAGAGACTCGTGACCGTTGATATGAAGGGTAGGTTAGGTTAGGTTAGCTCGTCGTTCGGCACCGACCCGCTTCACCCCTCCTAAAATACACAGTTTACTGGTTATTGGCGGTCGCCGCGAATGTCCAGTGCGCACGCCGCACGGTGGGGGCGGTGGTAGTGTGGTGTGGCAGTAGCAGGTCGGATGCAGCGGCAGCGGCAGCGGCAGCGGCAGCGGCAGCGGCAGCGGCAGCGGCAGCGGCAGCGGCAGCGGCAGCGGCAGCGGCAGCGCCCGGCCCCACCTGCTGCCGGCGCCCGCTGCTGTTTCGTTACATCTGTCAAGCGGAACCGACTTGTGAGGAGTGGGAGTGGGAGAGAGACGCACGGGGGTAGGGTGTATGGAGTGGAGTGGGGTGCCGGAAGCGAAGTGTGGAGCGCGGGACCGGGCGCCCGGAAGGTGGGGAGAGGGAAGCTTTGGTGAAAGGCGAAAACTTTTGTGGAATGAATGACGTGGTGACTAGCCGAAGCCCCCGCTGCCCGGAGCCCTGCCCCCCCCCCCCCATATCTCACTTTCGTCCTCCTTCCCCCTCTCCTCTCTCTCTCCCTCCTTGCGGAGCGCACACCCTCCATTCACAAACAGTCAATCGTCTCATTACCCGTCGTGGCGCACGCCATCACTTCGGAACAAGTTAGCGGCCGGCCGTCACGGGGCCCCGCGGGGGGTCCGTCTGTGTGCGTGCTGCCGCGTGTGAGGGCGGCGACTCAATGTCTACTGCCGTCATCAACCCTGCCAGAAAGTACCCGATCCCAGATGTGTGTCTAACTGTAAAAAAAAACGTCTCCAGAAAACGAAAAAAATCAGTTTGACTAAAATTCTGTTATAGTCATTACGGCAAATCGACAAAATTATCGCAATTTCGATTATTATTATTTTTTTACAGAGGTAAGGTTTTTACGTTTGCCGCGGGAGTAGAATCGCGAGGAGGATCCCCAAGGAGGCGGGACTCCCTTCGGATCATCTTGGCAGTCAATCTGGCCTCTGGCCAATTAACGCCCCATCCCCCTCCTCACCACAGCCTACTTGTTGAGTCCTCTCTTTGTTTCTCATCCCCACTCCACTCGACTGCCGCTCACGCTACAAATAACGTTCCGCCCAGGTGTACGCGCACCTCTACGCGTTTTCCCCCGTAAATTAGAAACAGGTGAAATATCATCTCCGCCGGTGTAATCAAGGTCACCGAAAGGTCACCGAAAGCGCGGCGCAAACTGCGGGGACACCTCCAAGAAAAACAAAAGTCCAACGGTGTGATTACCCTTGTGTTAGGTAAAAGAAAAAAAAAAGATAAAAATGATTGTCGCGTAATGACATGCACTGGGTAGACGTTTCTTATTTATTTCGACGGGTTGGCAAGCGCTTATTGGCGGCATTTGGACGGTCGGGGACGGGGGCGCTTCAATTAGCAGCCGCGCGCCGATTTCTCGTTATTCGCAGTCACGTCTCGTCGACGATGAGGAATCGGAAAGGCGGCGGCACGGCGGCACAGCGGCAGCAGTGGTGGTGGTGGTGGTGGTGGTGGGGACCGCGGGTGCCGCTGGCCTCTCTGGCTACCACCGGCCACTCCACTGGCGGGATTCAGCCAATCAATTGGGAACAACAACTCGAGTCGGGGCGCGTCCAGGTTTTCTGCCCCTCCCCACACTGTGTCATGCATAAATACGTGAACAGAGCCGCCCCCCCCCCTCCCCCTACTGTGTTTGTGTGTGTGTGTGTGTGTGTGTGAGAGAGAGAGAGAGAGAGAGAGAGAGAGAGAGAGAGAGAGAGAGAGAGAGAGAGAGAGAGAGAGAGAGAGAGAGAGAGAGAGAGAGAGAGAGAGAGAGAGAGAGAGAGAGAGAGAGAGAGAGAGAGAGAGAGCAGACTGGCCAGGCGCCAGTTCTGCAGATGACTTTCAAAGCTAATAAAACGACGTCAGTTTGGAAAATAAAAACACGCGACACCCTGCACCTGCGCGAGTTTGTTGTGTCTGTTTCGTTGTTCATCTGGCTGGGAGGCTGACTTTATCCCCTCCCCCCTCCATCAAAAATGCAGGGGGGGGGGGGGAAGCGGAGGGGTGCGTACGTTAGGAGCAGATGGTGCAGCCGTAGGGGGCGGGGCGGGGCTGGACCACTTACAAGGCTGTGCACGACGCCTCGGCAGCACCACTCCGTGACAAGGGTCGATGCGGTGTTTGAGTTTCAGCCTACAGCGGCGATATCTCGATCTCTTCCCGGAGAGGTCAGGCGAACGACTAAAATTTGGTCAGCTTCTCGATTACATTCTCGATTACATTCTTTAAAAAAAAAAAAAACACGTTTGATTGGTATGTCAGTGGTGTGATTATCTTTCAGTAATTTATTTATTTAAGACCGATTGAGTTGAGTTCGGACCGGTATTGTCCTGGAGATAGAATGTCTTCGGTTGCCGCTGTTTCGCAAGCCAGCGCCGGGTGCAAACAGATTACATGGATAAAGCTAGGCGCTCTGCTCTCACGTACCCTTGGGCTCCACAGGCCCCACAGGCCAGGCCCCACGCGGGGCCCTCAGGGCCTCGGGGGCCCCCATAGCCTCCGATCCGACGTCTTGGGGCCGCCGGAACCAAAGCATGGGACGTCCAACTAATATCGAGTTCTTGGTTGTTCTTTGGCGGCGGCGGTGCGCCCGTCGGATATGAGAAATTGTTGTAGCGTCAGGATTGGGCGGCGGCACCGGTGTGCGGGCCAACATAAGGAATGCGGGCCACGCGGCTGTCGGGGTCTTAGCGGCAGCAGCGGCGGCAGCAGCGGCAGCACACTGTCCGAAGTTACGTGGCGCCGGAGCTGACAAGAAATTACGCAGCGCTCGATGTTTCAATAACTCTACCGTACCTCATTTTTTTCAAGAGATTATTTTGAAGATTTTTCTTCATTGTTCTGAATTTAATTTTATTTTTGTTCTGAAAATAAGGGCTGTTCTGAAAATTATTTTGTGCGGCAAATTTCTCTGTCAAGAAAAAACAAATTTTGTGTGATCTGAAAACTTGCCATTCCGTTTAAGGTTTGAGAGCTGAGGTGCACACTCAGCTCTCGGACGCCGGCTGCTATAATCACGATGTTCACCGCCCCCGCCGCCCCCGCTGCCCCCGCCGCCCCCGCCGCCCCCGTAAACGAGGTCCGCTCCCAAAGTTTCGTCGTCGCCACCTTTGCCCCATAAACTCCACATGGAAATGGAGTCCTGGAAGTAGTCAGGCCCTGGAGCACACCGGTATAAGTACCGCCATAATCATCCGAGTTGGCCAACAAGTATCTGGAGCAACGACCACTTTTTGAGAACCTCCCCCGACTCCGCCGCGGCCATGCACACCCGGCGTGTGGCCTTTTCTCAGTGGGGAGGTTCCACGTTGTCTGTTCTTTCACTTTTTCGTCACCATCGTTATTGTATTTCTGTTTCTCTATCACTGCTTAATTTTTCTTCTCCCGTCTGAGAAAACGGGGTTTTCTTTCGAGGGCAGCCGTGTGGACCTCGCAAGCATGCAGTGGTGGTCCCCGGGTGCCTGCTGGGGGACCAGAGGCAGCGGAGGCAGCCGAGCGACCGGGGCAGCGATGCGCGCCGCCGAATAACCCCCCAGGGGGCCCCGGGGGCTGCGGGGGCCTGGGTGCTGGGGCAGCCAACCAAAGCTTTGAAATAGTGGGGCTGCCGGATAATCGGACCAACTTTTCCATACTCGTGCCCCATCCATGGCCGACTTCAAAAGGGAGAACGGCAGGAAGGGACAGGAGAGAGAGAGAGAGAGAGAGAGAGAGAGAGAGAGAGAGAGAGAGAGAGAGAGAGAGAGAGAGAGAGAGAGAGAGAGAGAGAGAGAGAGAGAGAGAGAGAGAGAGAGAGAGAGAGAGAGAGAGAGAGAGAGAGAGAGAGAGAGAGAGAGAGAGAGAGAGAGAGAGAGACAGACAGACAGACAGACAGACAGACAGACAGACAGACAGACAGACAGAAACAGACAGAGAGAGACAGACAGACAGACAGACAGACAGACAGACAGACAGAGACAGACAGACAGACAGAGAGAGAGAGACAGAGAGAGACAGAGAGAGCATCCCAAGAAAATATTAAACTCCTAATATCGGAGAAAAATCAGACAAAAAAAGGCGGAGTGGAGAGGAAAGATTAAACACGGGCGGAGAGTGTATGCAGTAATGGTGGGAAAAGGAGGGAAAAGGCAGGGGGAAGAGATACCGAGGGGGATGGTATGCTTCTCCAGGCCGCCGGGACGGATATTGGGGTTGGGACCGAGTTGCTGAATTGGCTCTGATGCCGGAACGGGAGAACAGAGTCGCATCGCGTACGACAAAGTATCCTTTTCCTTTTCAGTTTCATTTCGGGTTGTTTTTAAAATTGCGTATCCGCTCTCTGTCTCTCTCAGTCCACAAGTAAGAATTATAATTCACCGCACTGACTGCGGTGAGGCTAGCGGTATCGGCGAGAGAAGAGGTGCTCCCTGGCATCTGCAGGCCCGCTGCCCCCGCTGCTCCCGATGACAGATGACTTCCAGGTTACCGGGGGGACGTATATTAAAGCGACGGAGGTGCAAACAGAAGGGAGGGAGAGAGAGAGTGAGATGGAGCGGCTGCATATGAGTAACACAGACGGAAATATTTTATGACATATATTTCTTTCCTCCCTCGGCGCGGAGTTGCCGGCTACCTACTGCAAAGAAAAAGAGGGCAACGTATCCATATGGACCAGGAGTGCAAAAACTGAAGGGCAGCGGCTCGCAGCGGGCGACCGAGTGCAGGAAAAAGGAGAGAAAGATGTAAAAAAAGAGTTGTTTAAAAATGGGGTTGGTGGCTGGTGCGTTCCATGGGTCTCCCCGGACGGACCACAGTCGCGTGGACAAACTCGATGCTCAAACTTTTGATGCCATTTTTTTTTGGGTCTGCTTCTAAGACTAATTTTACCATCGCCTTTTTACGCGCGAAACGCAGATGAAAAATATGAGAAATGTGCAAAGTTGGCGGCGACGAGCCGGAGAAGGAAGGCGGAGAAACACAAACGTTTCCTCGGCCTACCTCCTCGCCCACACCTTTTCGCCGCATCAGTGCTCTCATCATTGTAAATTTTTCATCCGCGACTCGCACAGTCGGTGTCCACACGCTCGACGCCCACCCCGTTTCCGACAGTATAAAACACGGAATGGGAACGAATGTGTGGCCGGCGCCGCGGGAGGCCTGCGGAGACGACTCGGACCGTAATTAAGGCCGTCTGCCCTTGTATTTGCGCTGCTCTCCTCCTCCTCCTATCCTCCCACTCCTCCTCCTCCTCCTCTTCCTCCTATCCTCCTACTCCTCCTCCTCCTCCTTATCCTCCTACTCCTCCTCCTATCCTCATACTCCTCCCTCTCCTCCTCCTCCTCCTCCTCCTCCTCCTCCTCCTCCTATCCTCCTCCTCCTCCTCCTCCTCTTCCTCCTCCTCCTCCTCCTCCTATCCTCCTACTCCTCCTCCTCCTCCTCCTCCTCCCCTCCTTCCGCCGCACTCCCGGTCGTGTTCACAAACGACGCAACGACCGCACGTCCAGGATACCGTCCTATTCATCGGCCTCCAAAGAGAACGAAAGGTGTTCTTGGCAGGTGGCCAGGCAGCGGCAGCCAGTGCAGCGCGCGTGGCTTCAGCCGTGCTGGGTAGGCCGGGGGAGCTGCTCAACGCACGGCTGTGGAGCGGGCTGCCTACCCTCCGCGTGGCAGGCGCTAGGGGCCCGGAGCAGACCGTCATTTTGTCCCGGATCCACTTCGTTTTCCATCCGCGGACCGTATCCGCCCGCTCAACTTTTCGGCCCCTTCCGGGCGCCGTTTGGAACTTTGGCCTCCACCTGCCGGCGGGGCAAAACACCTGGAGCCGTGCGGGGCCGTGCGGGACTCCGGCGGCACGCGAACCACCATAAACGATCTCATTATAATGATACCGACACCGGCTGCGGAATCCTCGCTGAATATCAACGACGTTTTTGTTGTTGTTTCTGCGCTCCTCCTGGCGCCGACCGAAATCCTTGCTATTTTTTTCTGATTTCATTCTGTTTTTATCCTCCCCCTCCCCGCGAATTATCAGAGTGAAAGAATTGTTATTCGAATAGGAGTTCGCGCAGCAGGCAAGCGGCGGCGAGCGGCAGCAGCACTGCCAGTCCCAGTCATGGATCCCCCAGGAGCAGATGAAAAAAAAAGAGGAAAAAAAAAGGCCCCGCGCTTTTGTCCTGGGAATGACAAACTTTTCAAATCAGCTGAAGGAACTTGTCAGTGGCAGTGCGGCACTGAGCCCGGCCCGGCCCAGCGGCCGCTGGCGAGCGCTAGCAGGAGAGACGAGCATGGCAGCTCGTGGAGGCGAACTCCGGGTGGGGATCGGCATGCAGCACCCGCAGCCCCCCGCAGGCCCCAGTCCAGCTGGACATGCTCTGCTGCCGCCGCAATGCTGAAGACAGCGATCTCCAAGGGCGCGCTGACGCGGGGCTCCGCGAACCCGGAGGGGGGGCGTTACACAACAGGCACGCGTCTGCCACGCGTCTACCACGCGGACACCACGCGCCACGCGCCTGGACGAAGGGGGGCTGAATGAAAACATGACATTACGGAAATGGCTCCTTAATGGCGGCAAGGGGACGAGGGGCCAGCGGCGGGGGCGGCCAGCAATGGCGGAAGGGTCGCGAGGTGGAGGGAGAGGACACACGGCAGCCTTCATTCACGTATTCAGACTAACTTTTCGGCCAGTGCCTGACCCGAAATCCCAATAGGACTTCCCCGACGGTGCCCTTTGTCTTTCACCGCTCACCCCGTGCTGCTTGCATGGAAATTATTCAGCAAAAAAAAAAGTTATGAAAAAAATCATTTGTTTTCTATTCAATATTTTTCATAGTTTGTTTTTCGCACGGTGTTATTTTGCTTCCCCTAAATATCTCCGGTCTTTCCATGTGCGCTATCGTTACCGTAATACTGAAGACCGTTGGTGATTGTCGGTATGGTCAATGCTTAATCGCCCTGAACGATACAGTGAATAACCCACGGTCCGACGGTCGGTGGGTGTCATCAAGCCCCGAGGGATGTGTTATTCTAAACGTCAGCAGACCGTCCATAAAAATTGTCGAAAAATTCTAACGACGTTACTGCGCTCACTTGTTGAGACAATATTTGAGTTGAGACAATATTTGGGGAAAGATATTACCCGCGGGTAGCGCGTTAACATTCGCGCTGAATCAGGCATACTGCTACTATATTGAGAGTGCAGGCCACACGGCCACGGACGACAGCCAATCCGCTTCCATCCTTTCCGATCCGATTTCGATGGCCGTCACTCATCTGTCGTCGGGCTCCGTGTGGCACGGCGTGGCGCGGCGTGGAGCGGCGTGGCGCGGCGTGACGATGCGGCCACACGCTGCCAGCCTCGATTCCGATGGAGATTAATCGCCCGGACCGACGAGGGGAAAACTCCGGCGGCGGAGGGACGACCCCCCGCAGGGCAGCCCCCTCACAAGTTAACGGCTTATTGACAGTACACTTGCAAAAAAACAGAAAGAAGAAAAGTCGAAAATCACAAACTTTTTTCTCTGTGACATTGCAATTTTAGTAAAAAACGAAAAAAAAAATTAAATCCCTATTTAAATAGGAAGCAGATAATACCAACTCTAAATGTCGTCCAGTTTCTTAAGGGTTTAGGATGTCATGAAAATAAAGTTTTATGTGTGTCTGTGAGAGCAGAACTTATCTTTTGTTGTATTATGAGGGAGAGCCGAAGATATTTGAAAGGAAAGAACATCTTCCCGAGACAAATTTGTTTACCGGGAAGTTTATTTTCGGTTTCGGTAGAGGCCCTTGGCCAAGCGAGCGAAGGCGAGATCACAGTGTAGGCCACGGTGGTGCAGGCGGAGCCGAGCCGGCGGCGTTCTGGACAACAATGCTACCCGAGCAGTGCGCGACAATCTCGCGGCTCGCAGCTCGTGGCCTCACGGGTCCCCCCTGGTGCCGGCCCACCTTACATTATTACTTTGCCGCACTCGCTACGCCTTTTCGACTTATCGGGAGTAAAAGCTAGCTGACATCTCAAACTAATTAAGTATTGATTTTTAGCTTTAATGTAAGTGTTTTGAGGTATCATCTGCTAAAAACACCAACAAAAAACGACAACAACCAAACGTTAGGGTAAAAAATAAGTATTGCACCCACTTTTTATTTTCATTTTGTAGTTCAAAGAATGATTTTTCCGGCGCGATACCGAAACTGGTAACGAAACTCAAAATATTAATATTATCCTTCTCTGTACCACGTTCGTACCTACATCACCTATAAATTTTACTTGTACCTCACACTTTATTCTCACACAACAAACTTATTTTCCCTCCTAGAACATGCCTGTCTTGTTTTTTTTCTTGAGGACGTGGCGTGGCTCGACAGTTTCACTCGCTAGCAGGTGCGCGGCGCGAGGTTTAAAAACTGAAACTTCGCCGACGCCGACGCCCCAGCAAGACACACGCCAGGAGGTCTCTCCAAGCATATTTATTTCGGAGGCGAGGCCCAGGGCAGCCCGGGGCAGAGGGAGGGGGCTCCAACACACAAAGCGGGAGACATCGAGAAAAGCATTTTTGAAATGGATAAGAAAGTTTCGCGAATGGACGCGGCATTTCCTGCATCCCACGTGGACCCATGATGAGGGCGCGAGCGAGAGAGCGAGAGAGAGAGAGAGCCAGAGGGGGGGGGGGGGGGAGAAGAGGCATGGAGTGTGCGGTGAAATGTAGAGTGGACTTTCGGCTCTCCAGTGTCACTTGTACGTCTTCCGAGAGCAAGGGGGATGTTCCGTTTAGCTGCCTGGGTAAATTATCTAGTGCGGCCGGACCAGTAGAGAGGAACGCCTTCTGCTGGTCTCTTCATCTCAAAGGACCTTCTAAGTATTGCCGTTGGATCTGACGAACACTTCTGTGAAGGTCCTTACTACCTTGCCATCAGACCTGCAGCACCAAACAGGACACGTCTCTTCTCGTGGTTTTCGCGCTTCTTCGCTCTGATGTCTCTCTTTTCTGCCTCTTTCGTTTACCTTCAGCACAGCGAGCGTAATGAGAAGAAAGAGCAGGCGAAGCAGGGATAGAGACAGAGGTAGGTAGTGAGACTATAATGAGAAAAGAGGGTAATGGAAGCTCAGGTTTGAGCCGCGTGGGAAGAATCACACTCAGCTGGGGAGAACAAATTAAGAAGCTGAAAAATGGAAGCTGTAGTTGGAAAGGCCATCATGAAAACAGAAACCCTCCCCACAAAAAAAAAAATTGAAAGGAAAAAAATGGACGCGCATTTAATAATGGCGTGAGACCGTCGTCTTTCCTGTCACGCGGGAATGACAATATTCCACGCGAGCGGGGAGGGTGTCGAACAAGAAAAATGTCTGTAGTGAAGTCGGTGGGGGATGGGGGGGGGGGGGCAGGAAGGAGTCGTCGAAAGATGAGCTCGTGCGGCCAGACGGGTGATCCTTCAAGAGAGGCGGCGCACGGCTTTGGGGCGGCTGGGGTCGCGGGGGGTCAGTTCCGCTCAGCCCCCCACCCCTCCCCCGCACCCCCGCTGCCCCCCGACTCTCCTCGAGGCCCCAGCAGCCCCTCTATTAGCGGCTCTCCGCCAAGTTTCACCCGGCTTGTGTCGTATCCAACAGTTCACTTCCTGACGGGGACGGCGGAGCATACCGTGTGAGGAGGAGGGGGTTTGTGACTCGGTTGTGACAGGAGCGGCGGGAGAGGCGATGGCTCACCACGTCTGCGGTCCCCTGGTCCCCCCCCCCCCCCCCCCTGCCCCCGGCCCACCCCACCGGCGGGTGGATTTCCATCAAATTGCTGTCTGAGGGAGAAACGAGCGCCACTGAAGCCGGCGACGCCGCCGGCGTCCCAGGACCCTCGGGGAGGCTGCGGGACATCCCGGACCTGCAGCGCTGGGGAGGGCGGTGAGGGCGGTGCCGGGGTGAAGTGCAGCTGAATAAATCACATTCACCTGCTCTGAGTTTTTCCCCGCATCGTCATTCTATTTCACCTGGCGGATGCTGAGAGTGCTCACTGGACTGCCACCGGACACCGGACAGTGTCAGGTTTCGGCAGCCACGCCAGGACAGGGTACTACATCGGTGTGTGGGACGAAACGGCCCCGTCCACATTTTAAAGCCGGGGCGACAGCCGCCTAGCACGGCGCGGTCGGCTCGCAAGGGCGCTGATTAAATAAGGGTCCCAACTTATTTGCATTCTAGTGTACACGTCCCCCCTGCCTGTACACCGCCTGGCAACGGGACCCCCCCCCTCTATTTGCCGCCCCCTCTCTGGAGAGCGATTTGGCGACGATACAGCGCCACCCTTGGGGCCCCTGTTGGAGGCGGAGGGCCGGGCGCGGCCGGGGGTGGACAGGACAGCTATTATTGGTCACGAGGACGGCACGGATCATGGCGCTCAACAGCCCGGTGCCCGTGCCGGTGCCGGTGCCGGTGGCCGCGCTCGCCGCACCTGTGTCAGAGAGCAGCGGAGGGTACCCACCTGGCGTCCTCGGCCCTGGTGAACAGCACGACGGCCCTGGCGTTGCCCTTGCTCAGCTTCCGGATGACGTCGTCGAAGGCGGCCTGGTCCGCGTTGCCGTGCACCTTGATCTGCGCCGCGATGCACACGCCACGCTCGGACGCCTCCCGCACGAACACCTCGATGCCGTTCTCGCCGTAGGTGCCCTCCGAGTGCACCGTCGACACGTACGTCCAGTTGAGGGACTTGACCACGTCCACCATGGCGATGGCCTGGTAGTTGTCGGGCGGCACGGTGCGCGCGAAGAACTCGAACCGGCTCTTGTCGCTGAGGTCCTTGGCCGTGGACGCGGGCGACACCTGCGGCACCCGGAACAGCCGCAGCAGCGTGGCCACCTGGATGGACACGGACGAGTAGGAGCCGCCGACCACGCCGATGATCCGTCCGGGGATGCCCCGCTTGAGGCGCGGCGGCTCCTGGTCGCGGCACTCGAGCGCCGTCAAGTCGATGCTGTTGGGCGTGGAGCGCACGAAGGTGAGCGACTGGTTGAGGGCGTACGTGTCGCGCGAGCACGTGTCCAGGATGTTGACGCCCAGCTCGATGCCGGGCAGCAGCTCCGGGTCGCGGTTGATGGTGTCGACGGCGTAGAGCATGGCCTCGAGGCGCTGCACGCCGCGGTTGTACACCTTGCGGCCGCACGCCGCCACGTCGCCCTTCTCGTGCACGGGGAACAGCCCGCCCAGGGTGACGTCCCCGCGCGTCTCCACCGCATTGCGGAGGCCGCCGACGGCGGCGGCGCCCACCGGCCAGCAGGCGGCGAGGACCAGCGCGCACCACCACCACAGCGCGGCCGGGGGCGGGCCCGGGGGCAGGCCCGGGGGCGGGCCTGGGGGTGGGCCTGGAGGCGGGCCAGGAGGGTGAAGGCCCATCGCCCGCCGAGGACGCTCAGCACCGCGGCGACCACCACGTCCTCGACGAAGACGCTCTCCGGGCGGCCATCATCCATGGAAGGACGCCGCCGGCGGTGCTCGCGTCCTCAGCACGTCCCCGTCAAAGACGCGTCCGCGTGGCTGTGGGAGTCCGTGCTCAGTCGGCGCCCTCCACACCTCCCCGTGGGCGCAGGCTGCGCAGGCTGCCGGGTCCCAGGCCAAGGGTCGGGCTGCGGCGGCTGCAGCGGCAGCAGCGGCTGCAGCGGCTGCAGCGGCAGGCATCGTGTTGGCAGCAGCAGCCCCCGCACCCGCGCCGCCCCATGGTCCAGAGGGCTCCAGGCCTTCCGCTACCAGCCAGGCATGTTGACCGGACAGCTCGCCTGCAACAAAAGAGGTATCTCCCGTTACGTTTCGTTCCCGCCGCCGTTGGTCAAGACTTTTATTTCCTAGACAGAAAGGCGGAGTTGATCTGGACCGCCATCTCTCGGGTAGAAGGGAGAGGCAGGCAACAGTTCCCTGGTGTTGGCGCGGGGCTCTATACGATGTGAAATGGACTTCTTTTCCCCTCCCGTTATCCAGTCTTTGCTGGGAGCAATCGTTCCAAATACCCCCAGGAACATGAAATCTTGATTAATAAATCGTTCCATTATTCATTCATATAATTTCCATCCACGCTTTACCAGTTTTTGTCTGTGTTGCCCTCGGGGGTTTTCCCCGAACACGCGAGACAAGGAGAGAGGGGTGGTAGGAGCTCCCCCCCCCCCTCAACCCCCCTCCATCTCCCTCTCTTTTTCTCTTTCACTCTCCCCTCCCGCAGCTCAAACGGCATTCCAGAGCGAACCGGGCGCGATCTGTTTGAACAGTCGAGAGTTGTGTGCTTGAGGGAGTGTGTATGTGAGCCGTGAGGAGAGAAGAGGACGGAGATGGACACTAACAGCAGAGCGAGAGAGAAGAGCGAGACGGAGGTATACCCTTCCCTCCCCTTCCTGCCCCCCTCTTCCGTTTCAACTTTCACTCTCCCATTTCCTTTTTTATTTTGCTGGGTCTGGTAGGTCCCCCTCCCCCCTTCTGCTCGGTCTGTCGTTTGACCACAGGTATAGCGGTCTGCAATCGGCAATACTCGGTCCACACGCGCGCGCGCGTACACACAAGCTCACACGCACGCGCGCGTGCACACACGTACACACGCACGCACGCGTACACACACGTACACACGCACATCCATCTTTGGATATCCTCACCCTGATTTTCTCCTACAGACATCCTCCCCTGCTTGTGTTTACAAGGCATTTCATGAAGAATAAGCGCTGGGTTGGGCTCAGACCCGTATTGAATTCCCAATGGCAACGGGAACGCTTTATGACGCAGTACGGCGTGCGCACGGCCCCAGCGGACAAGAACGGGGGAAAGGCGCGGCAGCAAATAAACATTACTGTTGCTGGAGAGTGTTTGGGAGCGCAGGACGGGGCGTCAGGTGCGTTAGGCGGTGCTGCCGCCAACACGCCGCCCTCTCTCTCTCTTTCTCTCTTTCTTTCTCTTTCTCTCTCTCTCTCTCTCTCTCTCTCTCTCTCTCTCTCTCTCTCTCTCTCTCTCTCTCTCTCTCTCTCTCTCTCTCTCTCTCTCTCTCTCACTCTCTCACTCGCACATCCCGGTGCACTTACGCTCTTTGTAGGTATGCAAAAGGCGTCTGGAGGGGTAGGGATAGGTGGAGGGAAGGGTGGGTTGAGGAGGGCACCGTGCACTCTGCCAATAAGCAGCTATGGTGCGGCCGGTGCTGCCAATAATCGAGTCGGGCACTGCCGCCAGTTAACTGGATAGACCTTCCGTGTGTAATAGAGTGGGCACATGGTGGGGCGGCGGGGTGTGCGAAATGTGCGGTGCGGCCAGCGGCGGCCAGCGGCGGCCAGCGGCCACGGCCGTGAAGGGGTCAGAGGCTGAGGAAGGAGTCGACTCCCCTAAAGCCTAGCGCACCGCCGGCAAACTTTGACTTGACGCAGAGAGAGAGAGAGAGAGAGAGAGAGAGAGAGAGAGAGAGAGAGAGAGAGAGAGAGAGAGAGAGAGAGAGAGAGAGAGAGAGAGAGAGAGAGAGAGAGAGAGAGAGAGAGAGAGAGAGAGCGCAGAGCGGATAGTGAAAGAGCGAGCGAGAGGGGAGGGGCGTCAAAATGTATTATGTGGGCCGATCTCAGTGTTCGGACAGTGGTCGCACGGTTCGGGGGCCCGTTCAATCTGATTCCGCGGGGGCAAAAGTTGGTCGGGGCTCGGCCGTCTGGACCTTTCGGCTTTCGCAGACTCACGGGGGGGGAGGGGGGCTGTCGGTAAGTAAGGTAACACGCGACGGTATAGCCAGGAAAATGCTGCGTCCGGTCGCAAGGCTACAGAACGACCTCAGAGAGGATGCGAGCGACATCGAAGTTTGTTTTTATTTATTGCACGGCTCTTATTTGCTGCCTTTGGACGGAGTCGTAGACTGCATTTGTGACTTTGTCGTGGACGGCCCCGACCGGTCCGCTCTGTCACGTGGCCGCGGAGATACTATCGGCCAGGGCGCGCGGCCGGAGGGGCGAAGAGGGCGGCCACCGGGCACACCATTGGAGGGGGCGGCGGCGGCCGACAAGGACCGAACCGGGCAGATAAGGCGGCGAAGAAGTAGAGGAAGTTGAAGCAGATGATGGTGATGATGATAGTGGTGTGGTGGTGGTGGTGATAGTGATGATGATGGTGATGATGATAGTGGTGTGGTGGTGGTGGTGATAGTGATGATGATGGTGATGATGATAGTGGTGATGATGATAGTGGTGATCTAAAGACGACTATGATTAGTGAAGATGATGATGATACTATGGTGATGATGATGATGTTGGCGGTGGTGGTGGTGATATTATGATGACTATGATGATGGATGGCGGGTGGGTTAGGATGTAGTACGAGCCGCTTCGGCCGACTACCCCTCCGTGGCCGTCCGCCGGCCTGTGCTGCCTGTGCTGCCGCTGGCAGAGGGCTAGGCCTGGCTAGGCCGCAGGCGGTCGCTCCCTGTGATGTCTGCCGCTCTCTACCCCCCTTATCCACACCGCCCCCCGTGCTATTGCAGAGTGTATACACCTATGCACCTCTGTGCCGACGAATAAAGACACAGACAATACGGTCTGGGTTTGACGACCACCACAGCTAGAGGCTGGGATGGGGGGGGGGGGGGGGGGCAGGAACCCTCCTCTTTTTGACAGAAGCGCCGCAGCGAGCAAGTGCTGGTTATACGAAGACCTCATCAACCGAGTGGGGCCACAGGCCACAGACCGTAGGGCCACAGGGCCACAGGGCCACAGGGCCTGCAGGTCGCCCCAGGCTATGCAATTAGATGTCAACGACTGCTGGCCGGCAGTCCACTGCTCTGCATTACGTTGCATTATATTGCCCCCCCCCCCTCACCCCAATCAAGCAAATTCTTGTTTCATTTTTTACATGAAAAAGAGGACGCAACACTCGTAACCAGCATTATGGTCTCGCCGACAGTTCGTCTCCGGTGTCCGCATTGCATATTGCACTGCAAGCTGCGAGCCTGCAGACCTCCACCACACGCCGACGCCGCGCGCTACCAACAGAATTTCTCATCCGTTCCGGGGAAACACTGCGAAACGCGAGCGGGGCGGGGCGGGGCGGGGCGGGGCTCCACGGGGTCCGTTTTCGGACCCGCCGAGGAATTTATGTCGTGTTACGGGCGGCTGTGCGTGGCTGTGCGTGGCTGAGCGTGGCTGAGCCCGTGTGCCCCGCTCTGCCCGGCTCTCCCAGGGCGCCTGCCGCCGCGCTGTGCTGTACAGACAGAATCCCCGGCAGCTGGTGCCGTGAATGTAATAAAGTAATACGAGTCCAAACCCCTTTTGGCTTATTGCTGTAGGCGCTTTCTCCTCCGCGCCGCACCGCGCCATCACTATATTGGCGTAGTAAGCGGGATTCTCGTTCCCTCCCAACCGCAAAGCCGACGGCCCCCCCCCCCCCCACTCCCCCCCCCCCCCCCCCCGCAGCCCCTACACTACCAACTAAGTTCCGATACCAATTCCCTACAGCACCGGAGACAGGCGGCCGACCACCGAATCTTGTTTTTGTCCAGACCAGGCTCCAGCAGCCCTCGGTAGTTTAAGTAGCCGTTGATTTTCCAAACTCCATTATAATCAAAGCGCTTTCCCACGTCTTACGACCGCACTTGTTGAGCGAAACTAAAAGTGCCGCATTTTTTCCGAACGTGTGAAGAAAGTCAACATTTTCAGCGCAGTGCGCAGTAAAATACAAACTTTTCTGGTTTAGCATCTTTATGAATTTGTCTTTGGAATCAAGGTGGTTCCTTTGCAGTGCGGGCTGCTACGCGGGAACGAATCCCGATTTCTCTTCTTTTCTTTTCCCCTCCTCTCCACCTTTTTTTCGTGCTCTAGTTCACTCGCCTCATCCACGAACCTTCCATATCCATTTTCCATCCCACTTTTCGGCCCCTCGCTCTGCCGACATGCCGCCGTCAAGGGAGAGCCAGAAAGAGAGAGAAAGAGAGAGAGAGGGAGGGGGGATAGGGGCTGAGCAGAACTCTACACCACGCGAGGCCAGTGCCGCCGATGGATCACCTAGACTGACGTTCCGAGGGGAGCCCCGCAGAACGCATAGGAAGATGGTGACGTGTCGTGGCGTGGCGTGGTGTGGTGTGGGCCGGGCTGGCGTGCCACTACACCAACGCTGACCCATTTGCGTCAATAGACTCTGACGCTTGACGTGTGTGAGGGTTGGCGTCACCACGCAGCTCCGTACAACACCTGCTTTAATAATATCGAAGTCCGCTTTCTGTTTGTTTTTCATTCTATAAACAACACCAAAAATTGTCAGGTGCAGAGCAGATGCGGAAGCATCGGCGTCCTTATTCGTTAAATAAAATAAATTCTCTCTCGCAAGCATTGTAGGCACGATGACGTCGTGTCGCATTTCTCTTATCTCTCTCTCTCTCTCTCTCTCTCTCTCTCTCTCTCTCTCTCTCTCTCTCTCTCTCTCTCTCTCTCTCTCTCTCTCTCTCTCTCTCCTGGGAATGCAGTGCGCAGCGACGTAGTCGGGGGCCACCCTCCTGGGAAATTGTTTTCTATTTATCTGCACTTCATCCGCGAGGCTCTCACAAACAGACCCTTGTTTTTACAAATATATAATTTAATTCTTTATTCATCTTGAGGGACTGTTGCTTATTTTACGAAAGCACCAATATTATGTTGAAGTGGTGGAGGGTTCGGCACCCGTTAAGAAATTGACCCTAGCCTGGTTTTGTGACATGTCGATTTATGACATGCGGTTGCCCAATTAAAAATTGGGGTTTGCGGTGGGATGTTGAAAACTTTGAAAGGGAGACAGAATGTGGGCGAATACGTCTGTCCCTCTCTGTCTCTCTCACTGAACTAACTTGACCGCCGGCCGCGCCCCCAGATTGCTGTGATTGCCGGCGGGGACGAGGGCCGCCGCGTCCAGTGCGCCACTACAGCGCCGGAGGGTCCGGAGGGTCCGAAGGGTCCGGCCCTCAGGGACCCCTGTTGAAGGGCCCTTTAGGCAGGTCCGCCCGCCCTCCCTCTCACCCGCTCTCTCTCCCTCTCCCTCTCTCTCTCTCTCTCTCTCTCTCTCTCTCTCTCTCTCTCTCTCTTGCTCTTTCTCTCTCTTTCTCTATCTAGCGCGCATGCTCTTTCTCCCGTTTTCAAAAGTCCCGCGCTCCCTAACGTTATCTCGGTAGTCGTGTTTCAAAGCGGAGAAGTTGTTGCCATCGCCAAATACAATTTCCATAATGACAGAGAACGAGATCCCCCGGCGCGTGACACTGAAGGGGGAGGGAGAGAGAAGGATGACATATCGTTGTTGGGAGCGACGGAGAGTTGGGCCAGCGCCCGGCAGTGGGAGAGGGACAGAGAGAGAGTGAGAGAGAGAGGGCGAGTGGAATAGAGCGAGGAAGTGGATGGAAGCAGACTGACCGGAACACAT
>CM076246.1:10658486-10778486 GCA_038380765.1 Odontothrips loti
ACACACATTGAAAAAAGAACTATGTATGCAGGCGGATTGTGACACTCTCCGTGATGGACGGCCTGGTGGCCTGCGCCTGCGGCTCGCGATGGATGTGATGTGATGTGCCTCTGCAGGTCAAGCCCGGCCCCCGCCGGCCCCCGCCGGCCCCCGCCCCGGCATGGTGAGTGATGAAAACCTTTACGCCGTAAGAAAAGTTTGATAATACCGGTCGTGAAACAAGGACGCGACGCGGGACATAGATTGAAGAGGGGAGAGCAATTTTGCACGCCCCTCTCCCCTCGCCCCCCCCCCTTCCTCTCTCTATCTCTGCCGGCCACCGCTGGGCGTCCCAAAGCCACTGCATTATTGATTTCCCTCATCGGAGGAGCAGGAACAAAAAAGTGACCCTGCACCTAATTTTTTTTTTGTATTCGCTCCCTCTCCTCTCTTTTGCTCATTTCCGCAGCCTTTGTTTTATGCTGCTTAGATCGTAAAGGAATATATGAGGGACTTTGGATGGCCGCCGAAGAGCGCCGGAGCCGACAGCGAACACTAGTAAAACGTGGTAGTCATCGCAGTACCTGGCGTGATTGTACGCCTAAATAGAGAGCAATTCTGTTGTTTTTAGAGGTAACAAAAAAACTTATATTTAAAGGATGGTGGCAATGAAAAGCTTATGTGGCTGCGTTTATTTGGAAGGCCGGCGTCCAAGCTGCGTCTAGTTTAAAGTCTTAAAAGTGATAGCAGGTTTTCAGCCTCTTGCTCAGAGCCGGCCTCGGGGCTCGGGCTCGTCAGTGTCAACGCCGCTGTCGTGGGCTGGCACCGCGCTGCGCCGGGAGGCTTGACTGCCCCCGGCGCTGCCCCCGGCGCTGCCCCCGCTGCTGCCCCCGCCGCTGCCCCCGCTGCTGCCCCCGCCGCTGCCCCCGCCGCTGCCCCCGCCGCTGCCCCCGCTGCTGCCCCCTCCGCTGCCCCCGCTGCTGCCCCCGCCGCTGCCGCCGCTGCTGCCCCCGCCGCTGCGCTCGCTGCTGCCCCCGCCGCTGCCCCCGCCGCTGCCCCCGCCTCCTCCTCTCCCCGGAGACGCCGCCGTCGCCACTGGTGGACCAGGCGGGGCCGGGCACAGCCGGGAGGGATCGTCGCGGCATGGACTCCCCCTCCGCCCTTGGCAGGGTGAGTTTTGTGGGACGAGCGGGGAGACGGAAATGGAATCTTAACAGGATGCGAAGGGTGCAATCGGGCACTCGCCACACCACACCACGCCACCCCCTTGGCTCGGCTCGGCTCGGCTCCCTCGAGGCCGTCTCGCAGGCGGTTAGCTTCTCTGGCGAGGCGCGTCTCCTGCTGGTCCCCCGCGGACACGGGGGAGGCCAGAATACTGGGCGGCTCAGCTGGCTCCGGCAGGCAGCCGACCCTCCCGGGGCTGGCTGCGAGGGGATCACTTTATTCTCGGGGACGACTTGGAGTCTTGTGCGGCAAATGACGGGGGAAACAGGAGGGAGCGAGCGGCTACTACATTTTTTAACACTTTAGGCCGTGGTCATCGCAAGGCCGCGGGGACATTGAATTAACCCCGTGAGCCCCTCTCTCTCTCCCTCTCTCTCTGCCTCACTTTGCCCCCGAGGTCTGTAATGACCCCAAATAGGCCACCAGAGGAGTAGTAGCCGTTTTGGCTCGGAACGGCCCTTCGTCCTGTCCTCAGAGATGCGTGCGGAACCAACATCAGGAGCAAATCGGCCGGAGGGGGGGCGGAGGCGGGGGCGGGGGAGGGAGGGAGGGCACCAGGAACCCTCTGGAAAGAAGCCAGGGCAAGATAGGCACCGTGAGGACCAGGGGAAAATGGGGGGGGGGGGGGGGAGGCGCTTTAAAAGGCCGCACCGTGTTCATTGAATTTCGCCCACCAAATTTCCGAAGACTTTTTTTTCCCTGATGAAGACAAGAGCGAAGATTGGGACTGGCTCGTTACCCTCACGCATTTGGTCGTGCATATATATATATATATATATATATATATATATATATATATATATATATATATATATATATATATATATATACCAGGTGTATCATTGGCCCCGGGCAGTTTCGGTTTTAGGCAGTCCCGCAAAGCACTATCTCCGTCTCTTTCTTTCTCACGCGTCTGGCCGAGCCAGAAAGAGACGGAGATAGTGTGTTGCGGGACTGCCTACAACCGAAACTGCCCGGGGCCAATGATACACCTGGTATATATATATATATTATTATTATATATATATATATATATATATATATATATACGCAGATCCAATATTTATACTGAGCCACGATAGTACTCGTGGAGCGAGGTATGCAGTAACGGCGACCGCCACGGCTCTCATTACCGTGGTTCTATTAAAGAAGAAAACAGAGGAGATTTGGCGTGGACATCCCTCAGCCCACCCTAACGCGTGCGCCTCGCCTCCCTTGCGCTGCCTTATTTCCCGGACACTAAATCCTCCCCCAACACACCTGGCTGGTGGCTGGGTGGGGCCGCGGGGCTCCGCGGGGGAAGAGGGGCGCATAATGAGCCCTGGGGCCGGGAATCAGCAGCGAGACCAGCGCGCGTGTCGGCCGAAAAATGAAACCAGAGTGGGGTTCCCCTGAAACACACACACTCTCTCTCTCTCTCTCTCTCTCTCTCTCTCTCTCTCTCTCTCTCTCTCTCTCTCTCTCTCTCTCTCTCTCTCTCTCTCTCACACACACACACACACACCGCACCCAGCTACGCACGCGGCTAATCCAGTTTTCCCCATTCACACTCCGAGAGCAGCGGGCCATATGCAGGGGAAACGTTTGGTTTTCGGTCGGGCTGTGATTTGATTACGCGACGCCATATTTTATAAGTTCGTGGGGCAGACAGGACGGGGCGCCCCACGTGGGGTAGAGCGGGCCGTGGGCAGACCGCGCAGGCAGGCAGAACCAACGCGGGCGCGTGCTGCGTGTTGCCTATCTGCAGGGAACTCGGCAGCAGCGGCAGCAGCGGCAGCAGCAGCAGCAGCAGCAGCGGCAGCAGCGGCAGCAGCGGCAGCAGCGGCAGCAGCGGCAGCAGCGGCAGCAGCGGCAGCAGCGGCAGCAGCGGCAGCAGCGGCAGCAGCGGCAGCAGCGGCAGCAGCGGCAGCAGCGGCAGCAGCGGCAGCAGCGGCAGCAGCGGCAGCAGCGGCAGCAGCGGCAGCAGCGGCAGCGCCACTGAAGGCGGCGCCCCTTTAGAGGCTCGGGCTGCCTCCGGAGCGTCTCTCTCTCTCTTTCTCTCTCTCTCTCTCTCTCTCTCTCTCTCTCTCTCTCTCTCTCACTCACACACGAGCGGCTCTCTCATACCTGGCTCTATTCATACGGCGGCGGGTGGCTGGGGCGCCCAAGCGAGTGAGAGAGAGATAGAGAGAGAGGGGGAGAGAGAGACGGCAGGCGGGCGCCGGACGGCATGCTCTCTCGGAGAGTCGCTGGAACTGTTCCACAAGCAACCGAGCAATATTCAAAGCAGCAGACGTGGGGAGGGGCGCACCTCCCATAACGAGAGGAAGGGCTGTGGCTGTAAAGCTTCCTTCTCCTCTCTCCCCTTCCCTCTCTCACTCACTCTCTCGCTCGCTCGGTTTCACTCGGCGCCAGACCAAGACCTCACACAAGTTGCCCCACAACCTCAGGCTGTTTCACACCAGTCACACACACCCTTGAGGTGCCCTCCACTGCACGTATTTCACTGCGCAGTGCCCTTCTGAATAGTGTTACGTAGTTTGTGTATAACGGACTGAGAGAGACAGAGAGACAGAGAGAGAGAGAGAGAGAGAGAGAGAGAGAGAGAGAGAGAGAGAGAGAGAGAGAGAGAGAGAGAGAGAAAATACTCGCCCATGTTGTATCATTTGTTGACTCTGGGCGTCGTCAGCAAGCAGGAGAGAGAGAGAGAGAGAGAGAGAGAGAGAGAGAGAGAGAGAGAGAGAGAGAGAGAGAGAGAGAGAGAGAGAGAGAGAGAGAGAGAGAGCTCTGTTGCCCCCGAGGGAGGTTTTATTAATGGCGACACAAGGTGGGACAACGACCAGGGAAGCGAGCCCCGTCAAGGGTGAGCGGGAAGGCAAAGGTCAACGCAGCGAGCCCGACTGCTTCGGTAATGCATCAAGGTGACACCGCCAATTTGTCCCCTCAGCCGGGCCTCCGGGGCTCTGGGGCTCCGGGCTCCGGGCTCCGGGGCCTAGGAAGACGAGCTGCGCCTGGCCGCCGGCGCACGACACGTCCGGGTCCTCGAACGTCACGAGCCGTCCAGGTAAGCCCCCGCGACGAGGTCAACATTTTAAAGACAGTTCGCGAAAATGTAGCGAAAAAATAAACCAGGCTGCCTAAAGGCCGCTTAATATGGGAATTGAACGAGCAACCTGACCTCACACAAGTTGCCCCACAACCTCAGGCTGTTTCACACCAGTCACACACACCCTTTTCACTGCGAAGTGCCCTTCTGAATAGTGTGACGTAGTTTGTGTATAACGGACTGAGAGAGAGAGAGAGAGAGAGAGAGAGAGAGAGAGAGAGAGAGAGAGAGAGAGAGAGAGAGAGAGAGAGAGAGAGAGAGAGAGAGAGAGAGAGAAAGAGAAAAAAATACTCGCCCATGGTGGTGTATCATTTGTTGACTCTGGGCGTCGTCAGCAAGTAGGAGAGAGAGAGACAAATAAAAAGAGAGAGAGAGAGAGAGAGAGAGAGAGAGAGAGAGAGAGAGAGAGAGAGAGAGAGAGAGAGAGAGAGAGCGCTGCTTAGCCCACGTGCTGATGGAGTGGAACAAGAAGAGCGGGAAAATAATGGGAAATAACGCCTCCTTGCCGGCGGCGGAGAGAGGTGGGGCGGGGCCGCGGCAAGAGAACAACTTTCGGCAGTGACCAGAGAGCGGGCAGCTGGAGGCGAGCCCAGCAGGCGGCGGCCAGTGGCCGGTCCGCCAAGTAAAAGTATTGCCAATAATAATAATGGGTCAGGCTGGGTGCCGACCAGAACCGCCAACTCATATGCGAGCCCTCTATACCGAATTAAACAAAAATAATTGAGCGGCCATATTTCCAGGCCGAGCAGCACCTGCTACGAATTTACATGTTTTTATGCGCAGTTTCAATGGCTGGTTTTGAAGTGCGTAAACGCCGCCAGGCAGGCAGGGGCGGGGCGGATTGTGCTGAGGGGCAATTCACTCCTGTAGTACCCTGTACAATGTGTCCTGTAGTACTTTGTAATACTATTGCAATAGCTTCCTGTAATAACACAAATCCAAACTTTTTGGCCCTAAGACATAAAAAAATGTAAAAATATTCGAAAATATTCGGTCTTTTGACCTTGTTGTACCTACTACAAACTACTGCAGCCGCAGTGCCCTGTACACAGAGTCTCAGAGTGAATCACCCCCTGGATTGTGGCCCACTTGTAAAGTTACAGCTCCGCCTCCCGTCCACGCGCGCTGCGGCCGCGGTGCACCCTGCCACTCCCTGTGCTCCTCACTCTCCTGCGTCCTTGTCCGCGCCCCCGCCTCCCCTCACCGCCCCCGCCTCCCCTCACCGCCCCCGCCGCCCTCCGACGGCCGGAGTAAAACAGCAAGAGTCGTTTGTCCAAAGTCAGGCAGCGTAAACGGGAGGGCCGGTGGGTGCGTTGCTGCTGGCCGCAGGCACACGACACTCCAGCCACAGAACCAGCCACAGCTCTAGCCACAGCTCCAGCTCCAGCCACAGCTCGCAGCGGTTGCGTGCTGCCGCTCTGGCTGTCCGTTGCACGCCGACGTAGCTCATCGCCAACTTTAAAAAAAAAAAATATAAAATAGTATCCAGCTGCGGGAAAATGCAAAATGACGTGCAGACCGCTCAGAATCAGGAAGAAGAGCACGAGCGTGAACGACGCGCTTCTTTTTTTTTTTGCCCTTTTCAAATACGAATGAAAAGAAAGTGCAAAGCGAGGGCCGTCGCGCGGGACTTGGTGTCCACTCGCTGCTGCTCATCGCATCGAGAACAGCCGACGACAAGTGTTTAATTATTCCCGGCTCTCCTGACAGTTTGCCGACAGGGCGCTGCGCGGAGATTGACGGACCAGGTTTGCCAACTGGCGCGCGCGCGAGAGAATTTATTTTTAAAAGACCAGGGACGCGCGGCTGCGGTGGTGGCGACGGCGGCGGCAGCAGCCAGAACCACTTTCCCATTACCGGACCGAGGAGGAGAGGGTTAGAAGCCCCGCGCGATTTCCCGGAACAAAGTCAATTAGCTGTCGCCGCGCCAACTTCGGCATAAGGGGGGTGGAGGCGGTGATCGACCGTCAGGAAGAGGCACTTGTTGTTGAGCTTTTGAGCGCGGGGGTAGGCCGAGGGACGCCCCCCTGGCCCGGAGGCGCGCCGTCCTGCTTGTGTACTTTCGGATCGGGAGCACATTATTTTGTCGTCGCCTGCCGATCCCACGGCCCGGCTGCCCGGCCGGCGCTATGTTGCACAACTTTACCCCCCCCCCCCCAATACCGCCCCCCGCCCCCTCGTAGGGCTCGTCGTGACGAGAGCCGGGGAATGATGCCCCCGAGGGGGTGGAAAAAGTGTCCGGGGTGGTGGGGGGTGTAAACTGTAAACCGTGCGGCAACTACAATGTCAGAGCAGATTGTGCTACGCAGCAGTGTTCGGTTCTTGCTCGCCTCGCGCGGCGGCTGCGTGCGTGTGGGTGTGTGGGTGTGTGTGGGTGTGTGTGGTGTGTGTGTGGGTGTGTGTGTGGGTGTGTGGGTGTGTGTGGGTGTGCGGGTGTGTGTGTGTGTGTGTGGGTGTGTGGGTGTGTTGGTGTGTGTGTGTGTGTGTGTGGGTGTGGGTGTGGGTGTGGGTGTGGGTGTGTGTGTGTGTGTGGGTGTGGGTGTGGGTGTGTGTGTGCGTTAGTGTTAACGACTCCCAACAAACAGTATGTAACGAGGAAGTGATGATACGGCCATCAGCACCGCCCCGCTCTATACGCGTCGAAAAGGGATGAAGTGTAACAATTTTTCCACCGAAACAGAACGCGCGACAGCACAGCAGTAGCAGGCAGCGACGGCGCATACGGGAAGCGGGGCAAGGTCCAAACAATTCGGATGTTATAGGGGACAGCACTGTTAAAAAAATCGATTTGACTAGAAATTCTGGGTTTTCACCGATACTACTAAGAACGTCTTTACGTGATTCCGACTGTCGTATAATGACTTAACTAAGATCGACAAAATAATCGCCTTCGATTATTTTTTTTTTTTGCAGTGTAAAATCCGAGAACGGAATAGAGAGCCGCCGCAACCGCGTTAGCAAACACGGGTTATTGAGTTAATATTTCGCACACGCCCTTGCTGGGCCACGCTCCCATTTCCCTCCGGGCATTCGTACTTGTATGTGCGGCGGGCGGGCGGTGCGGGCCCTCCCCAAGACGGGGCAGTAAGAGACAGCAGCGCGCCCATGCGAGTTCTGTCGGGGAGGGGGAGAATAAATGATTCTTACATCTGGAGCGAAGCCGCCCCCCACCCGCACCCCTCCACGACGAAATGCCAGCGCCAAGATAAATCGCAGGCTCGCAGTGGATCCGCAACACATGAAATAGTCGCCAAAGGCCCGGAGTAGAGACGTCCCCCGGGGCGCGTGTGTGTGTGAGTGAGAGAGAGATACTCTGCTATACTAGAGGCCCAAAAACTGACCGTGGCCTCACTATTTCGACGACAGCCCGACTTCGAAAAAAAATACCCTCCCACACACAATCATGGAATTATGACTCATTTGACTCGCGTTGACTCATCTCGACGGCAGAGGTAGAGCGAGAGAGAAGGAGCAGGGCACCTTGATGTCTCTCGCTCGCGCTCGGGAGCAATAACACTGCCCCCCCCCCCCCCAGCACCATAGAAGGCTCCCGCAAGGAGGGTATCGTGGGCCAAACGCCAAACGAATAATGCAACCATTTTGAACCTGTTGCATTAGTCATACGTGTGCTGGTGTGCGGGGGCCCTCCTCACAGGGGTTGCCACTCCTCTAGGGCCTCTAGGTCAGGTGGGGTGGGCGCACCACAGCTCATCATAAGTGGCCGAATACCAACACATTCTCGATCAAAAACAAATACATTTGGACGAGCTTATCTCCATTTCATCACGACAGACACGGGATTCCATCGTCATTGTCAAATCCATCAGCAAATGTTTCGCGCGAACATTCATCAGCCGCGAGTTGACAGCGAGGTGCAGACCTTCCTCCGCGGAGCAGGCGGGGCAGGCGGGGCAGGCGGGGCAGGCGGGGCAGGCGGGGTAGGCGGGGTAGGCGGGGCAGGCGGGGTAGGCGGGGCAGGCGGGGCAGGCGGGGTAGGCGGGGCACGCGGGGCACGCGGGGCAGGCGGTATAGGCGGGACCGGTGACAGGGGGCGTACGACAAGCTCACAACACACACACACACACACACACACACACACACACACACGGAGGAGGTGTGTGCGCAGCAGGGAGACGCGGCTGGAAAAACAAACAAGTTGGGAGAGCAGGACAACGCATACATCCCGTCCCGTCCCGCACACCATCATGTCCAAGACCGACATCATCCATTTGCATGTCCAAACAGCACGCACAGCCGCGGGGCGGCGGCGGGGCGGGGGGGGGGGGGGGGGGGGGGGGCGGCGGCGCGAGGACACTACCGAGCCACCGCCACTCGGTGACCGATACCAAGCGACAGGTGCACACTCACAAGAAAAGTTTTTTTTTCTTCTTCTTCTTCTTCTTACGATCCAAGACCCTCATTTCATCCCTTGGACTGGTAGGTGTTGGCCGCACTGTCAGCGTGTCTGTCCGCCCGCCTGCACCCGTCTTATTCGACTGTTATCCCGACTGGCTTAAGAGGAGCGATGATGGGATAGGGCGGGAGGGGGGGGGGGGGGGGGGGAGGGCCCGTTGGGGTAGGAGGACTTCAGTCAGGGTTGACCCGCGTCCCCCCCCCCCCCGCCCGCCCCCGCCCACCGGAGGTTGGATAAACCAGTTTCCCGTCGGGCCGGATTCGCACCAGGACTAATCCTTGTCGTCTACTCGCAGCATGAGACCAAACGCCGCCGGCCCTACCGCCCTGCTGCCCACAGCCACAAAGCCGCCGCTGCGCGCTCGCAGCCGCGCCGGGAATCGACAGAAGTAATTTGGAAACGGCTTATTTCCTCTTCCGCTGCCTCCACCGCCGCTGCAACCGCTGCCTGGGCGCGTCGCGCAGTTCGCGTCACGACTGACAAGCAGTAATTATTTTAATGTAATCACGTTGGCAGGACTGTGCGCCGTGAACGGCGCGCATCTCAGACTCTCAGGCGTCAACTTGCGGAAGGCTTCCGGGTTTGCGCCCCCCCCCCCTCCCACTCCCCCACTCCCCTCCCAACAACGCCTGCTATCTACTACAAGCCCGTGCCATTCGGCGGAGTGGGATCCCATATTTGTCTGGGAGAGTTGACGTTGAAGTCTGGAGAAATTTTCTGTTCTTTTTTTTTTTTTGAGACGAAGGAAAATTGAAGATTTGCGTTAAGCTTCTACCAAGTGCACTGATACAAAGTAAAGAGTCACATACCCTTAACTAAGGACGTTTTTACCTTCAAGCAAAAGATTTATAAATTTATAAACAGGTCCTCAATTATTTTATAAAGTGGGTCAAAAGGTATCGGGTTTGAAAATTATCCGATATTCGTGCCGACGTAAACGAACTCAAAATGTGGTGCTCCTCTGTGAAATCCAGTAGAAAATTTCTTCAGACTTCTCCTTTATTTTGGGGACCCTTTTAGCACCACTCTCTGTAATATTTTAACCCTCCGTTTAACCCCCCTGGAGAAAGGGCCATAATCTGACGTGGAGAGATCTGCCACGAGCGATCAGTCTTTAATTGGGCTCCGAATGTTGCCGAACGGCAGCCGGCGACCACGGCAGGGCGGCAGACGGCAGGGAGGCAAAGACTCGGTGCCATCAATGTCGCGGCGACTGCCTCTCCAGTAACGGCGGGGGCAGGGCCGTGTGTGTGTGTGTGTGTGTGTGTGTGTGTGTGTGTGTAAGCAAGAGAGAGAGAGAGAGAGCATGTATGAGTGTGAGAGAGATAGAGTTTGTGCGCAGGGCATGAAGAGAAAAGCCCATCTCTCTGCGGGTCTCGGCTTATTGTGTTCTATATTTCAAACACGAGGGCAAACAACACCTAGCTTGAGATGGCTTCCACTGTCTCGTTTTCGCTCTTGCCCTACCGGAACGGAAATAAACATTGACATTTCTTTTCTTTTTCCACGACCACGCGTCTCTCAACGTCTTGCTTCTCTCAGAATTTTCTCTCTCTCTCTCTCTCTCTCTCTCTCTCTCTCTCTCTCTCTCTCTCTCTCTCTCTCTCTCTCTCTCTCTCTCTCTCTCTCCCTCTCTCTCTCTTTTCCTCTCTCTGAGATACATCGCGCACTTTTCCACGGAATTTACAATCACAATCGACCGCCGGAAAATACGCGGCTCTGGTTGAGAAGAGATGGGAAGGGAAAAGGCATCCTTATGTACGTCAAGTGGTGGTCGCCTACATTGGGGACCAAAAGAGTTTGAAGAACAGAGGACATCCGACAGAGAGAGAGAGAGAGAGAGAGAGAGAGAGAGAGAGAGAGAGGCAGTTTGAAGAGGTGGATGATGGGGGGGGGGGGCACCAGGGGTTGTAAACGCCGGGAAGCTAAGTCCGCGTGAAAGCCATCTCAAAAATGGGGCGGAAACAAAGTTTTGCATGGCGTCACGCACCAGCACTCTTGGGGCACACATTCACAGGGGGTGCGACGGAAAGGGGGAGGGAAAGTTGCGGCGGGGAGTGAGTTGTACGTTGGCGGTGGGCTGGGGAGGGGACGGATGGCGGCGACTAGAATATATCAGATGGATAGATAGATGGAGTGAGCTGCTTGATCCTCCTCCCCCGACGGACTCGCATTTCCTCACCTCTCCCTGTTGCCCCTGGGACCCCCTGCGTCTCCCTCTATGCCCCACGAGGTGATAAACTATTTAGTGGTGCTCGCCTGTTTCCGGCTGCCAACTCTGCTTGTCCAAATCTGTTGGTGGCGCCAACAGCACGCGCTAGAACCCCCCCCCCCCCCTCTCTCTCTCTCTCTCTCTCTCTCTCTCTCTCTCTCTCTCTCTCTCTCTCTCTCTCTCTCTCTCTCTCTCTCTCTCTCTCTCTCTCTCTCTCTCTCTCTGTCTGTCTGTCTGTCTGTCTGTCTGTCTGTCTGTCTGTCTCTCTGTCTCTCTGTCTGTCTGTCTGTCTCTCTCTCTCTCTCTCTCTCTCTCTCTCTCTCTCTCTCTCTCTCTCTCTCTCTCTCTCTCTCTCTCTCTCTCTCTGTCCCTCTCTCATCGGATTACGGCGACCGCCACAAAACCTATCGACCGACAAAATAAAGACAGACAAAAGACCGAAAGACTGAAGTAAGGCCCTTTTCCGAGATCTTACCTTGGGACACACGCCCTCCCCAGAACAAGACATGCGCCATAACATCCAGCCATAAGTCTGTCCGCTGGTGACCTTGCCGCGCTGACCTCTGACCTGTTGGCACGGGCCCCTCTCTCCCCGGACCTGCTGCTCGCTTCCCTCTCTCCTCCGGGCTGGTGCCTCCGGCCTCGCGGTCCTCGCGGACTGAGGACCGGAGTGGGAGCCCCCCCCCCCCCCCCACCCCCGCGAGGCCGGAGGCGGGACAGGGGCCGCGTTGTACCGAACAGAGTGCACCCTCCGCCGGGCTGGGCCGGGCTGTGGCCTGTGCGATTGTTAAAGTTGATCGTAATCTACCGATTGATAAAATAATCGACAATCGGTTCGATTGGATGGCCGTTGTAATCGACAATCTACCCCGATTAATCAAACATAGCCGATTAATCGGCAGGAGTCGATTACTTTGCGAAAGTAAGGGTACAAAAGGTAATGGCGCGCAGCGCACAGGAAGGCCGTCTTCTGTCTGCTGCAGTCACCCAAATCAATGATTGAATCGATTCTAATCGATGATCGATTTACAGTCGGCAATCGATTCGCAATCGACAAACGTGCGCGACACTTCGCATGAGTCGATTTCAGCAATCGCAATCGGTCGTCTCACAATCATCGAGGTCTACGGCAAAAACAATCGGTTAATCGGTTCGATTGATCCAACAATCGCGCAGGCCTAGCGGGCTGGGCTGGGCTTCTGGGGTCGCATGGCGGGGTGCGGGCGGCTGCATAAAAAACTTTATGCAGGGCGAAGGAATGGCAGCCCATCCCTTTCACGACGCGACCCCTCGGCGCCTCCCCCGCAGGGCGGCAGGGCCGCAGGGCCGCAGCAACAGGTCAGATCGCTCCGAAAACGGGCGCCGAACTGTGGGCGTTGATGCCCATGACTTGTTTTATACATCCGCCTCCTCCCTGCAAGCGGCCGTACGGAGAGGCGCGCCGCCCCACAAGCACCGCGCCGTTTTACCCTCGCTATTTTTTTACGTGCGGTGCGACAGAGATGGGTAAGAGGAAGGCAGTGTGTGTGTGAGAGAGAGAAATACATGGAAGTGCTGGGATGGAGGGGAGGGGGAGGGGGGAGACGCAGTTTGTATGCATCGCACGATCATGGTCCCCCATCGACAATATAACAGCATGTTGTGCGCTCGTGTCGGAACACGGGGGTAGTTTTGGGGAGGGAGGAGAGCGGCAGAAGCCCCTGCAGCCCCCGCGGGGGGAGGAATAGGCAACCTCCGGGGCCGTCGCGCACAGCAGTGTGTGGCAGTTGCCTACCTCCCGGGCGCCGCGGCGCCTGCTGCAGACTGCGGGGCTCGGCTGTGGCGCACACTCTCCGCCCACACCAGCGAGCGGCCGTTAATCACGTGGTGGGGGACCGATTATGTTTAGTCTAAGCGGCGTAGTTCTCAGCAGAAGCCACCGCACACTGCTCTCTGCCTCCTTAACTCTCTCTCTCTCTCTCTCTCTCTCTCTCTCTCTCTCTCTCTCTCTCTCTCTCTCTCTCTCTCTCTCTCTCTCTCTCTCTCTCTCTCTCTCTCTCTCTCTCTCTCTCTCGGCCCTCCGTACAGGTCGCTTTCCCACACATTAAGTCACACCGCTCACACGTCTCCTCACAATCTCTTACACACACACACATACACACACACACAAACACATCTACTCAGACACGACGCAAATGTAACTCTGTTAGCCGGCCCTCACGTGCGCCATTTAATTAATTTACTCTCCGCGGCATTTGGGCATTTCGGGACGTGGTCTGAATACCCGTCTGCCTGCCTCAGGAGGAGGAGAGCTACTTTACCTGAGCTAGCGGAGGGAGGGGCAGGGGGTGTGTGGAGTGGGGGTGTGGGGTGGGGTGGGGGGAGGTTTAGTTAATGAAACAGCGCCGGTGTCAGCTGTGCACTGCTGCTGGATATCGAGTAAGTAATCACAGGCATTGTCTGGGGGTGTTGACACAAGGTGCTCCCCTGCAGCCCGTATGCCTGTCTGTCTGTCTGTCTGTCTATCTGTCTGCCGGTGGTCACCTTCCGGACACGCCTTCAGCCAATCCAGTTATGCCGACCGAGGCTGTATCTGGAAGGGCGGCGTCGTCGCCTCTGCCTCTGTCCCGCGGCACGGCTGGGGCTGGGCCCCGCGCGTGGGACAGAGACACCAGGACGATGCGCGAACGCAGCCCCTCCACCGAGGGGGAAACGACGGACGAATTCTGTGTCAGCCGGATGGGGATTACCCCGGATTACCTTGGATTACCCCGGATTACCCTGGCTTACCCCGGATTACCTCGGATTACCTCGGATTACCCCGGATTACCCCGGATTACCTCTGATTACCTCGGATTACCCCAGGTTCCCCTGGATTACTCCAGGATTACTCTAGGATTACACTTAATAAAATTAATTAGGGGTACACAAAAACGTAAACATTGGCCCGGACAACCCCGGATTACCCTGGATTACCCCGGATTACCTCTGATTACCTCGGATTACCCCGGATGAAAAAATCGATGTCAGCCGGATTACCTCCGTCGTTTCCCCCTCGCCCTGCACTGTATGCCGCGCTGATGAGCGCGCATCCCGCCGGGCCGGGCCGGGCCGGGCTCAGCAGCCGATCGGGCGTGCGAGAGAGATAACATGAGGGGGAGGGGGCGGGGGGTGCCGTGGGTGCGACTGCGACAACAGCAATCGTCTTGGTGACGCGGTGGTGCAGCCGTGGCCGCGCCCCCCGCCGAGCGCCCCGCAGCCCCTCAGAGGTGTAACTACTGCCGCCAGCCGCACCGCACCACGCCACTGTCGTCGTGTGGTTATCGGAGGAGGCTTCCCGCTCCTCACGGAGAACGCCCATCTCCTGAACCAGGATTTGACTAGGTGCGCCCACATGCCAACACAGACACTCACGGAGCGCCGTGCGCCATTCCAGTGCCACTTTGTGTACCGCTTGGATGGCCCACCCCGCACAACTGCATTCCCGATCACTTCCCTCTCACTTCCTCCCGCTCTTCGTTCGCTCCGCTTTTCCTCCTCCATCCCCAACACACAGAGAGAGAGAGAGAGAGAGAGAGAGAGAGAGAGAGAGAGAGAGAGAGAGAGAGAGAGAGAGAGAGAGAGAGAGAGAGAGAGAGAGAGAGAGAGAGAGAGAGAGAGAGAGAGAGAGGTGAGGTATTTCAATCAAGTCAATTTCCGGGCCGCTCTCTTGCCCTTCGCGGCCCTTCGGGTGGTTCCACGCAGCTCCGCACTGGTCATAAACTCGTGCTTTTTTTCCCGCGTGGACTTCTGTACCCCGGGGCGTCATGTTATGCAGACAGCCTCTCCCCCGCCCGGTCATGAGAAATTCATCAAAGCGCGGATGCGGGTAAATGAGAGGTTCTTTCTGCCTCTCAGACGTGCCTTGAACATCACTTGCAAAGGGGGGGGGGGAGAAGACATCGCGTGACCTCGTCTTCCCTCTTCATCGCTCAATTAATATCTTCATTCATTTAAATTCCCCTCTGCTGGATAAAATCATGTTATCTGCGAGAGCGGAGAAAACTGCATCGTCGTGCTTTCGAGCTCATGATTCGCGGTGTAAATAAACTGTAATGATCGTCAGGCAATCGAATAAGTCTTCACTCTCTCGGGATCATTATCGGCACGACTAGTTATTATTTACAAACACGAATCCTGCTACATAAGATAGCTGTATGAGGGTCCTACAATCTGTGCTCAAATTCTGAAACAAGCCCCCCCCCCCCCTTTTTCCCTTTCCGGACGACAGCGCGGCCGCCACGCTGGACCACGTTATTGGCAGCGGACCCCCGACTAATTAAAAGCGGAGCCGCCTGCCGAGATTATTCGCAGATGGCTTGCGAGCTCAGCTGCCGAGAAGGCGAGGAGGTTGTGTCGTGAGATTATTTGCAGATGCGAGCGAGCCCTGTGCCGACAGCATCGGTGCGCAATCTGCCGCCGCAGGGCAACGCCACGCCACGCAGTCACACGGCCCAGCGGCGCCTTGCGGTGTTATTAGCAGTGGCGGGACCAGGTGCTAGCGTCCCCAGTATCCGTGTGGGGGCGCCGCCCTGGGCGCCGCACGCAGCACGCCCCAACCCCTGCTGTGCTCTGTAACCTCCCCTACGACCCGGATCCCATTTCGCTTGTTTTTTTTTTCACTATTTCTCTCTCTCTCTCTAGGTCTCGGTGCCTTGAACCCCGCTCCGCATTCCCACACTGAGTGCATCCTCATCTTGGCCTGGGCCGGCTTGGGGCGGCCAGGGGCTCCGAGCTGTCCTGCATTATTAAGCACTGGTGCGGCACGGCGGGCACCAGGAGGGAATATTTTCTTTAATCTGAGCGCGGCAAATAAGGATCTTGGTCCCCCGCCTCCATCTCCCTCCCTCTCCCCTCTGTACCATCTCTCTCTTTGTCTCAATCTCACACCCTTTCTCATTTGAAATGCAGCGCAAACCACTCCAGATGAGCGCACCTGATCCAGAGGGCTCAGCAGGAGGGCCGGGAGCCAGGAGCTCACGTGTGTATCGCCCTCACTAATTACCACAGGTAAGTCCGCACCGCCTCTGAGTTTGCATCTAATGCCGTGAGAATTGAAAGTGCCCTGTTGTTTTTACGGCGTGCGCCGGGATAACGTGATCCGCCGTTTTAAAAGCAGATGTATAATGTCAGTCTGGCCTCGACCGAAAGACGGCGTGGCGTGGCGGCCCGTGACGGGGGCGTGGCGTCTGATTGGGGAGGCGCGCCGCGTGCATGGGCCCTCTGTCCTTCCGTCCTGCTGTCTGTCTGCCAATCTGCTGCCTGTCTGTCTGCCTGTCTGTCTGTCTGTCCGCCTGTCTCTGCCGTTGCACTGGAAACATTAAGGCTCGCCTGATCCCAGCCGGGCCGCGTATGTCAGCCCGTTGCGTGACGCCTCCACGGCCCTTGTGGAATCGATAAGGTGCGGTTGCGGCATCACTGGCAGCAGCAGCAGCAGCAGCAGCAGCAGCAGCAGCAGAATGGGTCGCGGCCCCCGCCCCACCAACATCGCGTAAGAGGTATTCCATTTCCGTAACAAGTTCGTAGCGAGTTCGTAACAAAATCCCTCCGCTCGGAAGAAGGGGATTTTTGTCCTCGTTTTTCGCCAGGAGGAAACTGACGTGAATTTCGATTGAAGCCCTTCTTTTCGAGAATCTTGTGAGAATTTTTTGCATGTGTGTTTTTTATTAACTCTCTGGATTGAACATTCTAAAGTTTTGATCAATCTTTCCCATCAAAATTCGTGAATGGCAAATATGTGGGGAAACTTATCCGGAACTTATTTCCTGCCCCCGCCGACTATCACTTAATCGTTCCTGAGACTATTAAACCTAATTCGGATCGAAGACAACATTTTTTCCGGGGTGTGTAGCCCCTGGGCCCGGGATTTTCCGGTCTCCAAGTCGGTCTCGTCTCACAGAGCGCCTGGTGCCTTGGTGGGTCGGCAAACTCGGTTCCTGCAGTGCACCCGTGTCGTGCGGGCTTGCCTACCCTCTGTTCTGCAGGCGTTCGCAGGAGCAAACATCACATATTTATTTATTTTCGTCCCATTCCCCCCCCCCCCCCCGCGCTCAGTCCTTCCGTAAGTTTTTGTACAGCGTTGCAACACGTGACTGCCGACGGGCGGCGGCAGCGCGCTACAAGTGATAGGGCACGGCCTGTGGAAGGGCTGACGGATCTGCACATCATCGTACTCCTGCCTGTCGGCTCCCGCGGGGACCTGTGCGGGCCTGTGGAGCCCTGCGGACCCCTGTGGAGCCCTGTGGAGCCTGTGGAGCCCTGGAGCCCTGCGGACCCGTGTGGAGACTTGTGGAGCCCAGCGGACCCTTGTGTAGCCCTGTGGAGCCCTGTGGAGCCCTGGGGAGCCCTGTGGAACCCTTTGGCGCCCTTTAGGGTCGGTCGGTGCACTTGACCGCGAGGCACATCCGCCAAGGCTGCTGCTGCAACCGCCCCATTGTCAGTGACGGTGAAGAAGACTCGCCTGCAACAGAAACAGGGCAAGAAGCGCGTTACTCCGGAGATATTCCGAATAGTAGTAAGGCCTCATCAGCTCATTGATTCGCCGATGATTTTTTTTTTTTTTTTTTTTTTTTTGAAAGGTCAGTTTTCCCTTATTTTTCACTGCTCTTTTTTTCCCTAGCTCTCCGGACGCCAAGAAGTCCTTCTACGCCAGGAGGAAACCACTGATGATGAGTGGGAGAGGGAGGCAGACGAGCAGACACAGAGTGAGAAGGAAATCCAAGCGCACAGCTGTGAGGGAAGGCTCCATCCGATCCTAGCGGAGGGCAGGCAGGGGGCTGGGAGGTTTGCAGGCCTAGAGGAATGTGAGGTGCGAGAGAGAGAGAGAGAGAGAGAGAGAGAGAGAGAGAGAGAGAGAGAGAGAGAGAGAGAGAGAGAGAGAGAGAGAGCTCTGGAGTGTGTGAGAGTGTGTGAGCGCCGAGGACTGGTACACGGAATGCCCGGTATGGCTGGTGGGCCGCCTGCCCGCCTGCCCGCCGCTGGTGGCGTTCTGCCCATAGCTCCGGCTCACATGTGACTGTCCATGCGGCCGTCCCGTTTGCTTCTGTGATTTAAACAACAGTTTCAAAAGACGCTCGTTTTTGTCGCCCACGCAGAAAAATTATTAGTTAGCGAGAACATAGCGAGAACTAACATTTCGATGAGTCAACAAAAACAAATCTGTCCCGAAATCAACGAACAAAGTAGTTAGGACTTAAAATCATTTTTTTATGCGTGTGCAGAAAAGTATGCTCTTCTCCAGTCTTCATCATCATTACACATGCACATACCGAACGCCCTCGGCATGTACTCCCGTGCACTGGATACACACACGCGCCCCCCCCCCCCCCCACACACACACACACATGCGCACACCCAATGCTGCTGGCAAAATTCTGACTGTTGTCACATCAAACAGGGCGGTCGCTGTGGCGTCCCGTCCCGCCCGGGCATCGTACTTAATAACCCTAAAGGGGTCGGTCGTAAAACGTGTTATACACGGCGGTGGCCTGGCCGCCGGGCAGGCTGAGGCTCAGGCTGGTGTTGGCGCACCTGGCCAGGCTGGTGTTGGTACACCTGGCCGCTGGGCAGGCTGAGGCTCAGGCTGGTGTTGGCGCACCTGGCCAGGCTGGTGTTGGTACACCTGGCCGCCGGGCAGGCTGAGGCTCAGGCTGGTGTTGGTACACCTGGCCGCCGGGCAGGCTGAGGCTCAGGCTGGTGTTGGTACACCTGGCCGCAGGCTGAGGGTCAGGCTGGTGTTGGTACACCTGGCCGCAGGCTGAGGGTCAGGCTGGTGTTGGTACACCTGGCCGCAGGCTGAGGCTCAGGCTGGTGTTGGTACACCTGGCCGCCGGGCAGGCTGAGGCTCAGGCTGGTGTTGGTACACCTGGCCGCTGGGCAGGCTGAGGCTCAGGCTGGTGTTGGCGCACCTGGCCAGGCTGGTGTTGGTACACCTGGCCGCCGGGCAGGCTGAGGCTCAGGCTGGTGTTGGTACACCTGGCCGCAGGCTGAGGGTCAGGCTGGTGTTGGTACACCTGGCCGCAGGCTGAGGGTCAGGCTGGTGTTGGTACACCTGGCCGCAGGCTGAGGGTCAGGCTGGTGTTGGTACACCTGGCCGCCGGGCAGGCTGAGGGTCAGGCTGGTGTTGGTACACCTGGCCGCCGGGCAGGCTGAGGGTCAGGCTGGTGTTGGTACACCTGGCCGCAGGCTGAGGGTCAGGCTGGTGTTGGTACACCTGGCCGCCGGGCAGGCTGAGGCTCAGGCTGGTGTTGGTACACCTGGCCGCCGGGCAGGCTGGTGTTGGTACACCTGGCCGCAGGTCAGGCTGGTGTTGGTACACCTGGCCGCCGGGCAGGCTGGTGTTGGTACAGACACCTGGCCGCCGTCGCGAATGACGTCAGTGGTCCAGTCCATGTAACGGCATCCGCCCCTTGAGGACTGAGACAGGACCAAGGCCTGCAGGCCGCCTGCGCACCTCCGCTCCACTCCGTCTGGTATGTATTGGTAATCTGTTCCGTGCATCGCAGAACGACGACAGTTTGAGTGCAGGGGGAGGGAAGGGAGGGAGGAAGAGGCGGAAGGGGGTAGTCGCGTGGCGCGCGCGGGTAGTGACGAGCGTGTTGGGAGGATGGGGTGGGTGGGAAACACTTGGTGATGTCTCGAGTCGCGCACCACGGCCGCCGCCTCGGTGAAGGTGAAGGGGAACACCACAGAGGATGCTGTCACCTGTCGTTCCCGTGCGAAACGTCACAGCCGCCTAACGCTGCGCCAACGCCAAGCCCGGCTAGGCGTAGCGCCGAGCGCTTGCTGCTCGTAGGACCCCCCCCCCCCTCCCTCCCCTGTGCTACCACAAGTTTCACCGCCACCGATTTGCCCCCCTCCCCCCTTTCCCCCAAACACACCACCCTCCGACCCCACCGCCACCGCTTCGCATCAAATAGTAAGCATGCATATCGATGGAGCCGTAGAAGGGCTCACTGCCGCTGCCAGGCCGGGGCTGCGTCCGCACCGCCCGGCACCACCTGCCGCGCGCACTGTCTCTCAGTCTCTCTCATGCGCGGGCCGAGACAAAGCGTGCCGAGGAGCGGTGCGTGCGAGCGGATCAGAGCGAGGGGGAGGACGGTAGGCTAAGTATGAGTGAGATAGGAGAGGGACATTCAGGGATGTTGGGAGGGGCGTGCAGGAGACGGGCGGAAGGGGGGGGAGGGGGATGTCTGACATTGAGGACGTCTAACCCCCTCCTGCTTTGGGTGAAAGGAAAAGGACCTAGGGGAGCAGGTAGGGGGAGGAGGTCGGGGGAAACTATTGGTTTCCAGACGTGGTGTGGAGACCAGCCCCTTTCGCTTTGGGTGCCCGGAGCGGCCTGGAGCCGTCTTTGTGGTGTTATGTAAGCATCTCGGAGGTGAGTGCGCCTCCGCCAGGTCAGAGGGAGAGAGAGGAGAGAGAGAACTAGATACTGGACCCTCCCTTTTTAAGCCCGAGCGGAGCGAGGAGCTCTCTGCATCGACTATTCCGCTTTTTAGCAGATGGTACCTCAAAACACTAACATTAAAACTAAAAATCAAAACTTAATTAGGTTGAGGTGTCAGCTAGCTTTTACTCCCGAAAAGTCGAAAAGGCATAGCGAGTGCGACGAACTAATAATATAAGGTCAAATCGACCGCTTCACCGTGTAGAGGGTCGCCGGTTCAAAAATTAGACCTGTCCGTTTTCATTTCAATTTTTTCTTCACTTAAATTTTCAAGCTGTGATTGACTATAATCAAGATATATCGTTCGGTTAACGAGGGCGACTCAGTGCTTGTAGCGCTGGATTTTTTTTTTTTTTTTTTTTTTTTTGGTAGGTCCGTCCTGGGTGTACCGCAGGCCGCCCGCCCCGTCTCGTCTCGAGCCCCTCAATATCCTGGTGTCGCCGCAGTAAACCGTGGCCTCAGTCCGCTGCCGCTGCTGCTGCCGCTGCTGCTGCCGCTGCTGCTGCCGCTGCTGCTGCCACTGGCCGCGCCCATCCCGACACCTCGGCCCCCGGTCCTGGTCCCGGTCCCGGAGGGTGGGTTGTCGGGGCCCACATCCTCTGTCAGTCGCACAAAGCCGCCTCGATCAAGAGCAATATGGAGACGCTGAGAGGTGCGGTAGGGGCGGCTGGTGACGGGGGAGGCTGGCCAGAGGGCCCAGCCCAGCGCCGGGGGGGGGGGGGGGGGACTCGTGGAGGCATGGCAGGTGGCAGGGGCAGGGCACGGAGCAGTCAGCCGAGCCGCGTGCACTCGCGGAACACAAAAAGGAGAGATTAAACCGGATTTAACGCCATCGGCCGCGAGCCTGCATGAGGCAGAGGTCTGCAGGCGATCGGTTTCGGGCGGACCGCTTCGATCGCCTGGCCACCTGCAGTCCTCTGGCATGAGGCCGCCGAAACATCGATTGCCCCACGTTTCCGCGCGCCGCCGCCGCCGCCGCCGCCGCCGCCGCCGCCGCCGGTGAGCCGCCCCAAATGGACAGGACAACTCACCATATCGCGCGCTGAAAATTTTCGACAAATTGGCGGGATGCAGCAGTACCAACACAACAGCGGAAACGCATTACCGGCACGGGCCTGCCACACCAGCGCGGTGCGGCGTAGGGCGCGGCACCAGCGGCGGCAGCGGCGGCAGCGGCGGCAGCGGCGGCAGCGGCGGCAGCGGCGGCAGCGGCGGCAGCGGCGGCAGCGGCGGCAGCGGCGGCAGCGGCGGCAGCGGCGGCAGCGGCGGCAGCGGCGGCAGCGGCGGCAGCGGCGGCAGCGGCGGCAGCGGCGGCACCCCCAACGCTAGCTGTACTTAATGCCGAGTTAATCGGGGCACGATCGACCACGCCGACACCCGGCCAGGCCTGGGGGTATAGTGCATTGGCATTACCATGCGTGTCCGTCTCCCTGTTTCCGCCCGCTCTATTTCCCTCGGATTTTTTTTTTTTTTTATTTTTTGTCGCCGCCGCCCCTGCTGCCGTGTGCGGCTTGTCGGCCGTCAGATCAGCGCCACGGGCGTGACGTCACGATTCAGGCGGCACGCACCGCCCGGTCACGTGACACCTACGCCGCTGCCGCTGCCGCTGCCGCTGCCGCCGCCGCTGCCGCTGCCGCCCCCGCCGCGACGTGCAGCGTAGTGCCGCCGCCGCCGCGGTCTCAGACAAAGCGGATCCACCCCGCGGAACAGAACAGAACAGAACACCGATCGATGTATTACGCAAGAGCTTCTGGCGCTAATTCTCGTGAAAGCTTACTGCGCTCTCTCCCTCCCTCCCTCCCTCCTTCTCTCTCCCGCTAAGACCACCAGCCTCCTCACATGGGGCGGCGGCAGCCACGTGTCTCGTGCACCACGGCACGCCCCGGGGCATGCTCAAGGCCGTGGTCGTCCTGCCCTCCTCCGCCCCGCTCCGCCCCGCTCCGCCCTGCTCGCGGCTGACCAGAGACCTGTTGTGGCATTCGCCACCGGCAACATGGACAAGAATCCAAGAGGAGGGCTGTGACGTCTTTTGACTTTTCCCTGTCGTTGCGGGCAAAAGTTTCGGTGAGGAGGGACGCGTGGGTGGAGGGGATGAGGCAGGATGGGCAGGAGCCACCGAGTGCGGGACGTCTTGTAAACGCCTTGTTCGCGTCTTCCTGTTGCAAAAAAAAAATGTATGAAGCGAGGCGGAAAGAATGAGCGGGAAGTGCGGAGGGAAAGGGAGGGAGGGGGGGGGGGAGAGAGGGAGGAGTGGCGAAAGGGAGAGAAGCGGCGAGGAGAGGCTCTTCACTTATAAGGAAGCATTTTCCCTTGGCGGAGCGGCGGCGCCCGGCAATGGAAGGTCAGGCCCCTAATAAAACGGCGGAGGTTTGTTTGGAGCGCTCCGGCTCCAGCTGCTGTGGCCTACGCCGGGCCGGGCCAGGGCCACGTGCTCAAGTCGCTGCTGAGACTCCTGTGCGCCCGCCCAGACTCACGTCCGCCGCGATAGTTTTTTATTTAAATAAAATATATTTTTACACATGTTGTCTCTGGCTGGTCGCTTGGCAGGCGTGGCCTTCAGAGACAAACACACAGGGGTCGGCAGCAACCTCCACCCCGGCGGGCCAAAGGGCTGGCCAGGCCCAGCGGGCGGACAGAGCACTCCGCGAGAGTCAGCGGTTCTGCTCTGCGGGGAGACAGTGGATCAAGTACCGAGAGCATCAGCGCCGTAGCGCGGTGGCCGTGTGGGTTAGCGGACCGTGCAGTAAGCGACAGGTTCGGGGTTCAACTCTTTGCCGGAGTTTAAAAAAAAATCTAAAAGTCCACGGACAGAGGACGGTGGGTAAAATAGACCCAAAAGAACGGACGTCAAGTTAGGTAGTAAACCCATTTTTATGCTAGTTATTTTTTGGGCCTCCAGAGACACCTTTTTCTCTCTAGGGCCTCCCCGGTGGGCCAGTCATTCCTGTCTCTCGGCCTGCCCCCTGCGTCCGGTTTTTATCTGGGTGGTGTGAAGGGGGGGGGGGGAGCCGCTCCAGCCTCCGCCGGTGCACCGCCCAGCGCACCGCCCGGCGCGCTCGTGGCGTGTTTGCACTGCACTGCTGCCGCCAGCGTCCTTTGTTTTCTTGCCTTCTTTTACTCTTCTCCTTCTTCTTCTCCCTCCTCCTTTTCTCCTCGCGCTCGGACCATCAATCTGTTCCTTCCCCGGATTGCATTGAACGTACTCCACTCCCCTGTCTGCCTGCCTGCCTGCTGTCCGCCTGCCCTGTGTGCCCCATGTAGTGCTGGCCTTCTCTATATCCGGTCGGTGGACACGGTCGTCCTGTCATCTCTGCCGTAGCTGTCGCCGACGGGCAGTATTCAGTTAGAGGCTCCGGGCTCCGGGCTGCTCCGGGCAAGGCTCCGGCTGACTCCCCGCGGCGCTCCAGAAGGCCGAGCTAGGGGCGCACATCAGTCCTGAAAACTTTGCACAATTGACTGTCACTGAATGTGACTGGAGAATGACTGGAGAAAGGTCGGAGGGGGTTGCTGAAAGAGACTGGGAGGTGCAACGACATTGTTTTTCTTCATTTTCTGATTTGGGGACGGATCTGCTGCAAACAGTACCGGCCTCTGGGGCGCATACGATCAAGGCCGAGCCGAGACCGGCCGAGACTGCGGTGTGAATACCTAGCACCGACCGAGTCGGTCCGGGCCAGACCAGCCCCTGAGTGAGCACTGAGGCGCCGAGCGGCCAGGGCAGCGCTGCGGCGGGGCGGCGGCGGGGGCGGCGGCGGCGGGGGCCGGCGGCGGGGGCCCGGCACCAGGCGCCGCCAAGCGGTGATATCATGACAAATTGTCGGCACCGAGAGAGCGTCCGGCGAGACTGGGCCGATAAATCGCTTCCACGCCCACTTCACAGCCCCCTCTCCTCCGGCATCAGAGCGCAGCCTCAAAAAGCAGGCGGTGTCGCCGGGAGATTTTCTGTAAGGAACTCGGAGAACCCTTCTCACAATAAAGCAGCATGACTAACTGTGCTTTGAAGATGGAATCCGCACCCTGTCACCACCTCTAGGTGTCCCTCACTCGCGATGCAAGCGTACCATGATTCAAAGTCAAAATTTGTTCTTTTAAAAAAATCCTTATTTTTTTTTCTTATTCCTCCCTGTTTTTCATAGTTTTTACAATTTTTGCGAAAACCAGAAAACTAAACGCCGGGCAGTTATGCGACCCAAACCACACCTCTCGCCAACCTGTGGATCCCATGATGCTACTGAGCAACTGAGACTACTGCAGTACTAATTTTATTGTTCTCTGTTCCACGTTCATACTGACATCAACAATAAACTTTACTTGTGCCTCACACATTACCCTGACAACACAACGAACTAATATTTCCTCAATACTAAAAGAACGAGTGTCCTTGAACGCTACAGCGTTCTCCATGCCTGCCTTGTTTTGAGTGAGGGACACCTTGCATCACCTCCACTGTACAGGCTCGTCCTGGCTAGTCTGTCCGGGAGCGGATGGAGGGAAGGGTTGGATTCCCATTAAGCTCTCCGGCCGGTGTGCCGTCAGGTGAGGCGTCCGGCCGGTCAAGCGGATCGCATGTGGACCGCCGCGTCCGCTCCGGCACGCTCCGACACTCCCCATGCCGTGCTCACCCGTCCTGTTGCAGAGATCAGAGTGCACCCCCCGCCCCTACCCCTAAATCCCACCCCCGGATGGCGGGCCGGCCGCGCGGCGACAAGCGCCGTGATGGGTAGGCAACATGCAGGGGCGAGCGCAGCCGTGTGCTGTGGCTGCCTACCCAACACGGCGCTCGCTGCTCCACAAGACCCTGGGCCGCCAGTCCGTGATCCACTCCAACCATGATCTGTCTGTCTGTCAGGCTGTCTGTCAGGCTGTCTGCCTGCCTGTCGCCCTCATTCTTTCCTCGCCCATCCCCTCCTATGCGGGGGTGTGGGTTTCGTAGGCAGCAGCAGCAGACCTCTCAGAGGACTCTTCTATGACGACCCTGTTACGACGTACCAGCCCCCGTTCGCCGCCCACCGGCATAGTGGAGTCAATCTGCCGTGCGGGAGGTGGAGGTGAGTGGGGTACACTGTAAACAAATCCCAGGCTAGGAAAAAAAATGCTTTCCCTACTGTTCGTGAACATTTCACAGGCCGAAATTATCTCAAGTCTCTTTCTTCCACCATCCGGGAGAGCATTAAAATCTCACTACCAATATTTCAGAATACGACATCGAAAGTTTTTTCCAGAACTCTCCGATAAAATTGCTACTGCTAGGAAACTTTTCAGCACAGACTGTAGAGAATTTCCTGTCCACTTTTTGTTGGAGCAGTGTGGGGTAATAAGGGTGGGATGAGGTGGGGCAGGGTGGGGGGCCGGTGGGGGCCGGTGGGGGCCAGTCACGGCGGGCTGTTCGACAAGCTCGCGGCTGCTCGCGGGGACCCTTCCCGCACGGGGGGGCGGTCGTTACGTGAGTCTGTGAGCCCCCTCACTTTGGCGCGGCCCGGGGCCCGAGGCGGCTGGGGTGGGCTGGGGTGAGGTGGTTAGGCGGATGATGAACTGGCGCCTTTGCTTGCATCTCACGCCGCGCCACGCGCCGCCATGCGCCGCCACGCGCCGCCACGCGCTCAAGGCACACTTCCAATCGTACACGGAGTGCTCCGCCCGGCTCGGCTAACTAAGAGGGCGAAGTCTCACTATCATCGTTTTGCCTCATCTGGTTTTAAAGATATGGTCTTGTTATACTTACTTAGCTTCGATTTTGACTGCCACAAAAAAACTGTCGGGAATTGATTTTTTTTTACGTCTAGTCTCAGTCCAGTTTCAGTGAAGGATCTTTGCCTTCAACGTCGCGGGACAATCATTTTGGTCCCACAAAATGAGGTGCGGCTCTTCCGGTTCGGTTCCTCCGGTACGCGAGGAGCTCCGGGGCCCCGGAAAAGGCCAGGAAAAGGGAAAGCGGAGAAGCCTACCTCCCTCCGGCTCCGGCGGTGCGCGCGGTGCCTCTCGGCGGGGCCTGCTCTAGAGATCCTCCACATGCTCCACATTGAACGCTGTCAGCTTCACCGAGCCCAGCCCAGACCAGGCCGGCGGGCCGCCACAGGCAGCACCGCCTCCACTACCATCACCACCGCCATCACCACTACCATCACTACTACCATCACAACTACCATCACCACTACCATACCACCAACCACACCACCACTTCCACACTACCACCACTACCACCACTACCATCACTACCATCACCACAACCATCACCACCGCCATCACCACTACCATCACTACTACCATCACCATTACCATACCACCAACCACACCACCACTACCACACTACCATCACTACCATCACCACAACCACTACCACCACCACTACCACGACCGGTGCCGGTCGGGTGCCGGCGACACTCCGGCAGAGTCTGCTCCCCTACCATCCCCACCATTTCCAAAAAGGCACAGCGGCGCAAACCGAAAGCAATAAAAGCACGCGTGTCTTCCTTTTTTCTGGACATATTTCTCGAGGCAGCATTGCTTCCATTCTCACGGCGTTTCTCAAGCGGTACGGTACGACGGCGGGCAAGGTTGCCCCCCCCCCCCACCCTCCCCCGCCAATCTCATTCCGTGGAGGTTATTAGGTGTGTCATACGTAGTTAGGTGCGTGTTCCCACGACACGCCACGCCCAGCCACGCCCCTCCGCTGCCACGGCTGCCAACGTGTCGGCGAACCCCACGTCTTTTCGTTCAGCATTGCCGGCGAATTCCAAGGATTTCAAAGAAAACCTTACCACTGTGAAATTTATTTTTAAAATCAAACGAGGCATTCCCACGATTGTCCCCGCCGTTATTTTCCGAAAGCAGTTCCCTTTCGCCGTGTTTCATCCCGCTCATATCGAAAAGTTAATGCTGACCGTTGTTTTCTAATCAATACGGTCTGTTCTAGCAAACACGCCGGCTCGCCGGCTCTCGCCAAACATATATAATACTATCAGCCCTGATGCATTTGCGTATCCGATAGAGAGGGGAGAGTGGCGGACAAATGCGGGGCAGTAAATGGTGCGGCAAAATTAGTGCATGGTTCCGGTTCGATGGCGGGCCGAGATGGAAGTCTAAATTACGCCGTGTGTGTCTGTGTGTGTGTCTGTGTGTGTGTGTGTGTGTGTGTGTGTGTGTGTGTGTGTTGTTACACTTTCAGTAAAAAAAAGTTTTTATGGAATCCTCATGGAAGACGGGCCTTGCATTCGGTGGGCGGGGTGGAAGGAGCTGGGGTGTGTGAGGGTGCATCAGCAAGGGGTTGTAGTAGAAGTTGCTCCCTCCCCCACCCCCTCACCTAAGAGCCCTTCACAGCGCTCCCTCGCACTCCGCTCAACCGCAGGGCAGTTTCCTACTTTCATTACCCAAGTTATGAACGCCCTTAACGCGTCTGCTCGGTCACGCTACAGCACCGAGGCACGGCAGCAGCAGATCCCCGCTGTAAAACTTGACATAACGGCACAAGGTGGTTGTTTCTGCCCACACCGATTTTTATTTTCGCCAGGGCCCCTGCTGGCCTGAATATTTCTTTTCGATTTTTTTTTTGTTCGTTTCTCTTTAATAATATTTGTCATTACTGTGTTATCGTTCCAAAATGTTCATCCAAGTGTTCCCTTCCCTTCTGGAGCCGTCCGGCCGTCCGGCTGCGGGTCGGAGGAAGTGTGTAACGATCCAATAACTCTGCAAATACTGGGAGCTCTAAAAGGTGCCGTGCCTTCGGGGAGGGTGCAGGGGCAGGGCGCCTCCGACGACCGACGCTGCTGACGCCACCAAAATGGAGACCTAAACTTTATCCAATGAGCGTAAAAATGTCTCGCCGCGCACGCCCCGATCAGCCCGCAGCCGCGGCGACAAACGACGACAGCGCACTGTTAAAAAAAAAATCGATTTCACTAAAATTCCGGGTTTTAGTCGATACGACCACGGATGTCTTGTGTAATTTCGACTGTCGTATTGACTAAACTAAGAAAATCTTCAAAATTATCGCCATCTCGATTTTTTTTTACAGTTCGAGAAGCGACAGCGTTCAGGATGCCGGACCCACCCCATTTTCTCGACGATGAAAATTCATAATTATAACAATAATTGTCTCGATTCTCCCAGCGCCTCGTCGTTCCGAAAGCTAAACGTTCTCCATTTCATTTCATTTCCACCTTGGGGCTGACGCCTGTGCTGAGGCCCGGCCCGGCCCGGCTGCTGCCCTTGTTGACAATAAACGGCACCCATTTGTTTCCCGCCCGTGTTTTCCTGGACCCCTCCCGCGGTGCTGCGTTCGTTTGTTCGCCGCGGCTGTCGGCTGACTGAATGCCCCCACGCAGCAGGGACGACAACTTGTCGCGATAAAAAAAAAAAAAAACTTTCCGTCCCGCTCGCTATGTAAACGCGTTGCGACACCACGATCACGCACGCACACGCGCAGAACCAGCAAACATTAAAAAAAAATTTAAAAAAATGCTATGATGCATATACACACGCCTGATGATGACCAGCTGTCATCCGATAGGGAAAAATTAGGTACGAAGATTTCCTGATCAATTCAGTTTTGTGTTCAACTATTAGAGGATATTACGAGAATTTTCCACTTTCGTCTTTTTCCCCCACTGCTGTGCAGCCCAAGTCTAGCTTGGTGGTGTTGAGATAGGGCCCACCGTCCCTTAGGAGGGGAGGAGGTGGGAGGGGGATGCGATGGGCGCGGCCCGTTTCAGGAGTGGAAATTTATTAACTGTCCGAGACCGACTGGAGCTCGCCGTGCCGTGCCATGCCGTACCGTGCCGTGCCGTGCCGTGCCGTGCCGTGCCGTGCCGTGCCGTGCCGTGCCGTGCCGTGCCGTGCCGTGCCGTGCCGTGCCGTGCCGTGCCGTGCCGTGCCGTGCCGTGCCGTGCCGTGCCGTGCCGTGCCGTGCCGTGCCGTGCCGTGCCGTGCCGTGCCGTGCCGTGCCATGCCGCCGCTCGCCACGCCGCGCCCCACCCAGCTGATCGAAATACACTCAGGGCCGCCGGTAAATTTTAAATGAACGCGCAGCTAAAAAGGGCTCACGGGAGTTCGAGGCTTTGCATTCTAACATAAAATGAAGGGTTTGTGTTACAGAGCTGCCTTTGCGAGGCAGGGTTGTGTTTGTTCTTGTGAAGACATAAGAGGCTTCGCATTTGTAAAGAAATTATGGTCTGTGTAGACCTTGCGAAGAAAATCCCATATCGTTTAAGCTTACAGAGGAAAGACTACAGTGCAATGTCTTCGGAATCCTTTGCGAGAAAGCCTCGGACAATGTCTCTGCCTTCTTCATGGCAGTGCACCCGCCCCGCCCCGCCCCGCTCGACTTGGCTGGGCCGGGGAAACTATCGGAAGGAAGGCCCTCGAAAGCCCGGCCCGGCGCAGGCTAGGGAGGAGAGGCAGGTGAGGGGGGAGAAGGAGGGGGGGGGGGGAGGGGGTGTAGGTGGAGCGGCCGGACGAAACTGGTGGACCTCTCTTGTTACACCGATGCCAAAGTTCGGAGCTGCGCTCGCTGTGAGATCCCTTTAAATATACTGTCAAAGTGGGGGGCAAACAGACCCCTCCCCCTGCTATCATTAGCAACGGGCCTGGGGCGGTTACGCTCAGAATTTCCATTATTTCACACGGTCTTTGCTATATTTTTGCGAAATATTTCACTTTCTTTCTCTGCCAAAAGAAATGAGGACGTTTGGAATTCTTTTCTCCTCGCGGAGAGGCCGGAATACTGTGTGCGTGTGTGTCTGTGTGTGTCTGTGTGTGAATGTCCTGTCGCTCCGCAGACATCCACGCCATCCATTGGGCGTTGCGAGATGCAGCACCAGAGAGAACGAACACACGCAGTCCCCCCCTCCCTCCCTCCCCCGCGCGAACAAGAACAATTGGTGCGACATACAACATCCCACGTATTTTTTTCATTTGTTTCACTTTTCTTTTGCAGACTCTTTTGGTTTAGACTTATGAGACTTATTTTCTCGCTTTCTCGTCGGCTGACAAAATGCACTCACACACACCCTTCTTTGTACGCGTAACTGCAGCTGCGGTGCTGAACGTCCGAAAACTTTTAAGTAGACTCAGTTCATCGGGCCCTCTGTATGTGACGTCGCGTGTGCTCCCTAAATCGTGAGAACCACGCAAATTCCCCCCCCCCCCCCCCCCGCCCCGCTCTCGCTCTCGCTCTCTGCTCCTCTTTAGTCGAGCCGTCGTGTGCTATTGGCTCTCCTCCAAGGCCGTCAGGCCGGAGAACGCTGCGGTGGCAAGCCAAGCCGGACAGTCGATGCAAGGGGGGGGGCTTTCGTGTAAACTGTGTAAAAGGTGAATCCATTTCAGGAAAGACCTCAATAACTACTCTCTCTCTCTCTCTCTCTCTCTCTCTCTCTCTCTCTCTCTCTCTCTCTCTCTCTCTCTCTCTCTCTCTCTCTCTCTCTCTCTCTCTCTCCTATTTCTACCTCCTGCCCTACCACGCATTTCCGTCTCCGTCCGTTTGCTGCGCGCCTGGGATGTAGGCACGCTACACCCCGCGGTGTGCACGGGGACTGACGATTGCCTACCTTACAGGCGCCTCACCCGCCTACTCAGCCCACCTCAGCCTCAGAGCTCCTCTTAATTGTTCTCCTCTCTCTCTCTCTCTCTCTCTCTCTCTCTCTCTCTCTCTCTCTCTCTCTCTCTCTCTCTCTCTCTCTCTCTCTCCTCTCGTGCAATCTCTCCTACGCCACTTCCCCGCCCCCGCCCCTCTGACGGGGTGTCATGCCGGCTCACGGCTCATCATTCATATTCAGGTCCGCGACCAGCCCCACAAAACAGTCAATATCCTGGCAGAAGGCGGGGAGGGGTGAGCGGCAGCGAGAGAGAGACATCACCATATCGGTGCCAAAACTCGGTGACGGTAGCGGCGCTCAAGAGAAAGGGATAGGTAGGAGAGAGAGAGAGAGAGAGAGAGAGAGAGAGAGAGAGAGAGAGAGAGAGAGAGAGAGAGAGAGAGAGAGAGAGAGAGAGAGAGAGAGAGAGAGAGAGAGAGAGAGAGAGAGAGAGAGAGAGAGAGAGAAACTAAAGTGAGAAAAGGAATTAGGGGGAGGAAATAAGGTGAGAGGTGCGGGGAAGCGCAGTCCCCGCACAGCACGGCCGCGGCGTCGCTAGGGGCCAACTTTGGCCCTCCGTCCCTCCGATTTCAATGAGCGATGTTTAGCTAAACTATGGAACTTGCGAGTGGCGGGCGGTGGCGGTGCCCGGAGGCCTCGGCGGGGCCTTATGCCCGGAGCAGCCCGGAGCCCGGCGCCAAAGGCATTAAGGAGAGCATTATCAGTTCAAAAACTCGCGCGCCGCGGAGGGGGTGCGGGCGCGGGAGGGGTGCGGGGGCGGGGCATTAGCGGACACAGATAGCCAACCGGCAGACGGCACGCTCCCGGCACGCTCCCGGCACGCGCCCGGCACGCGCCCGGCACGCGACACGGCCCCGCGACCGCGACAGCGTGACTACGGCGGCGTGACAACGCGGCCGCGACTGCCGACTGCTCCAAATTAATGGTCGGATCGATCTTGCCGCGCCTCGCCTCTCTTGGCCGCACCTCACCTCACGCACAACAGGCTTGCAGGAAAAGAGGGCGCCAGCCAGGAGCCAGCAGCCAGCAGCCCTGACGAGCCGAGCCGAGCCCTGCCGAGCCCTGCCGAGCCCTGTCGGCTCTGCAATCCGAGCCTGCCACACGGTACACGGTGCGCGTTACACCTAGACGGGCCCCAACAAGGCCCTGCTGCTGCCGCTGCTGCTGCCGCTGCTGCTGCGGGGGCCAACACGCTCCTCTTCATTTTTACCACATGAGAGCCATTTTCGCGCAAAACACCCGACGGCTACGCAAACGGAACAACCAACCTTCCCCCCCTTTGGAGAGGAAAACAAAAACACACACGCGGTGCTCAACATAACACGAAACGCCGTTTACATCACCCCCCCCCCCCCACACTCTCACACACACACACACACACACACACACACACACACACACACACCAGCCAGCCAGCCCACAGCCCGCTCTCGCGAACAGAGCCAATGTTGGCGGCACCATACCATCTGATGCTTATCTCATTCTACACTCATTACCACGAGCCACCACCACCACCACTACCATCTCCGCCACCACCGCACGCTGCTACGCTGTGCCCTGCTAGTACATGCCTCACTCCTTCCTTGTTTGTCCGGCGCGCCGGGCGAATTTTTGAAACATGCCCCCTCTTACACGCTACTGTGTCATTTGTACTTTTCATACGCAGCCATGTAAGATTTTTGTGCATAAAGTGGCTTTCGGCTTACGTTACTATCGTTTTATTACGTAATTATGCTGAATTGTGCTGTCATTTTCACGTGATTATCACGTATAGATTACCCTTGAACTTCACATGTTAAAATGTTACGAAGTTGTGCGCGAAAACAGTGCATGAGTCCGGGGTCGGTGGGGTGTCTAATGTGAAAAGAAGAAAGAAAAACAAGAAAGATACCCAAGAAGAGATGGATGTAAGAATCTTGATTTTGAAGACGCGAAGACAAGGGCAGTAAAGAATATGGGCTTGGAATAGGGGAGGAGGGAGGGTCAGAGGGGTTGGGGTGGAGAGAATCACGCACGACCCCTCCTGTACATGCCAATCGGAGCAGACCCGTGTCTTCCCTTCAGTCCCACACACATTCATACGTCTCGTCCCTCGGCAGTCTCTCTCTTTCTCTCTCTCTCTCTCTCTCTCTCTCTCTCTCTCTCTCTCTCTCTCTCTCTCTCTCTCTCTCTCTCTCTCTCTCTCTCTCTCACACACACACACACACACACACACACACACAGCCACACGGACAGACACAGGAGTCTAACTCCTCTGCGCCCGCTCCGACCTCAGTAGTAACTTACTTGTCCTCCACTCCCCCTCCCCTACAACCGTCCCGAGCGATACGGCGGCGCCTCGGGTAAGCTGCAGCTTCAGTCTCCTTGGTCACGGCCCGGAGTACCCCAAAGGGTATTCAGAAGAATCTTCTAATAAGCAAACGTATCCACTGACTTCTCCGTAGTAAATTGCAATAATTGTCACAACGTGAACTGATCATTCGTTGCAGTCATCCTCCATCTCACTCCCATTCCTGCAGAGATGGGGTCGTACAGCAGCGGCCGCTGTTTGCAGAGCGGTGCGGTAACCGCCGCCGCCGCCGCCGCTGCCGCCGCCGCCGCAGCCGCCGCCGCCGCCGCCGCCGCCGCCGCCCGACAACAACCCTCTGCGCGCCGTCGTCCATTCCGATTTGTCAGCGTTAGCCACAGGCGGGCTGGCGCGGCTGGCGCGGCTGGCGCGGCCCGCGGGGGTTGGGCTGACCACGTGCCCAGCCGGACCCGGGCCGCCCCGTCCGCCGGCCGCTGACAAGGACAGAGCCATCATCAGCGCCCAGCGGCCTCTGAAGAGGCAGCTTCCAAAACTTTGGGATTCGAGATTTGAGACTTGAGTCCGACTCAGATTTCGGCCCCAGGATTCCAAATATGAAGGTCACATGACCATGACCTTTTCCTATGGGAAACGCGAGCAGGCTGGAGCCAACGCCCAATCCATGTCTCCCGCCGCGTCACTTTTCCTATCACAAATGGTCAAGCGACCCCATTTTCGGAATCCTAGCGCCAAGCTGGGTCTCACTCCGGTATCAAGGATAAAGTGTGAGGCCAAATTGAAGAAAAAGGAAAAAGGAAAATCGCTCTCCAAAGTACCATATTGCCATATCGAAATTGGGCGATGGTGATGACTTTTTGATTCTCAGTGCGGACCGGGAGTCGCCGGCGGGCGGGGCCGGGAGGGACTTGTCATTAACCACCCAGGGCCGGCGCCCGCACCCGATCGACCACACACCCGTAACGCCACGCCATGACGCTAACGCGTGTCCACACGCACGCACACGCACGCGCACACACTCACACACGCACACACATACACGCACGCACACACACACACACACGCACACGCATACACGCACGCACACAAACACGTCTCCTGATTTGCAGCGGAGCCATACCGACTGCTATAGTCGGACCAGCCTAAGGTCGTGACTCGGTGACGGAAGACGGACATGTCAACTGTCCCGGCTGCGACAGTGTGACTGTGTCGCGGCACTCCCGCACGGCACCCGGGAATGACCGCGACGAGGCGAGCGCTACTGCTGTTTCCGCGCGGCCACGCGTCATCTCGACAGTTCCAGTTTAAAAATAAAACCGGCACCGGATGCTAGAACGCAGAACTGGCGCACATCCGTTGCGAACCAAACACCCGTTTCGGGCTGGGCTCTCCCCGCCGCTACCTCCGTGTGTGACACGCGTGTCACGCACGCGGATACTCACCTCGTGACAGTGCGCACGCGTGTGACGGCCCGGCTGCTGTGACGTGTGACTACCCCCGTGACATGCCGCGCACGGCTGTGACCAGCTGTGACGAGCCGGCCCGGTCCGGTCGCGCCCCGCTGCACGCCTCGCGTCGCCTCGCGTCGCCTCGCGTCTCGGTCGCGGTCTTGGCCGGGGTAGCGCGGCCGCAGCGCCTGGCCAAGTGGTGGAGTGATCTAGTCCCGTCCCGACCGGCCCTAGTCCCGCTGGAGCCTGCAGAAATGTTTTGGCGGCTGGCGGGCTGGGCTGGCTGGTGGGCTGGGCTGGCGGCGGACGCCCGTCTCCGCCTCCGTCTCCGCGCCACCCGGCAAGGCTCCCGCGCATGCGCGCACACGCCCCACCCCCCTCCCCCCGTCAAACCTAAAGCCGTGCCGGTTGGCGCACCAGTTCTTCACACCTAAATGGCTAATTTTGCTCGAAAAGGCTTTCAAGATTTTGATGAGAAAATTTAAATTTGGAGGTCTTGTAAACCTCACGGGGTAGGCAACCCGCCGAACACAGCCGGGGGTCTTCCTCGCCGTTGTCACACTTTCACCCTACACCGTTCGTTTGTTGTGACGTTCGGGTTTGATCAGTGGGGTTTACGAAGCACTCGAAATGACGGAGATTCGAATTTCGGGCTCGGTGCGCACGATTTGAATGGATCTCAGTTGCCGCGGTGGAAACAGGTCACATGGTTCTGCCAGTCGCGAGCGTGCCCTAGCGGCCGTCTCGGGAACTAGGACCAGTGTGGCCACCACAGGCAGCGTTTCGCGTCAGCTGTGCCAACGTCGACGTGGACGTGCTGAGTTATATGAGAGTCCTCTCTGTTAGTTAAAACTTTTATTCCAACTCTTCACTCCCGATAACTTATGTTGGATTCTGAGAAACTTGACTGGATTTTTCATATAGAAACAGAATTAAATTTATTTTCTCGAAATAGTTCATGTCTGAGACGACCGCGATTCACGATTTGATTTGAATTAATGTCGAATCTTGCTCAAGACCAGATTTGTTTGTTATTTTTGTTTCAAATGGAAGTCGAGTTGCAGGGAGTTAAGTATCACACCACCACTTCAATTAAGATTATTTTTTTCAATGTTTAGGCTGGGTAACAGAGATCAAGGCAAACCAAGTTTAATAAAAACACATTTATTAAAATACATGACAGAACAACAAATTTTCAAGTACATAAATTGGAATATAAAACTACATTACATATCAAATCATTTAATCAGTTAAAATTCTGTAATTATTTTATTAGGCTGGAAGTATGCTGATGGTTTGTAAGCTGGGTTTTCTTGATTTTCTTTGTCAGATGCTTTCCCCTTCTGAACACGCTCAGCTTTCTTCTCTCTCACAGTTCTGAAAAATGTAAATGTATTGAAACAAAATTCTGGTTTCCAGAAAGCAGATAGAGATGGCAGGGGAAAAACTTACCCAGCAAGGCTACTTGCTGACTGGCTTCGACCTTTTGGCATGGACTTTTGGCCATTCTGAGTTTGAGTGAGTTGAGTGGTTGAATGTGTCTGCTTTTTGGATCGGGCCGAGTCATCCTTAGCCTGCAGCTGAGAAAGTGTCATCCTGTCCACGACAGGTCGAGCAGCAGGTGTTTCAGTGGACAAAGCATTGTGGAAGAAAGGGCCTCTGGCTGATGACTGAGTCTGAGATAGGGAAACAAAAAACAACAACATGAGTAATCGTCATCAAATTACTAATACTTAAAATTTTAATAAATTGAAAAATACTCATACCATGGCTCCAGGGAAGCTGCGACGAGTTGTTGATGCTGGGACACCAGGCAAAGGGCCAGGCCCACCAGCAGCAGCACTGGCGACAAGCGGTGTGGAAGAGAAGGGCAAGACACCATGTGGTTTGGTCATAAGATTGGTCATGGGCGGTCCGGAAACGTGCAGGCCTGCCCCTGCGCCAGCCGTCACCCGCCCAAGAGAAGAGCCCATGGTGTACAGGATGGGTGCAGAGGGGGCCGAATTGTACAGAGCAGAGCTAACACCACCCTGGGCATGTGCGTAGGCGTGAGCAGTGGAGGGTGGAGATGGGTCAAGCTGGTGTCTGTTCAGACTTCGGTTCAGGTAAGAAATTACTGTGAATCAAAGAGGAGGTATATTAATTTTTTGCAGAGGAAAAGTAAGATTTTTTGATTTTCTTTAAAGAAGTAATAATTGCACGTCTCACATTCTCCACATTTTTTGTGCTGCTCCTCTTTAGCTGATATGGTCTCATTTGCAGCTTTCAGCTGTTCCTGGAGCTTCTTCTCACTCTCTTGCAAGGCTTTAATACGAGCCTCATCTCTGTCAGCATTAGAACGAACAAGTTTCATCTCCAGCTCTAGATTTTTCAATTTACTCTCCTCCTCACGTTTTAGTGCAGCTATTCTTTGGATCTAAAAAGAGTAAAAATGTGTTCATTATGTTCAATTTTTTAGAGGCTAGTTACATGCAACAAGTCAATAGACAAACCTCACTATGCATTTTTTCATGATCTTTTTGTCTCTCTTTTATTATGAGATTGGCTTTGGTCAGATCACCATTAAGTTGAAGGACAAGGTCACTTCGAGCTTCTATGGTTTCCTGCAAACGGGCCAGCGCAGACTTCAACCGCACCTACACAAAAGAAGTTAACTTTAAACACAGAATGGATAAGAATGAATGAAAATCATAAGCATATTTTACCTGCTCAGAATCAGCTTGTCTTAACTGTCCTTCCTGACGTGTCAAACGAGTGCGGAGTTTCACAACTTCCTAGACACAAAAACCCAAAACCCGTATGTTAAAACCTTTGAAAGAGGATATTTTAATCTTTGAACAGATCAAGAAAAGGTAACCTTATCTAGCGCATCAGTATGGGAGCGTGCTTGTTCAACATCTTGGTTCTTTTTCCGACATTCATTTTCTAATTCAGATTTGAGCCGGCGCAGATCTGTAAGTTCTCGGTTCATTGACTTCTGCATCTCTTCAGAGCTTGATATTCTCATGCTCAATTCCCTGTGATAGGAGGTACATTGAATTGTATTTATTTTTACTGTTTGAATAACACAATTTCTCAGAGCTGAAAGACAGTAAGTAAGTAAGTACATATTATCAAATGTGATGCACACCTCACAGTTTGCTGGGCTTGTTCATACTTTTCACAAATTTGCATGTGCTTATTTTTGTATTTTGAGCATTCTCTGCTTAAATCTTCAACTCTTGTACTGAGGTTTTCACGCTGATAAGCAGCCGAGTCCAAGTCTCTTTTGCGGTCCTTCAAAGGATAGGGGTGCATGAATAAAGACAATTACAGAAGACAAATAAGGAGAACATGATGAAAGTTTCATGTTTCATACCTGGAGCAGTTGGTCTTTAAGTAAATCCATTTCCCTAGAAAATTGAGCTTGAAGTTTGTTTTTTTCCTCTTCCCACAGTTTGGAATTTTTTTCATTTTGCTCCTCCTTAAAGTTGAGATCTTGTTGAAGCTGAGCTAGGTGAGATTGTGAGCGTATTAATTCTTCTTCTTTAGAATTTAGGTTTTTCTAAACAGATGAAAGAAAATATTAATGTGTCATTTTACAAGCCCTTGGACTTCTGTTACAAAAAATAAAATGAACAGATAAAATAGCACTACAAAACCTCATGAAATCCAGCTGCTTTCAGATTTTGAGGTGAAAGAGACTGAAGAACATACATATAAATTTACCTTCAATATAACAATCTGATTGTGCATATGACGCATAATTTCAGAGTCTGACCCACGGGCAATTCGAAGTGCTATGTAGCACAAGTTCTTGAGGTCTATTGGTTGTACAACTTTGAGATAGCTTTCCAGTCCATTTTCTTCTAAAATTAATAAAAAGCTGTAGGGAAGGTATACAATACAAAACATTATTTACAAGTAGAATTTTTTTTGGAAAGGAAATACGACATTCCAATTTTTTATGGCAAGAAGAGAGAAACGCATTGCTTACCCTTTCACGCTGTTCAAACATTGTTCCAATAATTTAACAAGGTGAACAGGAAAATTACAGAAATCAACCAGCAGGCCCTGCTGTGACTTGATCACATTGAAATCCGACTCTGACACGTGAAGAATGTAAATGAGGGATGGATCGCTGTCGTCCGTTATCCGTACTTCGACTTTCTAGTAAACAGAGATAAGCAGAATGTGACAGGAGCAGGACGTAAGCCCTAACCTCCACACATGGAGATGCAAACACGGAGGAAACGTGAACCAAATATTGTTCCGGCTCAGTTGAATATCATCTCACCGATGCAGGTCTCCCGAAACCAGACACGTCAACACGAAGGTCCTTCGTTTTCCCATTGGGCATGACAACATTTTGAACCTTGCTGTATAAACATTGTTCGCCGTCCGGACCCATTTTAGTCGACGACACTGGTAGAACCCGAAGGTCCAGGCTGCACGATCAGCCACACATAGCTAGGAGATGTATTCTTGGCCTTGCGGTCAAGTCTGAAGGAAATTCGAAGGAAATGTCAAACGTATTAGGTTCTAACACGCCCACGCCAGCTAGGCTTCGTTCACTTTATTCAAACTTAAGATAGTCGACTTTCCCACCAAAACAGCTGCGAATTCGGGGGAATCGGTTGGCCAACTTCACAAACTTCACTTTCCGTAGGATTCGCTTTAAATTAATGTAACTTAATTATAAGCAAAGGGTAACCTCTCAATCAAACACGGAACCTCTCCATCAAATTCTACAGTCTTGACAATCTCCAAATAAGATGCGAGAAGCGAGAATGTGTGGTGCTCCGTACTCCCTTCAGTAGAGGTGGGCGGTGGGCGTCAGTGGGCGTTCTGAAAACCGCGGGAACGGACGAACGACGAACGGTGCTGGGAAAGCGACTGGGCACTGGGCCTACTTGAGGACTCGGGCACTGAGATTCAACAAAGCCACCGAAAAGTTTATTCCTTTTTCAAGATCGGACCCAAGGACTAGGTAACTGAACCTCCTTTCGGAAAGGGGGGGGGGGCGGCAAAGGCTCATACTTTCGCGCAGACTCATGAATCCTTCGCGAGGTTCCCATGGCTGAGGGGGACATGAATTTTTGCGACGTTTCTTCGTCACGCGATGCGGCGGCCATCCTGTCGATGAGGCGGGCCGCCGCGGGCCACTCGCTTGTGTGCCAACTACTTTTTCATGGGACACGAACGGCGAATCGGCAGTTCGTGTGGATGGGTGGGCGTGTGTGTGTGTGTGTTTGAGAAGAGCGAGGGGGGTGGGGGGTATTTTGGAGGGAATTAGAGTTAAAAACTGTGATAAATCGTGATAATGACTGATTAGATGTTTGTTTCCCAGTCAGTCTTCGCATATCACTTTTCCTTTTTTTCATGGTTCATCTTTTTAAAAACTTTATTGTGTTAAGTTTGGTTGCGTTTCATGTCGTGTTTGACAGTGTATTCACATTTTCCCTTGCCGTGACCAACCGCAGACCACGTGCGGTGGTAGGCAGCACAGTCTTTTTTCTCACATTTTGCATGTCACTCGCTGTACTTTTATCTCCTCTCCAAACTCCAAAACCGGCCAATACAGTCTGGTTTGACGCCATGCTGGAGGCTAAAGTAGTCTTCTGGCCTGGGCTAAGAGACGAGTAAACAGTCTGGGTCGCTGAACCCTGTTTGTGGCTCACACTCCACAAAAGTTTTCCTCATCCTCCCCCCCCCCCCCCCCCCCCTTTTTTTTCTTCTTCACGTCTCTGGTGGCAACCGTTCTTCAATAGTATAATTTGAGAGTGAGATGTAGGCGCGAAAACGATGGTGCTGTACAGTGCTGCAGCATGTCTGCAGCCACTGCAGCACTCTGCATAGCGCCTCGGGGGTAGGCAGTACCTGTGAAGCGCTATGTACAGTGCATGCCGTTGCACCCAGCCAGACACTCAGCCAGAGATTGAGCCGGTCGCGGCTCGGCGCGGCTCGCCGGGGAATCCTTGGACGTCCTGTCCTGTCCGGAGTGGTCGGGTCGAGGAAGCCCGCCAGAGAGTCCTAGACGTCACACCCGACTCGATACGAGGGGAGGACGAGAAAACGCCAAATATAAGAACCGGAACAGTATCCTTTCGTGACATGCGTGCAACGCCGATTTTTAGCAGTCACTTTTGATTAGGACCCGAGTTCCGAGAAGTTAGCTCCGACTGATAACGTTCCGGTTGGCAGGAAAAAAGAAAGACCGGGGGAGAGGGGGAGGCCGCGAGAGGAAAAGAAAATGATAAAGCGGGTGGGAGGGGAAGAGAAGGGGCAGATGGTGGCAACGTACGATGTTTGCACAGGGTTAAACTTGGAAGCCAATAAGGTGATCCTGCTGCGTAACGCAAAGGAGTGGGAGAGGTAAAATGCGCAAGGAAGAGGGAAATGGAGGGGGGGGGGGGGGGCGGGACGGGAATTCACTGGCATGGCGAAAACGGATCGAGGAGAAGAGGGGAGAGGGGGATGGCAGAGGAGTGTACAAGGGCAGACATCGTCGCAGTGGTGCTGGACACCACACGCCACAGCTAAGACAGCAGCAGCTCGTCACTTTGGTGTCAGCCGCCGGGCGTCTCGTCTAGTAGGGACGACGGTGACGTACTGCAGGGAGGGGCGGGGCGGGGAAGTCCACCGACAGCGCACGGCCGGCCGCCGGCCTCGGCCTGTCCGGGACTCCGACGAGTGACCGAACCGGGCAAACCTAGGCCGCGACCGGGCCAGAGCCCAAATGGACAGAGAACGAGGCACCGCCACGCCACGCCGCATGCCTGGCGGGCACGGCCCGGCATGCCCCCCCCCCCCCCCCCCCGGGGCCCACGTCACCGGCGGAGGGCCCCCTCCAAACCGACCCAGCCCCCTCCCCGCCCCCGCCTCCCCCCGTGCGCGGCCGGCGCGGCGCGGCGGGTTCTGGGCCTGGCCGGCCCTCACACACTCCGCCGTCGGCATCCCGCACCTGTTGACGTCCTGACGCTCTGACACGCGCCGCGCTCCGACACCACGGCGGCGTCTGTCGGCGGCCTCGGACAGCGGGGAGCATAGCCTAGCATAGCCCAGCCGAGGCGTCCACGTCCTCCTTGGACGCACAGCGGCGGCCAGCCGAGGTTGGTTGTGACGTCGGGTCGAGTCGGGCAAAGTGCACCCAGACCCGGGCTGGGACGGGGAATATCCAGTCGGGAGCGGGCGGGAATGAGAACGAGTGGAACGAGCTGGCCTTTTGGCAGAGTGTGTTCCTGCGGCGTAAGTCACCGTGAAGCTGTGCCGCCTACTGTATTGCCAGACCAGGGCTTCCCTCCCTGCCTGGGGCCCTTCAGGCTAGGGCCGCCTGGGCTGGGCTCGAGTGCTGCGCGCTACGCGTGCTGTGGGCTCTGTGACTTTGTGGGCTCGGCGAGGGTTAGTCGCTATCTCGGGGAATACCAGCATTCGTGTATGTAATAATCGCGTTGGTTGCCGGCCAGGCTTCCGCCCCGCAGCCGCGCCGCGCCCCCCCCCCCTCCTCTCCCCTCCTCACGCTCCGTGTCTGTGCTCTGTGCCTGCAGGACCAGGACCGGGACCAGGATGGGCCTCCTGGAACGTCTGCTGGGCTGGGAGGGCCGCCAATTCTGCCAGCAGTGCGCGGCCTGCAGTGAGCACCTGCCGTCCGCCAGCGCCCTGGTGGCACACCTCGTGCGCAAGCACTTCAAGGGCTCGCCCTTCCCCTGCGTTGTGCTGTCGTGCGGGGAGATGCTGCAGACGCTGGGCCAGCTGCGCCACCACCTGCGCCAGCACGCCGGCGGGGACCTGCACGCCTGCACCAGCTGCGGCCGCTCCTTCAGCACGCCGGGGAGCCTACGGCGGCACGCCCGCGCTGGCGGCTGCACCCCCGAGGGCCCCGGCCATCGCCACCCCTGCGACCGCTGCTCACGCACCTTCACCAGCGCGGCCGGCCTCAAGCGGCACGCGCGCGCACACGACGGGCACAGCCGCCGGGCGTCGGCGCCGGGGACGGGGCCGCCGGGGCGGGGGCGGGCGTGTCGCTGCGCCGACTGCGGCACACAGTTCGCGGCCGCGGCCGAGCTGTACGCACACGAGCGCTCCATCCACGACGTCTACCGCGCCTACGAGTGCGGCGCCTGCGAGCGCGCCTTCACCCGGAGCGCTGGCCTCCACCGCCACCTCCAGCGGGCGCACGCCGGTAAGGACGCCGCCGTCGACGCCTTCCACGTCCAGTTGGACCACAACGGTAACCGGCAGTACACCCCGGTGGCCCACCCCGCCGTCCGACTGGGAGCACCGGCTGTCCAGCCCACCACTGAGCTGCTGGGGCTCGGCCACGTCGGCCTCCCGATGCCGGGCCCGCCGACGCCCCCGCCGTCACCGCCTCCGCCGGGAGCACTGGCGGGCGGAATTCCACCGCCGCCGGCCTCGCCCTGGCCGCTGTGTGAGGCCCCGCCGTACCCGGTGACGCCGACGATGTCGTTGCCGGACCCTCCTCGGTTACCCGCGGTGCTGGAGCCGGTGCCTGTCCACGTCCCCGCCGACAGTGCACCCGCCAGAAAACGGGGCCGCCCGCGGAAGGCCCACGCCGACACTGCGCCGGCCGGAAAACGGGGCCGCCCGCGGAAGGCCGTGAACGTGGTTCTGGTGGAGGAGGAGGAGAAGAAGGCCCCCGCCGACATCGCGCCACCTAAAAAACGGGGCCGCCCGCGGAAGGCCGCAACCGTGGTTCTGGTAGAGGAGGAGGAGAAGAAGGCCCCCGCCGACATCGCGCTACCTAAAAAACGGGGACGCCCGCGGAAGGCCGCAACCGTTCTGGTAGAGGAGGAGGAGAAGAAGGCCCCCGCCAACACCGCACCACCCAAAAAACGGGGACGCCCGCGGAAGGCCGTGACCGTTGTTCTGGTGGAGGAGGAGAAGAAGGCTTGCACCGACGGTGGTCCTGGCCGAGGCAGTGATGAGCATGACGCTGGCGCCACTACCGAACCCAAGGCTGAGCCCGTGGTGCGGGACGCGGCTGCTGTTGACGGGGAATCCTGCTCGGCTTCCGCGGAGTCCTCGGATTCCTCAGAGTCCTCGGAGTCCCCGGAGTCACCGCAGTCATCGGAGTCCCCTCGGAAGCGGGGAGCCTCGCTCAAGAGGAAGCTCCCCGTGGAGGAGCACTCCTGGAGGTGCACCGAGTGCGGGGTGCGTTTCAAGACGGCCAAGGTGCTGAGGAGGCACCTCAGTCGTCACCTACAGATTCGGCGGCCCTGCCGGGCCAGGTTCCCGATGTTGGCGGTGATGTGACTCTGTGCCGGTCCTGTTGTGTGTGTGAGAGAGAGGGAGGGAAAGAGAGAGCGAGTGTACCAGGCTGGGAGAGATAACGCGTCCACACGGAAGATCAGTGTTGACAACAAAGTGAACTGAAAAAGACCTGCGGTGTCACGTGTACAGTAAAAAGAAAAAGTTAACGAAAATCCTACATATGGAAGCCACCTCTCCGCTGTCTTCTGGTTTGCTCGGGTTGGTCGAGCACAATGTGTTGTTTTCACTTTTTTATTTGGGGTACTTCGAGTCTTTCTTGAGAGCACTTGCTGTGAAGTTTGAGTGTTTGTGGCGTTTAGCGTCTTCAAGAATGAGCATTTGTAACAATTTTTATTTTGCCAAAGCCATGTACTGGAAATCAAGAAGGGAGATGGATTACACTCTGGCCCCTGTTTGTCCTGTTTTTCTAGTCCTTTATTTTTGTTTCAATGTGTTGTTGGTGATGTTCTTGTTGGTGATGCGCACATTAAACGCACGACAAAGTAAGCCGTCTTAGTTTCTCTGACCCTCATTTAATACATGGTCATACCGGGAGAAATAAAAAACAAAGAACTATGAGAAAAACTGTACAGTATCACAAGCAGCTAGAAATAACTTAATTAAGTGTACACTATTCTTCCTCGTCGGGCTGGACGAAAACAAGGAATCTTTGGCGTTCGTTCAAAAAGTTCAAGTCCACACACACACACACACACACACACACACACTGTCCAGGTACTGTCAGGTGCACACGCAATATCTGCAATTGCTGCATACGCCTCCTCAAGGCTCGTGGCGTTGGCGTTGGCAGGTGAGGTTCTCTCGTCCCCACCAGCATTACCGGTTGACAGAGTATCGGCGCGGCACCGAGCACTCGCAGAGGGGGAAATAGGTGTCAAAGTCCGGTGAACAACATTATGAAAATGTCAGTGGACTCCAAAAGAATGTCAGTGAATTTCGGTAAATTTTCATAAAGTTAAGCTTGAATTTAAAATTGAATTCCTTAAATGTCGAATGCGTTTTGTTTGTTTGTTGTTGGTTTTTCGATTTCAAGCGAGTTTTGTGAGTTGGTTTTGGCCGGATTGAATTTCGTAGTTTCGGCGTACCCATTTAGAGGGACCCATTTCCCCCTCGGCTAGGGCTCCGCCCCGCCCCCGTCCGGTCGATTCTCTTTCAGCCGCTGCTTCTGCTGTCCGTCGTTGCCGCTGTAGTGGTTGTGGTATTCGTTGTTGCTGCCTGCTTCTTCCGCCGCTCCTCCATGGCGGCCTTGAACGCCTTCCAGGACACGTGCAGGTAGCCTCCCCTGTCGTCGGCCAGCAGGTACTTGCCGTCCGCGTCCTGGGTGCCCTCTTTGCCCTGGGCGTGCGCCTACGGTTCGCCGAATGAAATAAACAGAGGGCGTGAGAACTGACAGAAGGGGGGCGTGACCAAGAATCGAACCGTCGTCATCACGTACGTGGGTGTTGGCGAGCCTGGAGCCCTTGTGGTGCTGGCGGTGCTTGCCGCGCTTGCCCCCCGCGGCCCGGCGCGGAGGCCCGCTGCTCGACGGCGGCGTGCTGCTCGCGTCCGCGGCCGGGGGGCCTTCCGTCGACGGCATCCCGGAGCTGGACAAGAGGAAGAGGTTATAGGTGAACATTAGAGACGGAGAATGAAACATTGTGACATTCATTTGTCGTTGATAGAGCGTGTTCGCCCCATGCTCCCTTCGAATCCTCGTCCACATCAAGAAGAACGACAGCGAGGAGAGTGTGCTTGCATGCGTGTGTGTGTGTGTGTGTGTGTGTGTGTGTGTGTGTGTGTGTGTGGGCGTGCGCGCGCGCGAGGGGGAGGGGAAATGAGAGTTACTGCAGTGATTGCACGCGACAGGTCCGAAATTGTCACATGGGTGCCGAGGACCCAGTGGGGGCCGGGGCCGAGTAACGGCACGTGGATGTTATTTGGGTGCGCTGCCGGCCTGCCAGCCCTGCCGCTGTCACGAGTATCTCTGTGCCATTCGCCGTTTGTTATCACTGCGTGTAAGTGCGTGTGCGTGTGCGAGAGAGAGGGAGAGAGAGAGAGAGAGAGAGAGAGAGAGAGAGAGAGAGAGAGAGAGAGAGAGAGAGAGAGAGAGAGAGAGAGAGAGAGAGAGAGAGAGAGAGAGAGAGAGAGAGAGAGAGAATGGGGGGCCCTTTTTGTCCCACTTCCCGGCCGGCTGCTACCGGCTAACCAAAAAACGCAAAAGTCCGAAACTTGTTAACACGCGCCGTGATGAGCGGCGCGAGGACGGCCCGATACCCATCACATCATATCACATGACGGCATGACCAGGTGCATGTCGTGGTGCCGCTGCCGCTGCCGCTGCTGCTGCTGCCGCTGCTGCTGCTGCCGCTGCTGCTGCTGCCGCTGCTGCTGCTGCCGCTGCTGCTGCTGCCGCTGCTGCTGCTGCTGCCGCTGCCGCTGCTGCTGCTGCCCCTGCTGCTGCTGCTGCTGCTGCTGCCGCTGCTGCTACTGCTGCCGCTGCTGCTGCTGCCGCTGCTGCTGCTGCTGCCGCTGCTGCTGCTCTCGGCGCTCTCCGTGATACATGCAGCTGGAGCCGGGCGCCGGGAGGGTAGGCCGCACGCCGACAGGGCCGCGTTGCAGCGCAGATGTGTTGCCTACCCGCCAGGCGCTCCCCGCCGGCGCCGTCCGTTCCCTGCCTCTGTCTCTATCCGTTTCCCTACTGTTTCGCGCTGCTTACCCCGAGAATGCTGAGGTCTCGGTGGACGAGGGCGCGTCCGAGGACGCCGACGATGTCGTCGTCGTCCTGGAGGCGGACGGAGAGGCGGTGGCGGGTGCGGCGGGGAGCCCGGTGTTGTCCGGAGGTACGACGTGGTTGCTGATGGGCTGCTCCGTGTCCGGCAGGGCTGGCAGCGCGTTGGGCCGCGGCCGCACCCTCCTGCTGGGGTTCTTGTTGCAGCGGAAGCCGCGGCGCATGGCGTCGTACACATCCCAGCCCGCGTACCGCTCCGGGGAGGCGCACGCCGGCGCCGCCCGCTTCTCGTACACGTACCGCCCGTCCCGCTTGTCCTGCCGGCATCCGAACAGAAACAGTCAAGGCACGGCCGGTATTTGAACCCGGAGCCGAGGCCGAGGTTCAAATACCGAACGTGAATCGTGCGAACCCCACCTCACACCCACAAAATTCGACGCTACTGAAGTTTCACGATTTGACTGTCCAAATTGTGCGTCAACTAGCGTGAAGTAGGCCGGAGGAGGGGGGGGGGGGACAGCTGTGGCCGCACGTGTGTGCACTGCCCAGCTGACAGTCCTCTGATTATTTGGGGGGGGGGGGAAGACGCGACCCTAAAGTGGAAATTACTGCAATTATTCTGGCGGGTCGATACGGACAGTATTTGAACAGCCGACTGACCCCAACAGCATAGTCACCGGCCGCCGCCCTCCACCACCAGAGGGACACCACACGGCACCCCGGGCAGGGAGCCAGGGCCCGGCGGCGCGGAGCGGAGCAGAGGGCAGGCAGAAGGGGCCGGCAGGGGCGGGGCAGGGCAAGACAGGGCAGGGCAGAGGCCGCTGGGTCACGACATAGACGGCAGTCACTAACAAATCGATCACTAAATGTGCGGCACCACAGGGCCGCCGCCGCCGCCCGGCCGGCTGCTTTGGGCACCTGTCGCTCTGCCGACGCGGTGCGACGCGTCTTGTTGTGTGCGGGGGAGCGGGTGGAAGCGACGTGGTCACTCATATTCTGCGCGCGGCCGGTCCTAACTGCCAAAGCTGTGGCTTATCTACGACGTTCATACTGATAAATCTAGGTGCGCTGTTTGGAAGAGGGCGAGTTTTTATTATGGTCCACTCGGTCCCTGGGACCCGTAAATAACGACCTTCAGATACGCCGGCCGCACGCCGGTTCTGGGAGGGGGGCTCGGCCACGCCACATAACGCGCGGGGTATAGACCGACCGGAACGCTGCAGGCCCTTGGGGGGCATCCATATACCACGTGACCCAAAATAGGCCACTTTTAGACCCCCCTCCCCCCGCGTGACCTGGCTAACCTAACCTATTTAATATAGGAGCGTGACCTGTGGCTGACCCCCCCCCCCCTCCCCCCAATTCGGTCACGTGGTATATGGATGCCCCCTTGAAGCCTCTCCTACCCGTCGGCGGGTACCTTGTTGGTGGCGGACGGGTTCCAGCCCACCATGTCGCAGGAGCACTCCCAGGGGTTGCCGTCGAGGCGCACCATCTTGGCGGGGAGGGCCTCCATCATGCCGGGCGGCAGCTCCTTGAGGTGGTTGCCCTGCAGCAGCAGTTCCCGCAGCCGCGTCTGCTGGTCCAGAAGGCTGGGCGGCAGCGAGCGCAGCTGGTTGTGGCTCAGGTCCAGCTCCTGCAGCGCGAACAGCGCGTAGAACGCGTCCATGGACACGTGCCGGATGCCGCACTGCCGCAGCACCAGACGCTCCAGCTTGGGCACCTGCAGGGACAGAGGCGACACGCGGAGGCCGCGGGGTCAGGCACCGCGCCGACATGACTCCTGTCTGCGTCTGCCTCTGCTTGCCCACCTCGACGAAGGCGTCGTACGGAAGGCCGGCGATGACGCCCCTCAGCGTCAGGTCCTTGAGGCGGGGCATCCCCCGGAGGTAGTCCCGCTGCAGGGCCGGCGTCGTCACGTCCGTGGCGGCGAGCCGGCGCAGCGCGCGCAGCCCCAGGAACATGTCGGCGTGCAGCTGCAGCGCCGTGCCCGACCCGCCCAGCAGCAACGTCTCCGTCGCGTTCATCACCTGGGGACGGGACGGAGGGCAGGACATCAGAAAGATTGCTTTTCTTCATTTAATACCGACAAAACTTACATTAAAACGCTCCCGGCAGATTCGATAAATAGATGGCAAAAAAGGGTGCGTCCTACCACCTCATCCTCAACTTCCGTCCGGCACCGGACCTGCTATTAAAATTTTCAGGACTGCTATACCCCTTGCGCCGGGGTCCTCACCCTCACTTGCCTGGAACGTGCTGGTGAAAACGGCCTCGATGGGGTTGCCCCTGAAGTCGGCGGCCATCAGCTTGGGGAAGGGCGGGAGCGACAGTTCGGACAGGTGCGACAGGTTGTTGTGGGACAGGTCCAGGTAACGCAGCTCCAGCAGGCCGACCAGCGCCGTCGACGACACGTCGAGGAGGCTGTTGTTGGCCAGCGACAGCACGCGCAGCGAGGGCGCGCCGTACAGCGACCAGTCCGGGATGTACGCCAGCCCGTTGTGCTCCAGCGACAGCACCTGCAGGTTGTCCAGGCCGTTGAACATCTCCCAGGAGAGGTCGACGATGGCGGCGCGGTGCAGCCGCAGCATCACCAGGTTCTCCAGGCCCTCGAAGCTGCGCATGGCGTTCACCCGCCTCATCTCGGAGAACTTGGAGAACGGCACGACCTCGGCGGGCTTGAGGAACACCAGCTGTGGCGGCTCCTCGCTGTGGACAAGCAAGGCATTGTGGCGGTCAGCGGCCACGCTCCGCAGGGCTCCGTGCTGAGCGGCAGGTACTGCACGGAGTGCACCGTGTGGCGGGTACCTCTGGCCCTCGGTGCGGTAGGCCCAGGGCGGCAAGCGCCTGCGCCGGGGCTGGAGGGGGGGCAGGGCGACCAGGACATCGTTGGAGTCCTCCAGCGCTCCTAAACAACGGAGAAAAAGTGTCATGTACGCTACTGCTGGTACTCGAACCAACAACCATGTACCAGCTGCCAGGTCTGCACCTTCGAGATTCACGCCGGTGAGCGAGAGCAGGCGGAGGTGCTGCAGCAGGCGCAGGGCGTCGCTGCGGAGGTGGACGCCGCCCTCGGCGAAGGCCGTCACATCCAGGGAGACGAGGTCGGGCAGGCGGGCCAGGTGCTCGGACGTGAGCAGGATGGCGGCCTCGTCGGCGCTCTGCAGCAGCGTCAGGGCCTGCGACATGACCAGGGCCGGGATGACAAATTCGGCACCGGATTTATCGATGTATCATCGACTGTGGAGAGGCTTGAAAGTCTTAGCGGCCGGCCGGCGGCCCGTAAATACTCCGCGCGATGAAAAACGGTCGCGCCGGGGAAGCTCGGACGTGGAGTATGGCCGGGATCAGCATATTGTCATACCCGGTGAGTACGACCGATCGAAGTCACCGGACTACTTCGATGCGGTGCCAGTGAGCCGAGCCCGCCCGCCACCGGACCGCCACCGGGAGAAGCGCCCGGCCAGGTCGGCAACACGGCGTACACGCCTGTCAGCGAGCGGCCTACCTTTCAGGCGCACTGCCCGTCCCGAAGCTCCAGTCCCCGCTTACCTGCGTGTCGTGGGGGAGACCGGCGACGATGTCCTCGTACGAGTAGGACAGCACGACGCAGACGGCCTGGCGGACCGTGCGGTTCGCGTCCAGAGCGGACCGCAGCGCTGCGTCCTCCAGGGATATCTATGGCACCACAAAATAAAAGCACGATCCGTCGGGGGTGAAAATCCGGGAGCCGACGAAGTAGGCCACCCTCGCCATCCCCGAGGGGAGCATCACTGCCCCTTCTCGATGTACACCGATTTAAATCATGGCTGATACTTTTGATTTAATTTGATTTTTTAAGATCAATAGCGGTTACAACCCTTTTTTTCTGTTTTCTACCGATTGTTCTTCTTCGGCATTTTTCTGGTTTTTTGAGCATTTTGTGTCGTATATTACGACTTTTTTCACTGATTTTTTTTGACACAGTACACTGATTTTTTCCAGTGAACTTCCCCTCGGCCATACCGCCCCGTGACTCACGTAGGTGCCGTGCGACGCCAGCAGCCTCCTTAGCGGCACCTCCTTGAACGGCCCCGCCTGGCAGGTGCACTCTGCTGGGCACTCCATCCCCCAGTGGGCGGCGGGGGTGGCGGGGGCGGAGGCGGCGGAGGCGGCGGATTCGGTGCCCTCAGCGGGGGCCGGAGCCGCTGCTGCCCCCGAGTCCACCGCTAGCGCGTGGAAGTGGGCGTGTCTCTGTGCACAACAGGAAGACACGTGGCCGTCAGCACTACGATCCACCGGCCCGCACTGGCAGGGAGCTCAACACGTTCAGCGGCCTTGGAACCGAAGCCGAAGCCTGGGTTCGAATACTGGTGTGGAATTCTCCAGCCCAGCACGCGGCTCTACACAGACAGCACGATCCCTCAGCGAGTCCCGTGAACTGTCGCACTGACTCCCCCAGCAGACAACAGCAACAGCACGGCCACCTTGTGCACCGCAGACACGCCGGGTTGGCTGCAGAGGTAGAGGCTGGCCAGCGCCAACACGACCACGGCCGTCCGCATGGTGTTTGGGGCGCTGTCCAAGACTTACTGCGCGCCGGGGCCCCCGTGGACCGCCTTCCCTTCCTCCCCCTCCCCTCCCCACCCGCCGCCGCCGTCCCTCTGTTTCCCGACGACTTTTCCGCTCCCTCCAGCGGACCTTTCGCCTTTCCTGCCCATTTACCCCCTCCACGCCCCTCCCCTGTCCTTCCGTTCGACACCTTCACTTTCCACCTGCCGTTATTAGACAGCCGCTCTCGCTGAATGTGACTTCGACTCTGTGACGTGGTGGTGGCCGTTCGCCGCCGCAATTTCTTTAGATTGTGCCCGTCTCTGTTCGTGTCACACCCTGTACGGTCCGTCGGTCCCTCCTTCTCTCTCGCACTGCACGGAGCGCGCCGGCCGCCGGGTCGACGGCAGCAGCAGCAGGAAGTACTGGTTGATAAAGAGCTCCTTCTCCCTCTGCCCCTGTCCCTATCCCTCTCCTTCCAATAACCATGCATGTGCATTCACGAGACACGCCGCCACACTGCTCTGGCTCTGCTCTGTAGTAACGGCGGCGGACTGGATTTGCTTCAGAATGCATCCGGAAAAATATCCGCCTGCTTTGTGATTGAATATGTTTTCGGACTACTGGGTTAAGGACTTAATGATGAGCCTCGAGAATAAATTGACAAATACTTTATTTTGACCTTGACAAGAACTTCATCACAGCCATCACTTTTTATTTTTCTTCCTCTTGAATCTTAATTTTATCTCCGGAATCTGGACTTAGACGTCGTGGGTCCCGAGTCGGAAGTGGATGTCGTCCCAACGCCCCCGCTCTCGTGGCACCCGGACTCGCTCTGTGGCGAGGACGTGGCCGCCCCCGCGGCTCCCGCGGCCCCCGCGGCCCCCGCGGCCCCCGCGGCCCCCGCGGCCCGCGTGGGGGCGGGGACGTGGAAGTGCTCCACGACTTCGAGAGGCCATGGATGGAGGTGCTCCTGGGCGTGGCGGTCGCGGGACACCGTACACCGCAGCCTCAGCACACCGTGGCCGCGCCAACGTTCTCGTCCTCCTGCTCGGCGAGGGCCTCCTCGGCCTTCCGGCGGGCGCGGGCGAGCACAGCCTTGAACTCGGACGTGCCCACCGTTTGGAACTATAAACAAAATATGAAAAAAAAAAAATTTAAAAAAATCAAGGGCTAAAAATGGTGACTGCCTTCCAGGTGCTAAAGTAACTACTAAAATGTATTATATGGCCGTTCCAAGGGTTCCTCCCCTTCAGGATACGGGAAACCGTACGTAATTCCGAAAATGACAAGTGTCCGGACCCGCGCCGTCCTCGAGTCCAGTCTACTCACGGGGTTGGTGGACCTCTGTATCTTGAGCTGGGAGTCCAGGCGCCAGATCTCCTTCTCGTCGACGACGGGTTCGAGCAGCCTCTGCAGGTCGCCCTTCTTGAGGTTGAGCAGGGTGTCGCCCTTGAGGCCCACCAGGCGCTTCACCACGCTGCGGAAGGAGTCGGAGGCACGGACGTCAGTCAGTCTTCCTGTACGGCTTAGCCAGGATACCCCAATCTACAACCGAGGCAGCCGGCCCAGCCCGACCCCGACCACTAGTTGTGCTCTTCCCGGAACCCCCGCGCTCAGAGAGCGCCAAGTCATCGTGAATCAAATCTAGACTGTTCGGCCCCACCCCCACTTGTACATTTGTTACTATCCGAGGAGCTGCCAGCAGCCCTGGATCCCGTGCCCTCCCCTGTCCCTGCGGACCGACTCACTCGTCCTTGAAGCCCTTGACCCTGAGCCAATCGGCGACCTCATCCTCGGAGGAGCTGGCCCTGAGCGGCACGTCCGGCGTCTTGGGGACCTGCAGCCGGGGACGTCCGGACAGCATGAGCCGGAGCTCGGCGTGCAGCAGCTCGGCGCTGGTCATCTGGCCTGCAGCAGGACGAGGACAACGCTCATTGGCCCGGTTATGAATCTCGGCAGCGGCGCCGCTCTCGGCCATTCTCTCGATTAGCCACCCTCCCGGCTCCTCCCCTCCCCGCCCGCACACTCACTGAAAGGCTCCGAGACGAAGACATCGTCGGTGGGCGAGGACAGCGCCGTGTTGACAGTGGACGTGCTGTTGAGGCTCGACCTGGACATGGAGGTCTCGGACGGCATGCCGGCGAGCTTTGACCCCCTGCCGCCCAAGTCGGTGGGCCTGAGAGTGACGCTCAGAGGGTTCACGACGCCGGTCATGCTCGGTGACCGCGGCGCCGTCATGTACGACGGCGGCATCGGCGGAGGCGTCGGTACGCGATGGTGGTGGTCACCGCGGTGGTGGTGGTGGCCCCTCGGGTCGGCGCCGGCCCCTGCGCCGCCGTGCCGGTCCAGGAGCACGACTGCAGGCCCAGGGCAGGTACGTGTAAAGGGTATGGCCTGTGGCCCTGGCTAGGGCGGTAGAGTTCAAGATTCAAACTCTACCACCAGATGTTCAAATTAATATTGAGCCCCATGACCCGTGGCCGGTCGGGTTTAGTTTAATTTCTCAACGAACAGGCAAGAAATACGCACACCAAGCAGCCGGAGTACTTCTATTATCTCTGCTGTTTTTTTACCCTTGCGCCCTAGTCTTTCTAACGGTTCATCAACAAGACATCTTTAATTAACACGAACGCACAAACAGTGAGGCACATGAAAGGGATAAGCCACCAGACAAAACCGTGAAGCATTCAAAAGTGACGCAAGCTTCATCCATCCATCAAGGGTGTAAGCAGCTATGGAGGGTGATAAAATGGCAGCAATGACAATGTAAAAAGGGATTCTGCATAGATTTATTGAGGTACACAGGAAATATAGTTTGGGTCAGTGTTAAACTATACAAACACCAAGCATGATATTTCAATCTGCATAATACACTCTGGTTTTTCTGTTATGTACATAATATATATAATATGTAACATCTTTGGAATACCTACATTGGAATATTGAATGTAACAGTGGATGTGTATGTACAACGTCTTTAAATGTTTTTTTCCATGCTCAGGAATGAATAGAATATGAAAGATCTGCTTGAGAATACTGACTTAACTCAATAAAAAGATCATTTTATATTTAATAATAGTTCTAAAAATCAGATCTTAAGAGAATTGTTTAAAAAGTTTCTACGTTTATCTGGTAGTGAGATTCTGAGCATGGACTATTAATACGTATATATGAGCAAATATTACTTTTAAAATAACAATAACAACAACAATAACAACAGTAAGCATTCTGTGGACAACAGTTTTGTCCATACACGGATTACCTCACACATTTTGTATAAATAACACAACACAAAAGCTATGGCTGAAGCACATGTTGCGCATCCATACATAAATACTACACTGGCAAAATACATTTTGGTGCATTAAAGCCAAATGGTTTCAATTAATACTGAGACTACAGTGCATTCAGAAATGACCAATCAGAAGCAATGGTTCAAGTCATACTTGAGAAAATACTGGTGGCCTATGGACTTTTAAGTAAAATGCTTGAACACAGCAAACATGAAAAATGCACTCATTTATCGTTGTGAATGTATAAAATGGTCTAGCATGGCCAATGCATGGCCCATTCGTTGCATTCAGTCAGCATATTTATAATTGTCTTTAATAGAAGGATTAAGATAATTACTATTCCCACTAACCACCTCAAAATACATAATACCACTTAGAATATTAAAAATCTGTTGGACATTGGCACACAAACACTATCTTAAAAATTCAAAGAAGTCTCCTGATAACAAACAGCTGCAGTACCAAAACACCAGAATATATTCTAGCTGTTTTATGGAATTAAAGACTACTCTCATTAGCAGTCTGAAAGAAACAAGTGTGTTCTGCAAACTAGCCAATGTTCATATTAATATTCAACTGCAATACTAAGATGCACAATTTTAAGATCGTCAATGGAAAGATTTAATAAATCATGAAAATGTAGATCAGGGAACTCAAATAAAAGTGAAAAATAGCTGAATGTAAATTGCTCGACAAGTGTTTGGAACTAACATGCAGGGATGATTTGTAGTTAAATCTTTAAAAAAATAATGGATGAACCATTGACAATCAGTGAGCTCATGGCAAACCATAACAAATACATTTTACAGCACGAAACAACACAGAAGCTCCTTTACCATGATTCATTACCTTAAATCTTTGAAAATGTATGTGGCACATTAAAAGCAAAAGGAGTACTGCGTTTCATACACATCTCAACTACTCACAAGAACGACTCCTGTCCCACAGAGCAATAACAATTAAAAAAACATAAATTTTTTTGTGGAGAAAATAGAGGAGTATTGCCCCTTATGGACATACTTGGAAGAAAGGACAGCAGTCTACCGACTAATTTCCAAATAATTATTGGAAAGGTGCTTTTGCTTTCTGCTCACGAATTTGGAGATGCAAACTTAGGTACTATACCATAAATTACAGGTTTACATCTATACATAGATATGAAACAAATCACATATACATAAAGGTAAAGGTACATTTCACCATTTATAGGTCTAAAATAAACGTTAAGCTTCAAAAATAAGGGTTATATTTTCTCAATTGACTCTGATAAGTTTCGTAACAGTTTGGCACTGAGAAACACAAACCCTTATTTAACTGAAAGCTCTCTGACATGATAAAAATATAATTATGCAGCCATAAAAATTCTATTAATCAGACTAGCAACATCAATCTTCTCAGGCCCACACATTTTTTTATTTTTATTTTTTTTAAAGACTTCTGTATAAGCTAACAGGAGAAGAGCATATGTTGAAATTCTTTGAAACACCTTGACGTATGATGGCTAACAATTATAAAGAAACTGACTCAAGGTTTTGGAGAAAAGCTAAGCAGTAACACAAGCAGGACGAAACAACACAATTCACAAAAAAATTCAAAAACAGTTTCACAGATACAGTAATCCTCACCACAAAGTGATACGTTTTGAGAGAAATGAGAATCTATTTTATAGGTCATACATATGATAACTACAACAAAATGGCTTTCTCTTTTGATCACTAATTTAAATTTAAATGCTCAATATTCTTTCCACTTACTTATATTCCTTATGATAAAATGTTAGTCAAATTTACTTTATCTTTCTCTGCAAAACAGATTCGAACTCGAACTTCTCAAAAGTACCGAAATTCACCTTTTTTCCCTTGTCTCTCCTTAAGATGCCACTCAGGGGATGTTGGTGCTGCAGCAGAAGGGGTAGACCTCTCATCTTGTTCCTGTGGGCATGAGCAATTGCGTCACGTCATATCACCACTCTACTGAACCACTCTACTTTCAAAGGTGCTCAATATCGGTTTTCTGTCCAGCGCTCCTGCAATCAAAATTATTTTAGGCTTGAATTTGTCTTCCAGACGAAAGGCTTACTTATTATTGTGGTGTCATAATTTTGAAAAACAGAACAAAAAACACTGCTACTATGAAACAACAGTTGTTTTTTTGTTTTTTTTAAGCAAGTCTACAAACCATCTACACAATGAACAAATATCAAATTTAACTTACATTGCGATCATATCTTGGGGCATAGACGGGATTGCTGAAAACTTCACTGGCCTCAGTTGCAGGGGGTGTAACAATGGTGTGGGGTACATGAGCAATCTGACCACGGCTATTTCGTGCTTTCCACCATTTTCTGCTGTCATCTAGGATCTGCAGAAGGCATGAATGAATTAAATACAGCACTAAGCTTGATTCAGAGATTGGTTTTAGGCACTATATTGTCAGGCAGGACTTACTTCTAAATATTCTCCCCGGATAACTGTCAGCTCCTTGTCATTGTTGGCAGTGCGGGGGTATGTGACCTGTACCACTTTGGCACCCTGGGCTTTTAGGTCTTGCAGCCACCTCAACTGGGCTCTTTCAAAACGCTGCTGACTGTCTGGACCACCATGGCCTGGGCCAGCCATAGCAGGCCCCACAGGTCCACTGCCGTTCCTCTCGATGGAGTCAGCCGAAATGTCACTACGAGCTGTTACATCCCTATGGGGCAGGGGTGGGCCGGGAGGGTAATCCCTGTCAGAGCTGCCAGGGCTCTGTGATCTTTCCCTGCATGCAACAAAGTAACAAATTATACAAAATTATCATATAGAAAAGAAGATGATGGGTTAAATAAATTCTTGATCTGGATTTCTAAAGTACCTTTCATCTCGACTGTATCGGTCTGGCCTTTCTCTATAGAATGGCCGAGATGGCTCATTGGGCACAGCCTCTAACTCATCATCAAAGTAGTCACTGCCGTAGTGAGGTTCATTATCTCGTCCATAATCAGCCTAAATCAAATAAGTATGATAAAAGTTAGAGCCAGCTCTGCGCCTGCAATCTCGTGGAAATGATTCGGAAACAGAATCGGATACACTTACATCTTGCTGCGCTGCCCTAATCTCCTCAGCATGTGTCCTTTTGCCTTCTCCTGACGAAGAGGGGTGATCTCTATCATCCATGACAGGGAATTCCGGAGACCAGCCATCCATGAACAGTGGATGATACGGAGCTACGTACCCTTTCCATTGGTCCCTGCAATATGAATGTGTTACATTAAGGCACCAGAACTGATCTCCTTAGAAATAGAGTGGGACCCTTTAACATACCTAGGCACAAGCCAAGCATCTCCCAATGAGTGCCACAGTTCAGTTTCTTTACTGGTAACACAGTTAATGAGAAGATTCACTGCTTCTCTTGTAAGTAGTGGGGAAACTACTTTAGCAGGCAAGTTTGGACCATAGTGAGTATCATGGGATGCATCCACAATCAAAGCAAGAGGAGTAAAGAGGAAATGGACGAGTTCTGGAGCATTGGGGTCATGAATATGTGCTTTCAGCTTTGCCTAAAGAAAAGAAAACAAGGCACATAATACACATGTAAGAAGAGAATAATAATTTCTTAATCGTAGTTAAGATTGTTTTTAAAAATCACTCACCAGCAAATTGAATGAAAGCTTAAATTTTTGAAATATATCAACAAATTCAACTTCTGGAGGTGGTTTGGCTCTCATAGTTAGCATTCCATCACCCATATCTTTTTTCTTGGATTTTCTGTTCCTAATTTGTTTTAAAATAGGAAAGAGGTTGATAAAATACATTGTTTTTTCCAATAGTCACACAGAAAATTATTATGGACACCTACTTGCGCCTACGCTCCAATTCTCTTGATGCAGCAGCTGCATGCTGAAGACGAGCAATAAACTTTTCTATGTCATCAAAGCAATGATTCAAAATTGTAACATCACGTTCATATTTTTCACTGGATGTTGAACTTGTTTCATCATTAAGAGATAGTGTGGCAGGATCTCTCCCACTTGGACCTCCAATAATTTCATTATTTCTGGAGAAGACTTCTGCTCCTAAATTGAAAAAAAGAGTTTTGGAGTCAGTTTTCAGGGCAAAGAGAGTAAGCAAATATTGAAAAACAGAAACAACCAGAATGTTATAAAATCAACTTACTGTGAGAAGCAGCATTATTAAATACATTAACTTGTTCCCGTACATTGACACCATTCAATGGTGGTTCAGGTGGAGGAGTAGGTGGAGGAGGTGGTATGTGTCTTGTGCGACGTGCAGGTGGCGATTTTCCTACCCTCAGAAGTTTTAGATCATCAACAAGTTCTTGAGCTGAAATACTCTGGCACTGGAAATAGTGCAAGAACAGTAAAATGTAGTAAATTATCAACTTACTACACAACTCTGCCAAACTATGTATGACATCTAGTATAATTCAATTACCTGGAAAATATGCATTTCTGAGCGAGAGTTGTTTGTCTTTTCATCCCCAACTATAAAGACTAAGATATTGTTGTAAATTTCCAAAGGGTCATTGCTAGTAAAAGCGGTGGGCTCTTGAATGAGAGCAACTGGGAATCTCTCCATAACATTCTGTAAAAATAAAAATTGTGAAAAGTAGACAATTTCAAAAAAAAAAAAAGCATTTGTAAAATTTAACGTTCTTCACAGGTAGCAAGATGACATCAAATGAAATCATTTGTGACTTCAAAATTGGTTCAAGCAAGACCAAAAGTGTCATGTTGAGGTCATTTTGATGTCACTTTCACTTCATATTATACATTGGGTGATAAGATTTTTACTCACCCCAGATTCATAATCCATAATAAGAACCCAATTCTGATCAAGTCGAAGTTGCATTTTCTGTGACCAAATTCCATTAGACTTTTCCAGCTGCAGCAGGCGTTTCATACCATCAGGTGGGTAGACAATGTTTGTTTCTTTCGAGACGGTGAACGTGGCCAAATGTTCAATGAGATAAGTTGGTGCTGACTCATTAGAACCACCCCCAACCTCATTGGAACGTCCATCTAGATTTGAAAGCATTTTTTAAAAATTATTATTATTTAAGTTTTAGTGCAGCACATAAGTTTAAGAGAACAGAAAACAAGTTAAATCCTTCTTCCCACCTGTTGAATATCCATTGGAATGGACACTGGCACTTCGCTGGTAAGGCATGGTGGAATGGGTCTCCTCAATACACAGTTAAAACTGCAACATAAGTGAGGAAAAACAAATTAATACATGTAGCCCATAGCTCAGGTGACAGGTATGCAGATATTTTTTCTTTAAAGAGGGAATGCAAACAATGGGTATAAAGGTCGAGTGGACACAAATCGATACAAGGGCAATCCGTTCACCCGGTTCCCACCCTTAAAACGACCGCCGTGTCACATTTTAGTCACGAACTTTCTGGCCTCCAGCAGAGGGAGCTGGAACTGGAGCTGCCGAGATGGCGACTAACCTTACAAACAGCGCTCATCGCTTTTCCCTATTCCTTCGCCGCCAGGCACATGAAGCATCGGCAACAAGGACGTCACAGGTGTGCCGAGTGCAAATCGAGTTCGAATCCGATTCAAAACCCCGCCACCACGCCTCCCGCCTTGTCCTCCAGCATGTCCACCTGTTGGAGTCGGGTCGAGTATTTTTGTCGGTCTGCTTACCGTGGAAGGCTGAGCTCGGGGCTCGGTGCGGCTCGGCGCGGGCCGCGGCCGCGGGCACTCCCTCCCTCCCCTCCCCCCTCCCTGACCCACTGCCTGCTTTTTCCCCGGCGCTTGCGTGCGTTGTCGTAAGGATCTGCTGGAATCTGCTGGAGACTCCAGCGGCTCCAGGCACTGGCAGGGCCCGGCGGGGCTAGGCGGGGCCGGGCGGGCGCCTCGCAGAGGCAGACTGTGGCTGTGGCCGGCCGGAGAGTTCTACGTTCTACCCCAGCTACCCGGGGCAGGCCCAGGCTAACACACTCGCGTTCTAGGGCAAATTCGCTCTGGACATTTAGAAAAATTAATCTATACACAGTACTTGCACTTGAATAATTGAGGAATTCCAAAGCTTGCAGAGTCTCTGAGGAGAAGTGGAATTTCCTTGGCGACAACAGCGGGAATTGCGCGACAAGCAGGAGGAGATTGCAGGCAGTGTGCCTGTGCCTGCGATTGTCCCTATCTCACGTTCTCACGTCAGTCTATAAGTGACAGGTGTATTGCCAGGGCCAGCCTGTCGCCCGATAGTGTGATATCACTTTGATACCGTCGGCGCGAGAGATATGCCAGTCAGGTGTTGGTATTCGGCCGGCCCCAAGAAGAAAAGCTTGCTCTACGATAATGCAGACTTTCGCGTCAATGCATGAATTAACGAACGAATATGCGAATGAATGAATGAACGAACGAATGAATGAGCGAGCCCCCCCCCCCCCCCCCGTCGAGTGCTCCGTGCCCCGCCGCCCAGGCCGGCCCGCCCGACCCCGCCGTGCCCAGACCCTGGCCTGATTCTTATGCAAAGCGCTGCCTGGCTGCGTCAAATCTGATCAAAAATCGCCGCGCAACGCTGCGATTGGCCCGGGGCCGTCCGGGGCGGACCAATGGCAGGGCAGCAGCTGCCGGCGGATCCCCGCCAGTTGCGTGGCTTCGTCCAGAACACACCGCCGCCTCGCCGCCTCCGCCGCCGTCGATCGGGATCGCTTCGGCTGTAAGGCTTTCCGCCGATGACCTTGCCAATGTGGCCGTCCCGCCTCAGCTGCCCCGTGCCCCCCGCCGCCGCTCCGGCCCCTGGCCCTGCCGGACTACAAGTCCCACGTCGCGGTGGTGGTTATCGTAGGTCAGGAGCCGGCGGCAGGGCGGCACACCTGACTGCTGACCAGTACCAGTGGCGCCTGCCGGGTTTGCAGCCGCGGCTTCTGCACGCACGCGTGTCGTGCGGGCCGGCCTACCCGGGCAGTCGCAGGCGCTCGGCGTCATGGACGACCCCCGCCGCGCCGTGGGCCTGGAGGAGGCGTGGCTCGGCGGGACGCCGACGGCCTTTGAAAGACAGCGTCAAGAGAATGATTCGGTAATACTGTGCGGCGCGGTGGGCCCGGCGGGCCTCCGACGGCGTCCCTACGGGTCCCCGGGTCACCGTACGCCCTGCCAGTCCCCGGCCAGGCCCCCGCCAGGCCCCCGCCAGGCCCCGTCCGGCTAGCGCCGCAGCTAGGAGTGAAAGGAACCGGTGATTTGCACTACTCAAACGCATAGGCAGGTTGGGTTAGGCAAGACAGACGATTATTCCCTTCCATTCCCTTCCCTTGTTTCAGGCCAGCCTTCGGAAGAAACGAGAGAAAGACCCAGAAAAAGCTGCTACAGCCTCGCATCGCGCGCATTAGGGGCCGTAAACTGCACGTGGGCCGCGTTTCTGCGTGCACGGCTAGCTGAGCGCGCACGGGGACGCAGCTCCACCTGCCCCGCCCGCCCCGCCCGCCCCGCCCGCCCCGCCGTGGTGTGGTCACCACTCCTGCCTCCGTGACATAATGTGTGGTCTCGTCTGGTTGGTCTGGTCACTCCATTCATTCATCAAGACATTTTTCTTCCCTCGGGACGCCCTACCTCGATCCTCTCCCCCGTCGATCACTCCATTTAATATTTATCTGGATATTTCTCTTTGCAGTGTGCTGATGACTCGGGCAGTTTGCCGCAGACCGGGCCCGATCCGCGGCGAGACAATCGCTTAGGCGTCGTCCGTAGGGGCCGTGCCGAGGCGAGTGCATGACGATGGCGACGGCTGTGTGTTGGCGTCTCCAGGAGGCCCCGCTGGAGCCCCGCTGGAGCCCCGCTGGAGCCCCGCTGGAGGGCCCTCTCTGCGCCGCCGTGGAGGCCACGCGGGGGACTCGGCCGCGCGTTGCCAGACACGCCATCCAAACCCGCGGATAGGAAAACTGGGAAAACAATCGGGCGCACCAGTGGCGCCGATCGAAATTTTCCGCTCCGCGACCGGTTCCGCGCGACAGTTTGAATCCTATCTCGCGCTCTGTCTCTCTTCGCGCGCCGCGGTCCGTGCGTGCGCATGCGCGGTAGGCTGCGTACCCGCTTGGGAGGGGAGGGGAGGGGAGGGCGTTACGGTATCACGATTTGAGGACTACACATTCCTGAGCAGCGCGTTGCCAAGGCTGGCCAGGGCGGGGCCGGGCGGGGCCCCCACCGGCTGCGCTGGCTCCAGGCCGCTGCCAACAGGCTGACGTGCCATGGGCTCGCCGTGGGCTTGCCATGGGCTCGCCGTGGGCCGACCCGCCGGCTGCAGTCCGCGTTATCAACACCGTTGCCGGAGTGTCCAGAGGCCTTTGCCTGCTGGCCGCGCTCCAGCAGGGTTCCAGCAGGGCTCCAGTACCACTTCTCTCCGCGGGACTGGAGCCGAGCCGAGCTGGTCAAGTGCATGCACAGTCCCAGGCCGGGGGCAGCCGGGGGCAGCTGGGGGCAGCTGGGGGCAGCCGGGGGCAGCCGGTGGGGGGCGTGCCGGCGTGCCCAAGGACCTCCAGGGATCATTGCTGCAGTCATGGCCGGCGCCACCTTTCAGGCGAGGAGCCCCCGCGATGGGGTCGCGAGAATCAGTCATGCGGCCAGCGGAATCCTGCTGGACGGACGGCTGCGGGCAGTGCGGCCAGCGCCCAGGGCGTGCCGGGGAGCACTGCTGAGGCTGCTGGAGGCTGCTGGAGGCTGCTGGAGGCTGCTGGAGGCTACTGGAGTAGGCCGGAGGGGCCCAATGGCTGGAGCCTTTCCAGGCCGGATACGGGGCCGGAGCCCTGCAACGGGGGAGGTCTTGGCTTGGTTGGATGCAGATGGTGGCCGCTGTCAAGGAGCTTGTACTGAATAAAGCGAGCGAGCGCACACACACACACACTCACATACTCTGTCTCTCAACACACACACACATACACACACACACACGGTGCACAGCAGCCAGGTAGGCTAGCGCGACGTCATGAGGCCATGACGCCGTGAAGTATGCATGAATGTCTCATGTCAAGCAGCCAAGCCTGTCTCTGCTGTTCTACTCGGACTCTCTCCCTCTCCCCCCTCTCTCTCTCTCTCTCTCTCTCTCTCTCTCTCTCTCTCTCTCTCTCTCTCTCTCTCTCTCTGTGGGGTGGAATGTGTGTGCGTGTGTGTCGGAGAGAGAGAGAGAGAGAGAGAGAGAGAGAGAGAGAGAGAGAGAGAGAGAGAGAGAGAGAGAGAGAGAGAGCGAGAGAGAGAGAGAGAGAGAGAGAGAGAGAGAGAGAGAGAGAGAGGGTGAGTCGAAGTAGCAGAGGCCAGCAGGCAGGCCGGCCCCTGGCCGGAGCAGCTAGCCAGTGTGAGTGCTTGGAATGGGACACACGGGGCACGGCAGGAGCACTTGGTAGCGCCACCGTTTTTCAGTCGAGCAGAGAGTCCGTCCTCGCCTCGCACTCGCCACGCTCTTGCCGAGGCTTTGCATGGCGCGGCTCCGGGCATATCTGCGAATGAATCGGAATGAATGGAGGGGAGGGGCGCCGCCTGGGTCAGGGATCTGGGAGTGTTCGTGAAGCCGCGGGGAGCTGGTCGTAGAGTTGCACGCAGCGGGCGCCCAGTGCAACATTTTCACGACGTCTCAGTGTGAAGGCGCACCGGTGGGCACCGTACCGTCCGGCCCGTGGGGGCCGCGGGGGCCGCGGGGGCTGCGGGGGCTCTCGGCCGGCCAATCCAATGGGCCTCCTCTGGGCGTGGCGGGACTGGGTGGGGCCCGACTGCCTGGGCTGGGCTGGGCCGGGCCGGGCTGGGCTGACCGGGTAGGGCCGGGCTGCGCGGCTGCGCCTGCCTGTGTACGCGGCTGGCTTTCACTCAATACTGGCGGCGTGGCGCGGCGTGGCGCGGCGTGGCGCGGCGTGGCGCGGCGAGAGACCGACCCGCTGACCTCTTCCGACAGGTAGGTGGTGTAGGTGGAAGACATGAGGTAGACGGCACCGGCACCGCCTCGACCGCACAGGCGACGTCGGCGCCCCCGCGGCGGTTGCGACAGTCAAGAGTTGTTGCTGGCGGGACTAGCGCGATGGCGCCTGCTGGGTAGGCAACCGCGACTGCGGCATGCACGCGTGGCGTGCGGGCTGGCCTACCCCGGCAGTCGCAGGCGCTCCGGGCGGCGGCGGCGGCGGGAAGTCCCCCGCCCTCAGCTGCGGTGGCTGGGGGGCGTGTCACGCGGTCTGTGATCAGGTACTCACCGGAGGCCCGGAGGGAAAGCAGAGGACTCCGGTACGGCCCGGGGGTCCCTCAGGCCCTCCTCCTCCTGCCCGGGCCCCTGAATTCGATTACCATCAATAACATGCCTCCCCGACACCGCGGAGATCCGACCGCTGCTGCCGCGCGGCTAGCTGAGATTACATGATCACACCGTTTAAAAAAAAAAAAAAGAAACGGAGTGTCGTTCACTGAGAGACGACGGCAGCAAACAGCCGTCGGCGCACTCGCCGCGAAGAAACACCGGTAAGGCCCTGGGCTGCTACACTTATGTACGGTACTTTATCCATTTTCGCTCCCCTGCAAAGAGGGTGCTTTCCGGCGCTCGTGAGTATACCGCGCCGCGCGTGGTGTGCTGATACCGTTATCAGCTGATACTGATGGCCCAGCGCCTCGCGGGGGGCGCTCGGGCGAGCCCAGGCACCGTAAATCCCGTCCGAAAACACACACTCCCATATATAATGACGGTAGTAATTAGGAATTAGACGTGTGGGAGTTACATAACACGGCCAGTCCACACTATACTATCCCTGCCGGCCGAGCGCGCTGGCTGAGCGCGCACCGAAGACAGGGGCAGCGGCTCCGGTGTGCGCTCGGTGTGCCGCGTGCCAGAGATATACGGATTATATCGCGTTGCCCTATTCTCTCCCGTTTGTCGGATGGGAACTAATAAAATTGGCTCGGTCCCGAGCTGGAGACTTCAATGCCAGACCGAATCCCATATTCTCTGCAAGGTGGTTGAGATCCCCGACGTAGGTTAAGTAGTGCTGATGGGAACGATGGGAAAAAATTCCAGCAGCAGATAAAAAATAGAAATGAAATAAAAAAATTGAAATTTTTTAAGCTTGAGATAAAATGCCAACTTTTGAGATTGGCGTGATTTTTTTTTCGTACCTGTAGGTGAAATTAATTTCCTGTGTGGTTCATTGACCAGCAACATCCCCTCCCTACATCCTTAGTGCTGCTCTGCGTCAAGTGCCGCGGCACACAGTGTGGGGCACAGTGCACTGTCCGAGTGCTCGTGTGCATCGTGCACGTCATCTCGGTGGCGCGTCGCCGGCCAGCGGCTGATTGGTGGGCGGCTGCGGCCACCGGTGGTCATGCAGCCACCCGCGTCAGCCGACTGGCGTCCGCGAACCGCGCAGCGCACTAATCAGGCCAGACTAATGAATTAAGTTGTCAGGAACATGCGCAGCCCGGCGCAGCCTGGCGCAGCCTGGCGCAGCCCCAACCCATGCGAAGGCGCAGTTGATCTGCCAGGATGACGCCTTGATGTCAGTTGCTCCTTCTGCGCCTGGCCTGGCCTGCCAAGGCAGCACGGAGCGGCACGGCATGGCCAGAGCACGCCTTCCCGGTCAGAGGTCAGGGGCGGGGCGGGGCGGAGCTAAATACCACCGTGACATTCAGCCGGGATGTTGTTTGATTCAGGCCACGGCCCGGTCCTGCGGTAGAGCTGTTGGTTTGAACCGATTTTGTGCCCTCGTCAGGAAGCTACAGCAGCGGCCCGGCGGGCGGGCGGCTATCTGAGCGCTGAATCCCTCATACCGCTGGCTCCGCTGGCCAGGTAGCCTCGCGCCAGGCCGTTCGCGTCGCGCGCCGTGATTTTCACACCTGTCAGCCAGGCTCCAGGCCGAGGGTTTTAACCTCACGGCGCAGCCGTGGGCCCGATTCTAGCTAAACCCACTCCATTAAGGACGGCTCGGGGAGGCTGCGAGGACCACGGGGCGTCTGCGGCTCGTTGGGCCCCCGGGGGCCCTGGGGAGTGTTGTCAGGCCCCCTCGGGAGCCCCCGGGGGCAGGGACCCCGACCCCAGGGGCCCCAGCCTCCAGCGACCTATATGCTCTCACACGGTGTCTTCGCCGCCCGGACACCCTCTTCGCGGACCTCCCCGGGACGCCCCTCGACCCCGGGGCCGCCCCCGGAACGTCCCCGTCGGCCGACGTTCCTGGACGGCGTGCGCAGCCTGGCGCAGCCTCGGCCTCGCCCACTCCGCGCTCACCTGTTGAGTCTGCAGCTGCTGCTCTCGACGAGGTTCGGCGACGGGCGTTAATCCAAAGCGCGGCGACGGTGCGTAGCATTACACACGGCAGACACGGCAGGGCACACGCGACCACACGCCGGGGCACGGCCAGCCTGTGGGGACACAACACGGAATCCGCGACGGGACGGCAGCACGCAGCACTCACAGCACCAGCACCGCCATGTTCACCACGTCCAACTCATACCTGGCAGGCCAACTGCCGAGCCGAGCCGAGCGCCGAGCCCGAACCCCGCCTCCCCTCCTACTCCTACCTGTGCGCCCGCGGGCAGGAGAGGGGGTAGGTAAGTCGGCGCAGGAATGCGCCCCTCCCTCCCCTCCCGCCCCGCCCCTCCGCCCCCGTAAGCGCCGCGCTCGCCGCGCGCTCCAACGGGCCGGGACCAGGGACAACGGTCGGTTGGCAGGACCACCGCGAGAGCGCGCCACCGACCGCGCGGCCGCCGCAGAGCTCAGAACTGGCGGTACTTCCCCTTCCACGCCGCGCCCCGCACTCCCGACCTGATCATACCTTCCTTATTGTGCGTTGTACAGGGAAACTTTTGCAAGAGATGGTCAAGTTAAGTGAAAAGCTGGCCATGAGTGGGTGCCATGACGGGCCGTAAGGGACGTGCCACGGGGTGCGGCTAGCGGCCACTCCCCCGCCCCGCCTACCCTGCCCAGCCCCGGCAGCGGCGGCGGGAGCGCCGAACCAATTCAAACGAGCCACTCACGTCCTCCTGACGTGACAGGGAAGTCACACTGGTATGGCGCATGCGACGCCACGGCCTGACTCCTGACCATCCCCCCCCCCCCTGGAGGCCGGTTACATTTCAAACGCTGCGTGCGTGTGGTATGCCATAGTGCGTGCGCGCGCAAAAAAAAATGCTAAAAAATAACAATTGCTGAACAGTTAGTACCAGTGCAAATCAGACTCAGCGGATTAGAGAAATTGCCAAAATTAGCAAGTTTGTCAACAGTTTTAGCACCTCGTGCCAAAAATAAAGAAATAATTCAATATCCGAGTAATTTAACATCGGGTTATCATCTGCTTCCGCGACGTTTCGTGGCAGTGTGTTCTGCATACGCCGCGGGCGTGGCTCCATAGCGCGCCACTAATTCGGGCCGCGGCCTTCCTTCCCACTTGCACTCACCACGCCCCGCATTCTGTCTCTCTCCCTCTTGCATGACCTCAGCGCCGCTCCTCAGCATGGAAGCCATGACTGGGATGACGGCGGCAGAATGCGGCGGGCGCCTCACGCCTCACACCGACCGCCGCGGAGCCGCTGCTGCGGCCCGAACCCCGGCCCGGATACGAATAAAGTTTTATTGTACGAGACGAAAACGACTTGAGGTCCACATTCACATTCGCTGCAATAGTGCACCAGCGGTTGCTCCCACCTTGCGCCCCGGTCACCGCTGCGGGAAAGGGGCATACCTAAAATGAAAGTTTTTCTTGTCAACACGTCCGGGAGCACATTGTCAACAGTGGTGTGCATGTGTGTGCGCGTGCGAATGTGTGTGTGTGTGTGTGTGTGTGTGTGTGTGTGTGTGTGTGTGTGCGTGCGCGCGCGTTGGAGACGTCACTTTCACCCACTGCACACCATAAGGCTGGGGCCTGGGGGCTGGGCCACGCTGGGTGCCCGTTGGGTTGCCTACCTACCGGCGCACCAGCACGAGCCGGCTGACATGTGAGGCCTGGGCTAGGTCGTGCGAACTCCGTTGGACAAAGAGAAACACACGGTGGATTAGGAGACATGTAATTTATTTCGTTTTATTGTACAATATTGTATTATAACCTAATTAGAATTTTTACTTGTCGACCAGCCGTTACCCACTCTTTACCAGAGGCCGGAGTCATGAAAAAAAAATATTTCAGGCATTGATCAGGTCAGCTAAAAGCATCTATGCTCAGTGAACAACTATTGAACATCATATCACATTAATTGCTTCACGCTATTTCAGTATTTACAATGCGCCGACTGGACCCGTGAACACTAGATGACCGATCTCGTAGGCACATACACTCGCATTCATACATACATACACAAAAGAAAGATATTCTAGAACACACAACAGTCATACTTTATTAGCTTATGTACTTAATTCATAAATTTTATTCTCGGATGAGATGGCGCGTGTGTATGTCAGTCAAATTCTCCTCAGAGATGGTATATCGCAGCGTGGAAATCGAGCGAAAACCGCGTTTTCCCGCAAACTCCCAGAAAATCCAAATTCTCTTGCATTCTTCATATGAATTCGACGAATATCTCACGCCCCCGTACTTATTGGTCCTAATTTTCGAATCAACATCTACGTCTGGAGTTTTGAGGCGCAGCGGGAACAGTGTAGTTAGGGTCCATCTGGAAAAGAACATTTAAAAATGTTTTTTTGATGAGGGAAACTAGTAATGCGATGTTACGGATCAAAACAAAAACACGATGAAATACTGCACGTAACACATGCAACAAGGACGCCACAGTGACCACAGGAATAGGCACAAACACAAAGATGGGCAGAAATGGCAGCAAAATACCGAGTGAGACAGAAACGCCGCGTTTTATCTGAGGATAGGCAACCCCGCCATATCCTCTTGCTTACCTCAGAGAATACAAGGCGTTTGTGAATCATCTGGGGGGGGCAACTCTCAGAGATGTAAATTCGAATCCTCTACGAAAAATCATTCCGTCTAATTAACAACAGTTTCCCGTCCCACTGAAATCCTGATGAGAACAATCGCCTCTAAATTTAAATCGGAATATTTCCCTAGTCGATTCGAATTACATATCCTTTCGTGTGAGAGGTAGGGTAAGCGGATGGAGACTGACCAGTCGAATGAGCGGACGACACATGGACATGAACACACAACATCACATGTGGGGTGTGGTCTTCTTCACCTTTCGCCCCGAGTTGCCCATGACCAGCCCGATGGCGAAGGCGTCGATGCGGGAGTCGATGACAAACCCGGCCTGGGCGAACGCTGCAGAAAAACAACAACAAAAACACACACTTAGCCATTTTTCTCTGGTTTGTCGTCGGGCTCGTCGTCGGGTTCAAGCACCGACTCCCGAGAGGTGGTGCGTTCTTCCGAAACGCGTCTTCGTTTATCTCTCCTTACTGACCCTATTTTCGACGTGTTGCGTCAATCAGCAAGGGATTTGTGCGTTTGGCAAGACTTGTGATAGGACCAGGGTACGGGGCGGTACGGGGCGGTACTTGGGCCCCAGGCCAGGCCCGGCCCGGGGCGGCTAGGGACGGGACGACGGGACGGGGCGGCCGATCAGGTTGTTTTGACCGCGAGGAGACCGTGGACCGAACCGGGCCGGGAGTGTGATGAGTGCGAATGCGCAATAGGAAGGAAAGGAGAGAGAGCTGGGTAAGAAATGCTAAGAGGTTATCGCAGCGGGATCGCGAGGGGGCTAGTCTATATGTGAGTGTGTGTGTGTGTAAGCAGGCACGCCGCACACGCCCACCCGCCAGTTTCTTCAAAACAAAAATCATCCGTTCCCCAAGTGCGGCCCTCGGTGAGCACCCTCACCTCTCAGCTTCTCCAGCAGCTCGGACACGGGGACCAGGATCGGCACCTTGTGCCTCTCGCCGGCGGCGCGGGCGTTGATGAAGTTGTTGCCGGCCTCGTCGCCGTTGACCTCGACGGTGACGATGCGCAGCGCGCCCCCGGACACGGCGGGGTCGGCGGCCAGCACGGGCCCCACCTTGCGGGAGGTGCCCAGGAAGCCCGTGCACTCCAGCAGCTCGCGCACCGCCGACTGCTCCGCCGTCTCACCCTCCTGGATCAGGCCTGCCGGGAGCACAACAACAGAGCGATGAAGTAGGCGGGGGGGAAACTGATGACAGCCGCAGAGGTCAAAGGGGCGGGTCAGAGGTCACCCGGCAACATTCGATTTGCTCGATACTGTAAGTAAGTCACTTGATGGTTGGACACAAAAATCATTTATTTTTCTTCGATAAATATCTGCTGCTGGGACAGCTCTTTGATTTTGATAAAAATACCACATACTACTACTACTGCTTCTCCCAAAACCAGAGACTTCTAGCTGATATATATATATATATATATATATATATATATATATATATATATATATATATATATCTCTCTCTCCCTCTCTCTCTCTCTCTCTCTCTCTCTCTCTCTCTCTCTCTCTCTCTCTCTCTCTCTCTCTCTCTCTCTCTCTCTCTCTCTCTCTCTCACGTACCGGAGGGCATCTCGATGGTGTGCCTGCCGAGGGCGGGCCTGAACTGCTTGACCAGGACAACGCAGTCGTAGTGCAGCATCCGCCGGTACCAGGCGATCACCAGGACGGTGTCAATGCGTGATCCGGGGTTCCGGCTGAGTCTGGAGCAGCCCTCCCATACTCTGCGACACAACACGCACGGGTCACAAGGTACACAGGGGGACTTCACTTGAAAGAAAATCGGTGTACAGTGGCAAAAAAAAAAAAAAAAGGAATTAGGGAAATATCAAAATGAATCAAGTTGAGAAAAAATACAAAAATACGACACAAACTTTTGAAAGAGATCAGAGAAGTGAAAAAGGAAACAAAATAATTCAGGTTTGAACCAAAATGGTTTAAAAAAAATATACACAGTTATCTCGAAAAAAAATAAAATCAGAAGAATCAGCTGTGATTTAAATCCGTGTACAGCCAGAAGAGACAGTAATAGCTCCTCGGGGACGACGGGGACCTTGCCTTACCTGGTGACGCCGTCGGGGCCGACGTAGGTCTTCTGCGACAGCTCGAGCCAATCGCCGGTGGCCAGCACCTTCTCGTCGACGATCCGGGAGCCGTCATCCGCCGTCGTGTCCGAGGTGCCGTGGCTCAGCTTCCTAGGGAGGGCGATGGGCACCGACATCTCGTCCATGATGTCGTCGTCGGCGTGCCGCCGGCCCAGGGCGCTGCCCAGGTGGCCCAGCGCGTCCAGCCCCGCGTTCATCGGCACCGCCTGGAGGGGAACCCAGCATCAGCGTCATCATCAAGTTTACCGATACAAATCCCGCGATGTTTATTCCTAGTGCTGCCTATCGGTGACGCCGGAGCCTGCTGTTTCTATGAGACGCACGACGTTGTCATAGGTTGTGCCACCGCTGGCCTGTGCGATAAGCGAAGCACGGGAATGGGATAGTGGTGCGGGCGTAGGGGCGTAGAGGCGTAGCCAGGGTGTGCAGGTGCAGCCGCTGCAAACGCCGCAGCAGCGCCCAGGGGTTACATAACGCACAGCGCGACGCACGAGCCGGCCGAACGCAGCGGTAGGGGTGGCTGCGATAATGCGAGTCAATGGAGGCCCCTTGTGCCCCCCGCGGCCCCTGCGGTGCACTGCGGAGGCGGCGGCAGTGGTGGCGGCAGTGGCAGCGGCGGCGGCCATTGATAAGGCGCCGCCGTGCTTCATTGTCTCGCCGCGCATGCGCCCTGGCCGCCCTGGACCCGGGCCCGGACCCGGCGGGCACGTGGTGTCGTGGCTTTCCACAAGAATAAACCACTCCTCCGACCAGCCGCCAAGGACTCGCCGGGGATCGAACCCGTGACCGCGCACGTACATCAAGGCACGGCGAAGGAAGGGGAAAAGCGTCGTCTGCAAGGCCTGCTCGTAGCCATGGAAGTCATCCGCAACCGACTTTGCGTAGTGTTCTCCTCGAAGTGACAGAGGAAAGCGAGGAGAAAACAAAAAATAAACGAGGGAGAATAAACAAAAAACAAGTCGGTTCGACGTGCGCGGGTTCATTGTCGCTCTGGTGTCGTCCACATGAACTACATTGAACCGGCGAGACCTTCTCCCATATTAGCGACAACACTCGGTATCAGTTCGGGTAGCTCTTACACAACAAATAAAAATAATGCTCGCTATCCGCGAGCAGAAAAAAACGACAGAAAGCGGTGACAAACAAAATGGCGGTGATTGCCAGTTCTGGCCCAAATATGAGCACTGAATAATGCTTGTCCCCTCTTGTTTCCGGGCACCGTCTCCGGTTTCCTACTTTGCCGTCTCTTATCGCTGTATGGGGGTGTCAGATTTTTGTGATGTCAGGGAAAACACGTCTGCTGATAATCACAACAAAACCTTCGTGACGTAGCGACAAAGTTACCTTTATGCCGGAATTTTTTCGTGAAAAAATACTGCTTTAGATTGTTTCAAAGGACTGGGATGACTGAAATCAATATCATTTTTAAATCTCTCATTCGTTTTTTCTCTTCGTCTTTCGAAATCAAACAGCAAAGAATAGATGTCGTTCTTCTTTCCGCGTCTCGCGAGTCGCCATGGCAACTGACTGGTTTCCGTTTTCCAATGTTTTTGCAGCGGCCCCTTATCGTTTGTTTTCGGACTTGTCCTTCCTTATCGTCGGTTCTGATTACGTTGTCCGAATCAAGCCCATTCATCAATAATAGACACAGTTCTCGGCCTACGAGGGGAGACCCTCTATGGAAAGGGATGCGCGCACACACGCACGCACACACACACACACACACACACACACACACACGCAGAGGCACGATGCACTCCCCGGCACAGAGGTGGGGGAGGCACAGTTTCCTCCCTTTGCACTTGCTGACGCTCTGCTTCGGGACCTCCCGGCGGACTCGGTTTCCCAACGGCGGCTTCGATTACAGGCCGTGGGCAGGGTCACCTATCGTGGTGGCCCCCGGAGATAATACGCTTGATTTTACGCCACAAGCTGCCCGTCGTCCGCGGCGCCCAACGGGGAGGAAGAGGAGGAGAGGGAAAGGGGGGGGGGGGGCAGGTGAGAATAGGACCAGAGGAGGCGGCAGGAGCGGTTCCTGCCGTTGCTGGCCCGGCCTCAGCGCCTGCGCTCCGCAGGGTAGGCAGACCCGGCGCGCAGCCGTGAACAACAGGTCTGCCCTGTGCCTGTCAGCAGGCGCTCCCAGGTACACGGGCGGCTGGCAGCTGGCCGGGGCAGGTGAGCGAGCGGCGAGCGGCGAACGTTAAGCAGCGCGCACTCGGGACAACCATAGTATCTTCCTTTCTTCGAAATTGTTTCACGGTAGTGATTTATTTTTGTGACGGACAAAATTCCGCATGGCTCGGTCATAAATGCCAAGCTTAGATTCGAATCGGAAATAAATGTTTGTAAAGGCCTCTAAGTTGTTTTATCTGTTTAGTTGAAATGGTCGTTTTGGCTCATATGTTTCACTTACGATATCTCCGCCCGGAATTTTCGAAAAGTTTCTCGGGAACTTCGGGCAGCCGAAAATGGGGCCTCGGCTTGGCGTCTTGCTTGTGGCGCTGGAGATGCTGGGGCTGGTGGGGCTGGTGTGTGGTGGTGCACGGAGGTGCTGCAAGGCGGCCTCTGCGGAAGATAGCGGGCAACTGTCTGACTAATACTGAGCGGGCCCGCCGCCGCCGGTGACCGTCTCCTCCCGCCGCTGCCCCCTCCCCCCTCACGTCTCCTCCCTATTCCCTCCTCGTCTCGGACGCGCCCCCCGGGCCCTGCACACATGCACGACGACGTGGCCAATAGCGTCATCCCTGCTTCACTATCGGTTTCTTGCCGTCTAAAAACAAAATGTTTTGTCTTAAATGAGAGGGAGAAAAAAAAAAGAGCCGATTTCTAGCGCGATTTGACCCAATTCCGGCTGGTGTGCTGTGGGCCCCGGATGCCTGCGGGGATAATGTAAGCCAGCCTCCGCAGCCTCCAACGTCAGCTCTTCTCAAATAATAGTCTAGAGCGTTGCCCTTTTGATACGGTGCGCGTTGAGACGCAGTCGATGTCTGCTGCAGCGCTCTATTCAATAATTTTTATTTTGGAGAAAAAAGATACGGCTGAAACAGATACGGCTGAAAGAGTATTTTAAAAATAAAACTCTGATTTAATTACCACGAATTGCTGCTACGGATAGGATTGAAAATTTGACTTGACCTTTCTGATGTCTCTTTTATTTGAGTCTGCGGTGAACCGTGGCCGGGCCCGGCTTCCGCCGAGGCCGAGTATTCAGACGGATTGCGACCGATGACCCTACAAGGCTAGCACGGCACGGCACGCGGTCATCTCGTTTTGTTGCACTTTTCGACTTTTATTTATCGCGCTTTAACTACTTTAAGTACTTTGACATAGTCTTTTGCTTTTCCGCCTTTTCGCGTGCCTGTAGTGCGCGCATTGCGAGTCGAATACGGGGATGACGATAACAGGAAAACAGCCGCAGTGGTTGGTTTAATAATCTTAGGGTTTTTATTCCACTTTCGCTATAAACAAAACATACTCCACACACAAAAAGTCACAACACCTTATGTACACAAACTCATACATTACATTGAATAAATAATGAATACTATAAAAAAACGCGATTTCTAAAGTTAGGAGGGTTTCATTAGAACTTAATTTAGGTCACAATTAATTATTATTTAAGAGTACTTATTGCTGATAAGGAATCTTGTACATTTTATCACCTATGATCCGAAATAAATATTTGAACGTGATTTTTTTTATATAGTTCCCTACTATAAGGGGTCGTCCATAAAGGATGTCCGGGTATTTTCAGACAATTTTAACCCCCTCCCCCTCACGTCCACCTATGTCCGGTTTTAGAGAACCCCCACCCCCCTGGACGTCCGGTTTTCAAAAAGAGCCATTTGTGTAAATATTTAGTAATCTGGCTTAGGGTTAATTTTCTGAAAGAGCGTGTGTTCAGAGTGGCTGTGTGCATTTTCAAAGATAATTAAGCATGTGGGGTCGCACTGGGTGGAAATAGCATTATTTTGGCGGTATTTACGTGAACGTCCATTTTTGTACCCCCCCCCCCCCTCCACGTCCACCCATGTCCGGTTTGTAGGAGCCCCCCTCCCCCTTAAAAACCCGGACATCCTTTATGGACGACCCCTAAGGATGATCGCCCTCACGACTACTAGGGAATCAAACAAAGCCCTATACGGTTCGAGATGAAGATTACTTTCTTAGGATATGTTTCGGCTTCTGAAGCTACCGGATGTTTTGCTTGTCGTGTCTTCTTTATTCGTCTTCTTTGTCGTCTGCCTGTCGCACCGGCTGTCGTCTGCTCGTCCGTCTCTCCGTTGTATGCTAAGACTGTGTTCGGCACACTCCCTCGTGCCCTCGCCTGCAGACCCGCGCAGAACAGAAAGCACACATCATCGACCTGAAACGCCCCAAGTTTTTTGAAGGATTTCCATTTTACTTTTAATTAAAAATTAATTTTAAACTAACCTGCCCTGCCATGGCCGGGGTCCGGATAGCTCCGGAGCGGTCAGCGCGGGCACGGCAGCAGCATGCAGCTGCGGACCTCGGAGCGGGGCCCACACTGCCGCCCGCCCGGACCCGGGTCCCGGAGGATCTTCCGGCTCCGGATCTGCTGGGCGTTGATGCCGCAGGTGGTGGTGCACCGGGACCACTCGGACCACTCCGACATGACGCAGTCGTTGTCTGCACCAACAGTGTCAGTTTTTTTTTTTTTTTTTTTTTAATTAAAGTATTAAAATGGATCATTGATTGTCAAAACAAAGGAAACCGTGTGAAAACGTTTTTGTGTTGGAATGATTTGCTTAGGTTGCCCTGCGGCGGTTTGGTGGTACTCACCTCCGAACGGATACCTCGCCCACACCGAGTCTGCCTCCTGCTCGTGGACATCCTCGCTCCTCACCAGGGATCCGGCTGGGCAAACAAACAAGATGATTGTTGTTCTTAACAGACATGATAAACCGCAAATACTGGAGGAAGTAATATTTCCGCCCTGCCCTGGCCAATTTTGTCTCTTCCCTTGTGCGTGCGTGTGTGTGCGCGTGTGTGTGCGCCGTGTGTTTGTGCGGTCGGTGTACGTGTGTGCGCTCCGCTTCAAAGCAAACTCAAACTGCGTCGTTGGGCGGAACTCAAACAATCGGAAGGCGGCGTGCACCGTTACTCCAAACCTGCCGTCACTCCTCCGATGACTATCTACGTCTCTCTTGCACAGTGCACCTGTCTGCTGTCTTTGTTTGGCAACATTAGTGATAACAGTCACGAGTCACTGGGTCAAGGTTCGTGGCCACTGTCCACTCATAGAACAAGATTGTCGTACTGAACAATCCGCGTGATGCATGTAAACATTCTGAGGAAAATGTGGCACATGTCATACATGTAATAATCGTTTCAGAGAATCACCCACATGTGTGTCACAATGAGTCGTGTGTAACAAGTCAGGCGCAGAACTTGTCACGTGTATGACAAAAGTGTTCGCTCACCGCACGGAGGTAGCCGTGTGCAGCGCTTAGTCATGAGTAGCTTCTTCTCACAGGCCCGGCCCCCATTCTGAGGATGCACCTGAAGCAAATAGACCATAGACCGGAGATTTATAAAAACACCCCCTCCTCTCAATTTATTATTTTATTATTTTCATTCTGGAGGGTCGTGATTTTTGAAAACTGAAACGACGCTTACCAAGATGGTGCGCTGCTTGGTCTTGTGCGCGACGCCGCACGTGGCGTCGCAGGGCCCCCAGCGGCTCCACTCGGACATCCGGCAGTCCACGATGTCGCCCTGGACGCCCGTCACCACGGTGCTCATGGCCTGGCTCTGGCTGTTGTAGCCGTAGTCCCCGGCCTGACTCACCCCCTGGCCCTGGCCATACCAGCCGTCCGGGGTGCCTCGGAGGTATGAGACGGGCTGCATGCCGCCGAACTGGTCTGACGACGTTGAAGCTGGAACATTAAAAACAAAAACTTACTTATTTTCTTTGTCCTCTCTACATTTTTTTTTTTTTTTTTTTTTTTTTTTTTTGCTATTCGTGTATGTAGTGAGGACCTAGGGTGTCCTTGCCGTGGACAACAGAGCAATGGACCCTCGATGTGCGATGGAATTCCGAGGTACAGTGCGGTTAAGTGGCCGCTTTCGGAAAAACTGCGCGGAGGAGAGGGTGACGACTACTTGTCACATGCCACAGAAAGGACAGAGCCGCAGACGGGCGCGGACTGCGCGGACGCAGCCCGGTCCGGTCCAGTCCAGCCATGCCATGCCATGCGGCGCCATGCAGCCGGGGCGTGCAGCGCGGCTCCTACAAACATGCAGCATGCAAGTGCGCTGTCGGCTGCGTCCGAACAGCTCCTCTCCTCTCTCGCTCGCACTCTCCGTTACCGGACAAACTTTGCATTTATCTGTCCCGCTGCAACAATCGTCGCAGATAGTGGCCTCACGAAGGACACGCGGCGAGACGCGCACTTTCGGCACCTATTACATCCCAATACCCCCCCCCCCCCCCTCCTCCCTCCTGTATTGCTAGAAATGCAAAAGATTATGAAAAGAGGCGGGCAGAGAATAGCGCACACAGAACTTAATAATGCGGCTAACTTATGAGAGCATAGCCCAAAGCGGAGGTCGTGTCGGTACAATCCGAAAATCGTCGCGTAGAGTCCGCTCAAGCACGATCAAAAATTTTCTGAAACAAAACAAAATAGCAAAGTAATTTACACAAAAGAATAACACACAAAAACGCAAAAAAAAAAGTCATCTAAAGATTTAAACAAAGGGTTGCCATTTCAAGCCATTCCTCTCTATCAATAAAACTCTAAACCAAATCTACCTATTTTTTTAAAAAAAGGTTCTTTTCTTTGAGACGAAGCTACGATAGAAATGAGCGGAATGCTACTCTAAGCACCGGTCGTCGGCCTGGCCGTGGTGCTGGCGTGGTGCTTGTGGTGGTGGTGGTGCTGGTAGTGGTGCGCGTTGTGGTGGCGCTGGCCCTTGTGCGGCGGCACGAAGTCCTTGCCCACGCTGTACGTGATGGCCCCCGACACCCGCACCCCGTACTTCTCCAGGGCGTCCTGCCTGTCCGCCATCAGCGAATCTGAAATATATATATAGTAACAAGAACGCGCTACTTTTACGACTTTCGAACGAACAAAAAATTGGAACGCCCTCCCCTCAAAAGTTGGCACGTGACTACAGCCGGTCAAAGTGCGGTCGATAGTGAACGCGGCGCTTCTGATTCAGCTGCTTCTTTCGCATACACGTGCCGGTTTATTTCCCCCCCCCCCCAGCCTTTGTAATTTAATTTTTTTTTGTCTATGTGCATGAGTTACCAACGAGACCGCCTCCTTTCTATTTCTTTCTGACAAGGCGCTGAGTGGTCGCTGCACGCTACACTACCTTTGCTCCCGCCGCACACCCTCTCGCACTCGGCCAGCGAGGCGTAGTTGTTCCTGTTGCCGCGACAGCCGCCGTACTCGAAGGCGTGACACACCTGCAGCGTCAAAGTCACCAGGATGTCACAATCATCAGCCCGTCAGAAAGAAAGCGGGTGCAATAGAGGATTCCAATGATACGTTGGAGACGGAAGTTGAAGAACAAAAACTATTCCAGACCGGAAACTCTCAAGGACAGGTATGAGAAACTTGAATGGCGGTTTGAGTGAATTAGGAGGTTAGGTCCCATATTTGGCGAGGTCCTTGTACGTCGATATTTCTCATTCGTGCTCTCGAGAATTTCCGGTCTGGAAGGATTGTTGTTCTTCAGCTTCCGATTCTGAGCCTTGTTGGAAAACTCCATTCTCATACTGGTACGCTTACCTGGGAATCGGCGTGGAAGAACCAGCGCTGGAGGTGTCCGCGGCAGGGGCCGGGGTCGGCCGGCAGGCGACAGACCTCTGCGCAGAACACGACATGAGAGAGTCCAGAGAATATTAATGACGAGGAGATAAGAGGCGGTGCATGTTTTAGGTTTTTAGTCCGGACGGAGGGTAAAGAATTATGGCAAGGCTCGGGTTAAGGGTGGGTCGCATCAAGTCAAGCACAACGTGTTGTTAAGAGATTAAAATTATTAGTGAATAAGCTTCCATAGGGAATTCCGTGGGAATTCCGACAAAGGCGTTTTCTCATACCTGAACCCGAACCTTACCCTGTATTTCAGTGAAATCGGACGACGGAAAATACTCCAACACTTATCAAAGCCAACGGGCGCCCAATATGCAGCATTCATTGTGCGACATTCATTCATCTGCGTTGCTTTGACCTCGGCGTTGACAGATCTATACAACAGCCTCGTCCTCGTGTGCGGTCCCGGGAGTGGGCTGGGGAAGGGTGGGAGGGTGGGGTAGGTTGGGAGGAGGCGGGGTGGAGCGGGGCGGACGGGCGGGCTACCGGTGCACGAGTTTCGCTAAGGTAAGACCGAATGTTGCAGCCTCTCGGCCACAGCAGACATCCCTCTGCTGCGCCATAGTCCACCAGGAGGGTGCCAACCGCGGGGCGCGCGTCGTCTAAAAAGGCGTTTTCGGTCAAGCCGGTCTAATCGGCAGGCCAGGCCAGGCGCAGAGGGTCGTTATCTGTCAAAACCTCGTGCATTTTCATTTCGAGAAGGCCACGCCGAGGCCCGGTACAGTGCGGACCGGACCGGGGCGTGATAACCGGCAGAGTTGTTTCAGCATGCCGTGCTGCCGTGCTCCACAGTGATACCCGAAGGCCTCTGCCTCCGCGGGGCTGGGAGGGGGAGGGGGTCTGTGTCGGCTACCTCTGGCCTGCTCGGGGCTCAGGTGGCAGGAGGGTGTGTCGGCCATGCAGACGACGTGCTCCCTCGTCTTGACGCCTTTGCACGGCCCCGCCTTGGGCGTCTCCCCCGCCATGAAGTAGTGGTCGTCGTCCTCGTCCATGGTCTGCAGCGGCGGCATCCTGGTCCGTGTCTGCTGGCCCTTGCCGCATGACGCCGAGCACACGGACCACTGGCTCCAGTCGGGCAGCACGCAGCCGCTGGCGGGCTCGCCCTGCCGACGGAATGGAAACACGGCTTCGGGTTCGGACATCTCATCCCAAAATACAGAGAATTTTTCTATGAAAAAAAAAGTGAAACCCGGAAAAAACGGATTTTTTTTAAAAAAGTCGACCCCACCCACCGGCACCGGCTCGCCGCCGGGCCCGGGCTTGTTGGCGGCGCAGGCGTCGTTGTCACCGCCGACGCCGCCGCCGGCGTCCTGCGCGAAGCACGGCTCGTTCTGCTGCAGCGCGGGCGCGTTCCTGGCGATGGCGCAGCGCTTGCCGGCGCTGCCCGAGCGGTGCTTGAAGCGCCGGGACCGCGTCCGGGTGCCCATGCCGCACGACGATGAGCAGGACGACCACGCCGACCACGGCGTCAGCTCGCAGTCCGGGTCCGACTCGGCGTCGCGGTAACCGAAGCCGAGGCCGAGGCTGCGGGACGGGACCACATCAGTACTAGGGGCGTCAGTTTATTCAATTTTTCATGTTTTTTTTTTTTTTTTTTTTTTTAAATTAGTGATCTGAATTTTTGTTACCTGGGGCACTGCTTGAGGCCAGCGGTGCACTGCTGGCGGGACGTGAGGGCGCGCTTGCAGCCCCGCTCCGTGGCCAGCTCGGCGTTGACGTAGAAGCGCTGGCGGTGGCGCATCCCCCGGCCGCAGGTCACGGGGCACTCCGGCCACGGCTCCCAGTCGCCGACCTCACAGCCCTCTGTAAGCCAAGCCGGAGAGCATGCCGAAGGCCGAAGGCCGAAAGCGTGGCGCCGAAAGCACCGGGAGATACTCCGCGCTCCGGGAGGCCTCCAAGCGAGGGGTATTTATCTGCATTATTGTTTTTTTTTTTTTTTTTTTTTAGAGGCTTGCCAAGCGTGCCCCGCCTCAACATCCAAGAGACGCAAACCCTTTCCACGGCTTATGTTTCGTGACATGCAGAAAGGTTCTGACCGGAAGCTCGGCTTGCTCACGGCAGGAAAGCCATCCCCCCAGCAGCAGGTGGCCCTCGCGGCCCCCGCTGCCCCCGCTGCCCCCGCTGCCCCCGCTGCCCCCGCTGCCGCCGGCCGCGGCCTCGGCTCCGGACCTACCGCGGTAGTTGCTCTCGCTCTCCAGGTCCTCGGGCACGGGCTGGCCGCCGTTCAGCTCGCAGGCCTTCTCGTAGAGGCGCTGCCTCACGAGGGACAGCTTCGCCATGGGCCGCATCGGCTCCCCGGACGAGTCGAAGAACGGCGAGGCCTCGTTGTTGGGGAACGAGGAGGACATCTTCCGGATGGGCTCCTGCGGGGAGGTGGGCTGGTCGGGCGCCTACAAGCAGTCCATGACTCAGTGAGTAGGCGGCGGGCCGCGGGGGCGGGTGCGGACGGCCGGGGTACTCACGATGTAGGTGATGCCGCTGTCAGTGCCGGCGTCGAACGGGTACAGGTTGAGCTGCACGTGGTCCACCCAGCTGCAGTTGGGCAGGCACAGCTCCAGCCCGCTCACGCCCACGATCCAGTCCGGGGAGGGGTCTGCGGGGGCGGAGGGAGCCGGTGAGCCAAGCTCCGCGGGACACGGTGCGCACGACACCCAACAGCACCTTACCGATCATGGACACGAGCGACATGAGGTGGTTCTTCTGGTCGACGCGGAACACCGCGAACGTCTTCCCGGTCACGTTGGGGTAGCTGATGCCCCTGGCCTTGATGATGGTGCGGATGTGCTCGCTCTGCGCCTTCAGCTCCGTCTCCAGGGCGCGCGTCGTGCCCCGCTCCGCCACCTGCCGCAGGCCCTCGGACGCCATGCCGTTGTACTCCCAGAAGCGGTAGTCGATGTCGTGGGAGGCGCCGATCACGTCGCTGCGGTGGCAGGGGGAGGCGGGGGGCGATGAGAGCGGGGGTGGGGTGGGGGTGCGGCTCCAATTCAGAAAACCGGTGTAAGCAGGGAAAAAAATCTCTCCTTGAAGGTCCCCGATCCCCGACGTACCTGAAGCGGGTGACCCACGAGTCGGCGGGGAAGTCCTTGGGGTGCGTGTGCCGCGACCACAGACCCTCGAAGGTGACCTCGTACTTGGCCTCCTCGCAGGCGCAGCACTTGGGGTTGATCTCCCGCTGCTCGTCCATGTTCTCCTGCATGTCCTCGCAGACCTTCTGCGTCAGCGAGTCGCCCATCAGCTCGTCGGCGTACCAGGTGTGCGAGTTCTCCTGCACCGCGGCCCTGCAACCACAAGCGGCCCCTGGAGGTAGGCAGCCCACACGGCGCGTGCCGAGCCTGCCCCCTCTGCCCCCCCCCCCCCCCCCCGGGGCCCCCCACCGCCGCACCCCCTACCTGAAGACGACGCAGCCGGAGCCCTCGGGCGGTGCCATCCAGTTGATGGAGACCTCGGCGGACGGCAGCAGGTTGGCGTGCGTCACCGTGTTGGCGCAGCGCTCGTCGAACTTGGCCAGCGCGTCCGGGTAGAGCGTGAAGCGGCCCACCGGCTTGTTGCGGCTCAGCCCGTCCTCCTCCGCCTCCACCGTCAACACGAAGCCCATGAACTTGATCCTCGCATCCCCATCGCGGCCGCCCTCCACCGACACTGCGGACACGGAGGAGACACATTACATGAGCAGCTGGAAATGAAAAAAAAAATAAAAAAAATGAATTACACAGAATAGCACCGGGTCCCATCCGAACGCCGAAGTTAGGCACGATAACGGGGTAGAACGAGGGGTTCATCACAGAGTGAGGAAATAAAACAGAGAAAATAAGCCTGATGGCATGTTTGACCGCTGTTGACAAAACCTATGTCGTCCCGGCTTCCGCCAGGACCCCTGCCTTCAACTTCGGTGATCTTACGGGAACCGGTGCTTTACGGCTGCTAGTTGGCCCCGGGACACAGCACTAGAACCCGCTACCCGGCTTGCGCCGGACGGATCTCCCGGCAACCCCTAGCCCGCGCCAATGCGCGAGGCCCCCTCCGCTAACCACGGCCTCCGGGACTCCATCATACTGTAGTGCCCTTCAACCGTAGTCTGGTTTGGCCCCACTAATCGTGGGAGTCCGCCCCTGCGAAGATTTGGAGGACATAGGTTCCCTTCGTACACGGCCGAAGCCGCTGTACTCTACTCGCTACGTACCGAGTAGCGGCATGTCCGCACCTGCCAGATTCAGAGAGAGGAAAACAGAAGCTTCGAACCCTAGAAGCTCTGCACATCCCCCGAGTCTCCCCCCTGGATTTCTCCAGAGGCACAGAACGCCCCCCCGGGCGGGACCCTCGAATCTAGGGAATTGAACCCTAGACCCTCGGGACCGGGGGTTTGTGCCGGCGGCGCCTTAGCCCGCACGGTCGCTTGGACAGCCATACCTGTGCCACGTTCGGAAGTATTCTCTAGCCACTGTCCTCTGAGCTGTGTCACAAGAAAAAGTTGAGCGACCGGCAAGATTTGAACCCCGGACCTGCCGATCGCCGGCCGGTCCGCTTACTAATGCGGCTACCGCGCCACCGTGGTGCCCTTAGGATACTCCCGGCTCATTAGCTCCGCAGAACAGAGCAGAACAAAGAGAAAAATTTTGAAGGCGGTGGCAGGAGTTGAACTCGTGAGACTGTCCGTGAGAAAACGGCGCTTTAACCAGCACGGCTAATGTGCCACGATGCCCAATCATCGAACCTTCCTATACTGTAGCATCTGTCCCTCGGCCTGTGCCCATAGCAGAACCTAATGAAGAAAAATATTCCAGTCTCTCTCATTAATTTCGTCAACTCTGTCTCCAGTTACTCTCCAGTCACTTGTTATTCCAGTCTCTGTACAAAATTTTCACAATTGGTGCGCTCCTCAAAGAGGACCATTTATTTTTCGGATCATCGCGATCATGGAGCGTTTTCTTCAATGTACAAGTGAATATTATATAAAACAGGCCGTGGCATTTTCCTCTTTCGCTGTCTTCGCCCGAACCGCCAGTGTTCCAGGGGGTTCCCCGGGGCGCGGCTGGCCGGGCTATGCCGTAGGGCCTGTTGGCCTGTTCAATAGTCTGATCAGACCTCGCCACCTCACTCCTTCCCATCTGGCCCGGGCCCAGCCAAGCCCCAGCCGCCCGCACAGAGCAGAGCGTAGTGCCACCACTGGTCCAGTCCGTGCCTATGTGCGCAGCGGTGCGCAGCGCCAGCCCACTCGGGGCGGGCCGGCCGGGGCGGGCGGGGCGGGGCGGGGCGGGGCGGGGCGGAGTCTTGTGCTTTGTTTGGGGGAGGCCCTGGGCCCCCGGCCGGAGCAGGGCCCAGCCCAGCGCCACGCCGCAAAAGGGATAGGGTAGGGTTAGCGCACAAACAACAACACTATGGATTGCGCCGGACTGAATCGAAGCTTGCTTTGCTTGCATCAGGCGTCGTTTCAAGGAGGGATTGTGAGGCCCTCCCTTCCTCCTCCCTCTTTCTCTCTCTTTCTCTCCTTGATTCTAGAAATAACGGGAGCGTGAGTGAGATAGTGATAGTAGTGGGTGAAAGGGGCGGAGGCAGTCTCTATACAACTCAGCCGGAGCGGAGACGGTCCTTTTGGTTGTCTCAGTGCACTGGACCGCACCGCTTCTCTCTCTCTCTCTCTCTCTCTCTCTCTCTCTCTCTCTCTCTCTCTCTCTCTCTCTCTCTCTCTCTCTCTCTCTCTCTCTCTCTGACACACGCTCGTTCATTGGGAGATACTGGCGTTAATCTTCATCGTCTGAGTGAGCGACGAGGGAATTGCAATTCAGACAGTCCGTGCAGGGGGCAGGGCGCGACTCGGACCGGCCGGCCGAGCTGGGACAAAAAGCTCTACTTCTATACTGCTGCTGCTTTCCTCGCTCCTATCCCTCATTCGAGCGCTTTTCGGAATCCGAAAACGCGGGCCACTTTTTTCCCGTCAAGGCGATGTCTGTGTTAATTCCGGCTAGCATTCCGCGCGCACTGTTGTCCGATTTTCACTACAAAAAAAATAAATAAACCAGGCTGCCCAAAGGCCAATCGCTCGCTCCGCGAATAAGAACAGCTCAGCATCATGGCCCTTGCGAGTTGAGTTCTCTTGGGCGGGGATGGCGCAGTCAGGCCCCGCTGCCGTCCACTGCACACGGGGGTGTCACCGAGGGGCTTAGGCTGTCACTGCCACACTACCGCCGTGCCGCCACGCCCTGCCCCCGCCCCCGCCCCCGCCCCCGCCTCCGGCCCAGCACACCCATCTGTCCTCCCTCTCCCGCCCAGCAGCGCGGGACTGCGCCTCGTAGTTGGGCAGCCCAAATTACAGACGTGTGGTGTGGGCCGCGGCGGGGGCCGGCGGGGGCAGCAGAGACGGAGCTCATTGGCAGCAGCAGCAGCAGCAGCAGCAGCAGCAGCAGCAGCAGCAGCAGCAGCAGTAGCGCGGGGTATTAGCGCCGTCTCACTCAGCGCGGAAGCGGAGCTGACGGTCTGCTACTGCACACTGCCGAACACTATCGGGGACCAGGAGAGTACTGAACCCGTGGAGGGGAGTGGAAGCTGGACAGTCTCATTGTGCGGACACCTAGATTCTTCTTCTTATCCAGATTCTTATTTAGACCCTTGAAATTCCTGAGAGACAGTGATTTTGCGGATAATACTGTAAATAGTGGGTACGATGGCTATTGGCAGTCGTTGACCTGGTTGGGTCGGCCCGCCGCTACGCCCCCACGACGCGTCGATCCGATGTGGTGATGACAGGAAGCAGTAGCACCAGCCACCGCAGCAGCAGCAGCAGCAGCAGCAGCGGCAGCAGCAGCGGCAGCAGCAGCAGCAGCGGCAGCAGCAGCAGCAGCATCTGCGCTCCGGAGCACACGATTTGCATCCTCTTTGCATCGCAGCGCTTCATTCCCCAAACATTTCAGTTCACCACGAAGACAGAGAGGAAAAGGGGGGGGGGGGGGGGGGGGGGGGGTTACGGGAGAGAGAAAGGGGGAGAGGCATGTCTTGCCAGAAATCACCGCCCGTCGCTCATAGCTCTCTCTCTCTCTCTCTCTCTCTCTCTCTCTCTCTCTCTCTCTCTCTCTCTCTCCCCACTTCCTATTATCTCCTCCTACTCTCTCTCCCTCCTGTAACCCCTTCTCCTCGGGCCTATACTACTTTTCCGTCCCTTTGACTGGAGCAATCCAGTTGAAAGTTTTGCTCGGATTCTTCTTGTTGGCGGCCTCGCGTCGCCTCGAGTCTCCCGCCGAAGCGAAAACGGAGTGGGATGGACGTCTCCCATAGAGCGCAGCACCACAGCACCGCGGCAACGGACATGTGTCCTGCAGGACCCTGTCGAGGAAGGGGGGAGGGGGCTCTAAGGCGGGCTGGAGGAACTCATCGCAAACCAGAAAAGTTGTTTGGGTGCCGGCATAAGAGAGAGAGAGAGAGAGGGGGGGGGGGGAGACCCAACAGGCGACAGGAGATGGCCGGCTTGTAAGCCGACAGCAGCGCCGGCATCACAGGCCGACAGACAGACAGACAGACAGACAGACAGACAGACCGGATATTAGCGCGGTGGGGGCGAGGGGGGGGGGGTGGAGAGGCGATTTCTTCAAAATTTCGCGTGCCGGCCGCTGGGGACAGGACGAGACGAGGGTGCAGTGGGCGGGCAGAGGGCCAGGCTCCGCGGATGAAAAAGTCTGACGACCGCCGTTTGTGGTGGTGGCAGAGGTCCCCGGGGGCCCGGGGGCCCGGGGAGGCCCTACAGAGTGCAGAGCAGAGGACGAGAGCTTGTGCGGTTTGAATTAAAGGACCACGACCACCAACAGGCTGCCGTCAGGATCGGGTCATGATGCAAAAAAAATAAAAAATGGAGAAATGAAAAAAGTTTTCAAACTAGATTACTCTGTGTGACCAGGAGATGACATGTCTCTCGCACGCACGCGCAAACACACACACACACACACACACACACACACACACACACACGGAGGCCTGTACGCAGCAGAGGCCGCTGTGCGCAAATATCGATTCCATTACGTAAGTCCCCTGGCCTGGGCGGTGCGGTGCGGCCAACGCTGAGAGACAATGCCGCCCCCACCGCATGCACGGCATGCACGTCTCCGCAGGGCGGCGGGGCGCAGTGTTCAGCGAGCGCTCAGCGAGTGAAGGGAGCTGGCTGCGGGCGGGCTGCGGCAGGGCTGCGGCAGGGCTGCGGCAGGGCTGCGGCAGGGCTGCGGGCGGGCTGCTGCAGGGCTGCGGCAGGGCTGCGGCAGGGCTGCGGCAGGGCTGCGGCAGGGCTGCGGCAGGGCTGCGGCAGGGCTGCGGCAGGGCTGCGGCAGGGCTGCGGGCCGGCTGCGAGTTTGCCCCTAACCACCCGGCGCGGAGCACATCATCAGCAGCCCCGTTTATTTTCCCAGCCGCCGCCTCGCCCCGCCCCTCCGCGCCCTGCCCCTTGCCGATGCCGTCGGCGCCGAGACTTGCCCACAAAAGGCACGGAGAGGAAGTTTCATGAAACCATCCGTCGGTGTAGTTTTCCCTTCCGCGGCACAGCGCACAGCGCGCGGCCAAGTTGCGGCGGAACAACAAACACGGGTGCGATCTGCCGGGACGGGTCCGTGCAACAGCTCCGGAAGTGTATTCACCCGGAAGTCGTGGGGTATTTCCACTCCACCCGGAAGTTGTGTCCGGCACAGCTCCGGAAGTGTATTCACCCGGAAGTCGTGGGGTATTTCCACTCCACCCGGAAGTTGTGGCCGGCACAGCCCAGGAGGTGCATTCACCCGGAGGCTAGTGTTCTGCATCGGCCGGGCTTGGCTCGGACATGGCCCATAACCGAAATCTTCTGTCTCTGTCTACTCGTAAGAACCTAGTGCGTGCGAGAGAGACAGACGACGCTCGGTCATAGCCTTGCCGTGCCATGTCCGGCCGATGCAGAACACTACCGGAGGCCGTCCCCTTCGTGGTCAGCGGAGGTACTTCCGCTGGCCACTTCCGCTGCCGCTTCCGGCCTGACGGCTCGCCGCTCACCTCGGTAGGTCTGGTTGGGCACGTATGTCTTGGGGCTGCCGCTGAGGACGACGGCGAACCGTTTGTTGGAGGGGTGGGCCTTATCGGTGGGCGCTCCGCACCGCGGCATGGCGGCCGCCAGCTGTTGCAGCGGCAGCAGCGGCAGCAGTAGCAGCGGCAGCAGCGGCGCCAACGGCCTCAGCGCCGCCCGTCCGGGCACCCGCATTCTGTAACATCGGAAATTGTGAAATTACAGGATGTTCAAATATTAGGCCCAATTTTAAGAAACAAGGAACAAAGGTAAATTTTAAAAAAATCAATCATTTTTTTTTGTAATTTATTTTTGTCGTAAATAAATGACCAGTCGTGTTTTAGGAAGCCTGATTTTAAAAACTTGAGAAAAGAAGACTCAAGCTTTGACTTCTTGTCGCGCTTTGAATAACAAATGAGGGAGCCTCTCCCAAGGGGCGGTCGACTCTCATAGTACCTCGTACAGAGCTCAATAATACCTTGATAATACCTGGATAATACCATAATACCTTAATAATACCATAATACATTAATAATACCATAATACATTAATAATACCGATAATACTGTAATAATACCAATAATACTTTCATAATACCGATAATACTTCAATAATATACCGATAATAATTCAATAATACCGATAATACTTCAATAGTATTGGGTGCGTACAGCCTAAGAGGTAGGCGCTCACACCACCGCCGGTGACGGGCGGGCTGGCCTACGCCACCCTTGGCAGGCACCATGCGAATGAGACGCGGGCAGTGGGCAGGGGAGGGGGTGAGGGTAGTCCGTGCCCCCTCTCCGCCCCCCCCCCCTCCCTCTGCCGCGGCCGGTCGCCGTAGCCAAAGTCGACGTACGACGTCTTCTTATTCGCACGTCATCAGAGTGCGAATATTGGAAGACGATAATCGGAGAGGGTTTCGTTCGAGTGTAAGGATTTAAAATTTCCGGAAACTTTCAAAGTTTTGGAAAATTTTACTGAAATTGCCGTTGTATTATTCTTCAAGCTAATAACCAAGTAAAATAGTCATTTCGAAGTTAATTTCGGTTAGCATGAGTGTTGAAAAATGTTACTGTAGGCACTTAACAAAATCGCAAACTTTGCTCCCATAGAACGTATGCAGTTTTCCCGGCGTCGACAGTTAGCCTAGTACACCGCATAAGTACTGTATTTAAAAATAAAACAAGCACTGCAACTCTGCATCGTCTGGTTTGGCCATGCTCAGGAAAGGCGATGGGCACATTTCGACCCATATGCAGGCGGCCAGCATCGCTTCAGGCGATCCTGTGTTGCCAGCCCCTGGCAGCGGGGTATCAGCGAGCCTTCCCTGCCTGCAGTCCCGCGACTGTAGCGCGCCCAGTATGGAGCATACGGAAAGCTCCAAGCGAACCTGACGCGCGTGATTTTAAAATTCGAACGAAAGAACTCGCGTAGGAGCATAGAAACGCAAAAATTTCCAAAATTTCCCATTTTTCGTACCCTTAGGAAATATTTCAAAAATTCCCGGAAATATTTCGCTTTTTTCCGGAAATATTTCCGACCTTTAAATCCCTATTCGAGTGTTCGAGACAAGCGGCCCCAGCGACCAGCACGCAAAAAAATGACCTGCCAGGGTGCTAAAATTCTAGCAAGGGTGCAATATTTTTTAGGAGAATAGACTCAGCTAGATTCTTTGCTGTAGTGCTAAATTGGATTTGCAAAACCTATTTAGCAGGTCCAGGTCAAGGAATTAGCACCCGCGCTAAAAATTTAGCTAACTACATGTCTTTCGTCAAAATTTGATTTTTACTCAAAAAATGAGGTGTCACCAGCTTACTCCGTTTCCCGCAGCTACCGAGTAGCCACAGTTCATTCCCAACTATAGTTCAAGCCGTCTAACAGTATCAATTGATACCGCGCTGGGAAAACTGGTGACGCTTCAACCGGAGTCGAACCCGGATCATTATCCAGCGGAGTCCAGCACGGAAGCCACTGAGCCACCGAGACAACTACATGCGGGAGGGTCAGCCTCTCATACCATGCGAGGGCCCGGACTAGCTGCGCTGCGTCTTATTAGTGCAGATCGAGTCATTACTGGTGCTCCCGAGGTTTGCAGGGACGCTAATCTGACTTGCTATTGATTCGCTAGCACCAAAGCTAAATTAATTAGCTGAACAGGACCAGCTCGTTTTGAACACAGCTAAACTCAAAATAGAACTTAAGCTAATGCGAAGGCGACCTCTGCAAAATGGCGCAGCAAAACAGTTATCAATTTTGTCCTACAGCTAAACCCATGCCAGCAAAAAAAATTAGCACCGGTCTGACTTTTTTTTTTCTTTGAGTGAGCGGTGTTGAATTCTGATCGATCGATACTTTGACTTTTTCTTCCTATCGATTACCTGCAGCGCGCATTTTGAATCTTCGACGTATTGGCGTATGGCAACACAGTCAGGGTAGCACTAGCCCCTAGCCTCCGTCCTCACCACAAGAAAGGAATGGCATATAATAGTAATGGGATGATTCAAGGGGACCCCCAGTTATGCCAGACAGCCATGAGCGTGCATTATGAATAATAATACTTTGGTAATAGCCTAATAATACACAATAGTACTGATAATACTTTCAAAATAGTTTAATAATACTTATAATACTTCCGTAATACCATAATACTTGTATAGTACCATAATACTTTCATAATACCATAATACTTTCATAATACTATAATACTTCCATAGTATAGTATAGTGCTCCGTACATGACTAAACTGAGTCGACCGCCCCTTGGCCTCTCCGACACGGCTGGACGGCACAACGGCCGCCGAGGTACAGCGGGCTCCAGGCCGTGACGCACCGCTGTGCCCGCACGGCCTACCTGCCGGGGGCCCGGCCCGAGCGAGCGCCTGCGAGGTAGGCAGGCTCCAGGCCGTGACGCACCGCTGTGCCCGCACGGCCTACCTGCCGGGGGCCCGGCCCGGCCCGGCACCGGCCTGCAGCTCCAGCCTCCGGCGGCGACACCACCCGAATCGACTAGAATCGCCAGGAGCGTCTCGACGGCTGACGCCCCAGCTCACGGCATCGTCTGCGCCGGTAATCACCGCAATTGGATTTACACGCGGCAACAGGCGCGGAGCTAATTTGCTTCCAGATTGGAGGCGCGGCTGTCACCTGCCGACGCCCGCCGTGCCATCGCCCCTCTCACTCGCGCCACAACACGTCTATACCAACACGCTGCGGCCGCTATCTCCCTCGCTCTCCCGCTCCGCGACATCCAATTTGCCCTCAAACAAGTAGTGAAGTCGATGCGGACGCTGTGGCTGCTGGCGACGCGGCAGAGGCTGCCGGGCCGAGCCGGGGGCGGCATCTGCTGACAATAACTGAACGAGCCTGAATTAAGGGGGAGCAGGGGGGGGGGGAGGGGGGGGGGGGGTAGGCGTAGTGTTCGGGCTTTCAGGCAGCAAGGAAAGTCCCAAATTTAAAAGCCCCCTCTCCCCGCCTCGGCATCCCTCTCATGCAAGCAGAGTCGGGAGGGGGGGGGAGGGGGGGATTGCCTCTTCCCGGGGCGCCAAAGTGTGAAGTAGGCACGTACGGAGGAATGGCGGACGGGGACGGGGGGTGCGATCGGGAAACGTGCCGCCGGCGCGGCTTCAACACGACGCACTGTTTGCCTGGACGTGTCGAAAGTGGCTCCGGGCACGCATGCAGTACATTTACATTCGCCCGCCTTTTTTTTTTTTTTTTTTTTTTTTTTGAATAAATATGTCGGAGAAAAAAATTGAGCTCGGAGTGTGGAGAATAATCGGATCCTGCGCACTTCACTTGACTTCACTTGGAACTCTCGTGGCCGCTGGCAGCCCCTGGCGGCCCCTGGCGGCCCCTAGCGGCCCTAGGTGTCCGCTGACCTGCCGGGTCTGCGCCTCGACTCCCAGGGGGCTCGGCTCGGCTCGGCACTCCCCTCCTCTGCTTGCGTCTCTTGAATATAATTCTTTCGAACGGAACGGAAACATCGGCTTTTACGTTTCGGAGCCCGGCCGCTGTGCGCACGTCCTTTGGCGGCTCCAGTTCATAAATATGTAGGGACGAGACGGTGGCGGACTGCCCGGGGCGGGCCGGGACGTCTTATTGCCCCAGATCGGCCACCTGGACCAGGGCCCCAGGGCCCCGCGGGGCGGGGAGGGGGGGGGGGGGGGGGGTAAGGCTGCACTCTCATTCCTACTTTTGTCCGCCGCTGACTGCGGGTATGGTTCCCGTCGCTTGGCTTGGATGATCGCCAGGGGGTCGGCGGGGTGGGTAATGTCTGGTGTGGAAGGCGCTTGGAAACATCGAAACATTCGCTTTTGAGCAAGAACCAAACTCCTTGATTTCTTTGCTTCACAATAAGAACCTAGAAAAGGATTGTTCTGCGTTGGCCGCTGCTGCTGGCTGCTGGTTACTTCCCAACCCCTCGCAGTTCCTGAGACTCGCCGCGCCCCACCGCAGGCTGGCCAGATGTGCCCCGGGGCGGCACTCCCCTCTCTTAGAAAACATCTCTCTCTCTCTCTCTTTCTCTCTCTCTCCATCTATCTATCAATCTATCGATCCATCTATCCTGTCCAGGCACTTGCCCTGTTGCGGCTGTAGGTCACCCGGCCCCGATAAATCGCAACATTTGCAATTTTAATTTTCTTCAAGTTTACGTTTCACCCATGAGTGCACAGGTACAAATAAATTCGCGTTGACCTGCAGGGGTGGTGGAGCAGGCACGGCGTTGGTGTAAAGGCGAAGCAGCCTCCCCGGCGGCAAACCTAAGTCCAGAGGGGGAGGCGGCGAGCAGCAGCGAGTCCGAGGAGAGTCGAGAAAAGTCTGGTGTGCTCCGGCTCTCCGTCCCTCCGTGCCCCGCCCCGCCCCGCCCGGCCGGGCAGATGACTCACAGCACAACAGTCCGGAGCGTGGCCGCAATGGCGCCCATGGCATGGCCTCATGGCCCCATGGCGGGCCTTCGCGGGCAATCCGAGGCGCTAGACAAGACTCATTTCACTCCCGGCCATGAGCACTCGTGTCAGGGTCGAGTTACACTGTCGGAAGGAGAGGCGGGCGCGGCTGCCGACACTGGGGGTGCCCGCCAACGCTATATAGCGAGGGGTCCCTCACTCGTGATGCAAGCGTTCCATGATTTGAAATTAAAATTTGATATTTTGATTTATTCCTGATTTCTTCTTTATGATTCTTCCTAATTCTTCCAATTTTTGCTGAAATTTTCTGATCTTTTTGTCTGACTTGTTTTTTTTAGAGCGCACATTGATTATTTTTTGTGTGATGGACCCCTTGCTGTATAGGCTTCGTGAATTGTTTGACACAATCGGATTACGTAATTATTGAATGTCCCGGACTTGTCGCGTGACCCCTTCACTGGGCCAGTGTCAAGGGCCTCCGCAGCCGCAGGCCGGCTCCCATGGCACGGCCCCTCCCCTCCCACCAGCCCGCGCGGCCAGGGATTCCAGAAGAGTCTCTCTCTCTCTCTCTCTCTCTCTCTCTCTCTCTCTCTCTCTCTCTCTCTCTCTCTCTCTCTCCCTCTGTTCTTCGCGAGAGTGTACTCGCAAGGAAGACAGTCATGTGCACACTGATCCAGAGGACATACGACTGACGTCCCTGGAGCGGCGTGGGGATTAGGGGATGGAGGTAGAGAGGGGGGGAGTTATGGAGACGGTAAAGACGGAAGCACTGGAGGACCGGGTAGGGGAGGGGTAGTAGGGGTGGCAGCGGCTCACTTGCAGCGGGGGCGTCGGGGGCCGCGGGGGCCGGCTGTGGCTGGCACTGCTGGGGGGCCGCTGGTGTTGGCGGTGTCTTTATGTACCCGAGCCCGAGATCCTCCCACGACGACTGTACTCTGTCCCCGGAGCCGAGTCGCCCTGCATTCCTCTCCATTAGGGTTTCTGTGTGCTGTTTCTTCCACTCAGCCCCCCCCCCCTTTCCCCGCACTCTTGTGTGACGCGCGTTCTCCGTTCAACTTAATCGCTTCTGGGCGTGTCACGCGGGGATTTCACTCTGGCGTCTGAGCAGGGGTCGAAGAGAGCACATGCTTCCTCTCTCTCCCCTCCACAACTGAGGCGCACACACGCACGCGTGCGCTCTCTCTCTCTCTCTCTCTCTCTCTCTCTCTCTCTCTCTCTCTCTCTCTCTCTCTCTCTCTCTCTCTCTCTCTCTCTCTCCTCCCTCCCTCTCTCTCCATACACACAATCCCAGCTTAGTGCTCTGTCTTCCTTCCACTCGTGGAGCAGTACCCCCCCATAGTTGGCCTCGTTAGAAAGGCCAATAGGGGCGACGCGAGCGTAGCGAGGGCTGTGGGGCCGAGGTGTGCACCCCGGCACCCCACTCTGACAGCAATGTAACTAAAGGGCTAGGAGCGGTCCGCACAGAAATCTGCCATGGTAAATGAACGAGTACGAAGCGTGCAAAAAACACAACCAACGGGACTCACACGAACCAGTCATCATCGAACCATCAACATACCAGCTAGGATATGCGAAACGTTTCGTGGTCAAATGCCGAATACGGTTTTGCTCATCATCTGTGCGATTCGCAAGTCCCATTTCAGCGTCGTAATTCCCTCTGATTGGTTATAATTGGAAAATGGCGGTGTTCGAACCCCGCACCCGCGCCCTAGCTCCCCACCAGCACGCAGCTTAGCCATCCATTAGGCCCGGCTAGGCCCGGCCCCCGTCTGACAGGACTCCCGCCTGGCTAGGCGGCCTGAGGACGACGTGAGCCCCGGTCAGCACCCTCCCCTTCTCTCAGAAAACCCCGCGCCTTTTTATTTCATTACCTTGGCGACCGTCGAAAAAAACTCCTCCGGAATTAAAAACTCGTTTCTTTGTGCGCCACACGCTGTTAAAGCGACGGGGGAAAGCTTGATTCAATCTGCAGCCAGGTGCAGACTTTGGCCCATAATTTTAGCGTTTCTTCCATATTCCATTTTTGTTTTTCTGTTTAGGTAGTCGTTCCCGTCGCCAGAGCGCAGTGCGTCTGAACACTGGGCCACCCCACCCAGGCTGCAGCTGTGCAGAAGCGTTTTCAAGTGTGATTATCCCCCAACCCCCGGCCTCTTTCGCACGCACGCACGCAAACGCACATGACCTTTTCGATGGTCGCATAAACCCTAACGGCCCAACCATCCCCTTCCCGGGCGCATGTGATGCACCCTCCACAGCGTTTGCGTTATGGCTCCCGGCTCCATCACTGCGTACCGTTACTGGGTTTCTATGGAAACGTTCTCACACCGGGAACGGCCGAATAATGCGAAATATCAATGTGGAGAGGCGCGACCCCACCCCCCAGGAACTCACACAATCAGAATCAAAAGGGCTGTTTCATTGTGTTTAAAATAATAAAAAAAAAACTTTTTTATGGACGTAATTAAAGATATGGGGTGTAATTTGCGGGGAGAAAGAAATAAAAAGGTAATTGGGACGAGGGAACGGAAATTAATTTCTTGGCGGTGTTTTTTTGCACAAACACGACGTAATTTTGGTGTGTTTCGTTTCCTTTTTGTGTGGTCCTGGAGAGGGGGCACAGTACAACTCGATGGCCCCGGCACAGGCCCGGCACAGGCGCAGCGAATCCTTGGTACTCACTTTGAAGTTTCCTCGGAGGGCGAGCGGTCAACAAGTGGTGCGCACAGGAGGCCGCGGGGAGAGGCGGCGGGAGCGGGCGGGGGCGGGCGGGGGTGGGGGGCGGGGCCGAGTCGGGGTGGCACGCGTGCCGTGTCGTGCCGTGGCGTGTCGTGGCGGTCCGAAAGCCTTGTGCGTCCGTCGCGGTTCGCTGCCGGCACCACACTGCCCTATCCCCGTCCCCGCAGCCCTCCGGGAGCAGAGCCGCGGCGTCGCCCCGCGCCCCGCCGCGCCCCGCCGCGCCCCGCCACGCCCCACCACGCCCCGCCACGCCGCGACGCCGGTACTACATGGACGCCCCCGGAGGGTGGGGGGTGGGGGAGGGCGTCGGGCCCCTCCTCTGCAGACCACAGCCACCTGTGTCCGCGGCCCTTTCACTTACTAACGTAACGAATCTCAAACGGCTCCGCAGGTTGTATTTTTTAATTATTTCATTTGGAGGGGGCAGGAGGGAGGGGGAGTTTTGGTGACCACCCTGTCCACCTTCCGACCCTCCCCCTCCCCCCACTGCCCCCACTGCCGGCGGGAAAGGCTCATACTGTACTGTGTTCGATGGCACCCCATAAAGCTTGAGGTGGCTAGGTGTGTGTTGGGTGAGGCGCTGCTGCAGTGCTGCTCGGTGGTTGGCAGCCCGGCCGGTGCAGTTCGCCGCCCAACACGGCCCCGGCACGGCCCCGGCACGGCCCCGGCACGGCCCGCCACGGCCCCGCCACGGCCCCGCCACGGACTGGCGTCATTCGCTCGCCGTCACTGACGCGGTTTTCAATTGGGAGGTCCCGGCCCCGCGCCGCCCCCCGCGCCGCCCCCCGCGCCGCCCCCCGCACCGCCCCCCGCGCCGCCCCCCGCGCCGCCGCGCCCCGCGTCGCACTTCGCTTGCTCCGCTTGCTCCGCTCACACTGCCCTAATTGGTGGCACCACAACAGTCGGGGGGAACGCCTAGTCCAGAAGCGGGTCCCCCAAGGAGACCCCCGGCCCGTCCCGTCCCCACCGACTGATGAGTCCCCACCGAGTCCCCACACTCCCGACGTCCTCGTACATTCCTCCTCCTCCACTTCTCCCCTCTTCCACCTTGATTCTCCTCCTCCTTCTCCTGCATATTGCTTTTTCTTTCACTTTCCCCTCCCTCCTTTTTCTCCTCCCTGCCGGCGCCCAACAAACGCCCGCTCGCCCGCAAATCTAATTTCGCACAATTCCAACCCAACACGCGTCGTTCTGCTGGAGTCGCTCTGTGCGCTGCCGTCCTTCTCACCCCTGAGCCTGCGCTTGCCGCCGCAGCAGCCGCCGCAGCCGCTGCAGCCAACGCCACCACTACCACCACCACCACTTCCACCACAACCAAGTCTTCAACAGCGTGTCCGGCCGGTTCGGACCACCAAAAGCACTGCACTCTGAAACTTGCATTACCGCCCGAGCATCAAACTACGCGCGGCGTGATTTCTCATACCGCGCACGGTTCCGTACTTTTCTGTACTTCTCACCTCCAGTCCCGCGGAATACCCTACTATTATGCCGCCGTTTCTCGTAGAAAGCCCCTTTTTTTTCTTCTTCCATTTATTACAGCTACAAGTGTTATCGCCGTCGGCGCGCTGTTCTGCTGGTGGTGATCACTTTTCTGCCATTACCGAATTGGCGTGATATGGTGAAAGCGTTGCGGTCACCAGCTGGCGATACTACCCTCCCCCTCCCCCCTCTCACTCTCTCCCTCCACCTCCACCTCCTCTCGCTCTCTCTATATCTCTCTATCAATCGCACAATCGCCAACCGAGTCGCCCAGCGCGCGGAGTAGAGCCGAGGGACTGTCTGCACAAGAAAGCTCCCGTTAGCGCGAGGTATGGCCAGCAGCGTGCGTCGGTGGCGTGGCTGTGTGCTTGTGTCCCACGTGGCCGTGCCGTGCCGTGCCGTGCCGTGCCGTGCCGTGCCGTGCCGTGCCGTGCCGTGCCGTGCCGTGCCGTGCCGTGCCGTGCCGTGCCGTGCCGTGCCGTGCCGTGCCGTGCCGTGCCGTGCCGTGCCGTGCCGTGCCGTGCCGTGCCGTGCCGTGCCGTGCCGTGCCGTGCCGTGCCGTGCCGTGCCGTGCCGTGCCGTGCCGTGCCGTGCCGCGCCCTCCGCGCCCTCCGCGCCCTGTTTTGGCATTCCCAGGCCGACCCCGCCCGGCCCGGGGCAAGGTCGATGGTCCTCGCGCATGTGTTTGATGATGCCTTTTCGAGAACATTTATTGCCCGGACGTGCGAGCCGTTGGATGGCCAGGCCGGTTACGGAAGGGACAGGGATGGGCGAGGGGTGGGATAAAAAGGTGTCTGTAGGCGTCCCATGCTTATTTTTGTAACATTTATTTTTTTCAACGAATTCTCAAAAATTCTGCATGCTTGATCCAAAGCCGCGTTCTTGCCAAATGCGTGACCTGCGATTGGCAGTGACCTGACGGGGAGGTGCTGGACACGGCGCGGGCGGCTGAGCCAGTATTGCCGCCATGGGCCGCCGAGGAAGTGGGATGGAACGGTCAACACGCCGCACCGCCGCACCGCCGCACGCGTTGGCGGGGACGGAAAAAGGCCTTCCGTCACGTTCCGCTCCCGATTTCTCATCCCTCCTTCGCCTTCCCTCGGCCGCGTCATGGACGCACAAGACAAACAACAATTGCATCGCGCGCGGCATGGCGGCATGGCGGCATGGAGAAGAGGCGACAAAACAGACGATAACGGTGCGATGGCGCGATGGCGGAGGCCAGCGGGGGCTCGGCGTGACATGGCCGCGGCACGGCCGCGCCGCCATCTGCACGTGTGCTCCTGGACCTGGACGTGAGCATCGACATGACGGACGCGCCGCGCGCTCTGTCCGCCCCGGCAGCTCCGGCCCGCCTGACTCCTGGCGCCCCGGTCCGAGCGCCTGCGGGTGCCGGGGTAGGCCAGCCCGCACGACACGCGTGCATCCAGAGGTGGGGGCTGCCTACCCAGCAGGCGCCGTGCCGTGTACGCCAAGACTACAGCCATAAAAAGAGATGTTATTTTTTTTATTTTATTTTTCCTTTTCAAAATGCAGATACTGGTGTTACCAGTCTAATGCCCAGTCACTTACTGTGTTCGCTAGGCAAGAAAAGACCCACCGCCCGCGGTGTCGTACGATATCTCCTGAAATGCAAATTGGTGTGCGAAGTAAACAACACGCTTGTGCACATGTGGCCCTCCCCTCCCCGCCCTGTCCCGCCCTGCCCCAGCCCAGGCCCATCCGAGGCCGGTGCTTTCGCGGAGGTTATCTTCGCCTTTTGTTCGGGAGCCATAGGAAGGCGGATCAAAGATCCCCCCCCCCCCCGCAGTGAAGCACTCGAAACGCTTTCCGCTGGAACAATAATAAACAGAGCAGACTGACGATGATTATATCGTCCGGACTATATTGTGAGGAAACGGCGGGGAATCACAGGCGACACGTCAGTGCAAGCCGGGGTTTATTTGCCAACTGGGAGCGTCGAACAGTGTTGTCAAGGAGACCGCGAACAAGGGGGCGCCGGCCGGTACCGGCGCTTTACTGCCAACCTTAGGGCTACGCATTTCCCCACACTTCCCCCCCTCACGAAAGAAAGGCTGCACGATAACCCAGGAATAGACCACCCCCATTCAGGCCACATCATTGAAGCCATGTGCCACCGCAGAGCGACACATCGCAAGAATGATGTGTGATCCGGAAAACCTGGGTAAAACCGTGATCAGTGGCACTACGGTCGTGAGATCGCTTTTGCGAGTCTGTCCTTGTCGCGCAGGGATGTGTTGAGGGCGCGCTCCCGCACGTCCTCATGCAGGTCGCGGAGTTGGTCCCGCAGCCAGGTCGGGTAGTGGAGGTGGCTGGGGATGTTCGGAGCGTGGGGCGGATGTCCCTGGACGAGGGACGGCGGCAGGGGCCACCCGGAGACTGGGTAGCACCAGGGGAACCTGTAAATCCCAGTCATCAGCTTTCTGGTTTACAAAGAGCGAAACCTGAGTCACAACTGAGCTCTCTTGCTCTCTGCAATGAGGGCTTCCAGAGGATGGGGCAGCTCTCCAGGACGAGATGTGGTGACGGCCTTGGCGTTGCTGACAGGCGCCAAACTTCGCACAGCCAGCTGCAGCACGCACTGGCCTTGCCGCAGGACACGTGGCCGCTTTGCAGCGTTCCACACGCGGACGACGATGCGCCCGTCATTGGCGGCCAGCAGCGAACTTTGTACTTCGAGACCTGGAGGGAGTGTCACCTTCTGCACTGCACACTGCGTACCAGTCACGGTGCGAACGTCGGTGAGATTGGGCCGAACGTCCGTTGAAGGCTGCGACCGTTGCGGGGGAACCCTCATCCCCGACTGCCCTCCGGCTAGGGTCAAGAGTGCAACCGAAACATCGGGTTGTGGAACCCCGCTCCCCCCGCTCCTCGGGCCCTTGAGGGTTAGGGGTAGCAAGAGAAACACAGACACCGTTGCTTATGATGTCACACCCTTTCACCGACACGGCCACGTCGATTCTCTCTCCAGCCGGAACAGGAACCGTCTCCGCCGCGACGACGCGCATGCTGACGGGTTGCAGCAGCACGGGAGCAGTCACTCGTGTCATCTGGACCATCTGCCCGTTGCGCAGCCGAAGTCTGTCGGCGTCGACGTCGAAGGTGCGGACGTGGGCGGCTACGAAGTCTGCTCCTAGTAGACAGCCGTCGTGAGTGTCGGCCTCGAAGACGTACACTTGCACAGTAGGTCCGCCGAGAGAGATGGAGACTTCGCGGGGGCCGAGGAGGGTGCTGGAGGCAGTCGAGTTAGCAAAGGCACCGCGGCAGCGCAGCGCAGACGGAGGCAACGGCACAGTTGTCAAAAAGCCCTTTTTGAGGATGGTCACGGCTGCGCCCGGGTCGAAAACCACGCGGCATGGCTTACCGCAGATAGTCCCTTCAATGTGCCAAGTTACTTGGACCGGTGGCTTGGGGGGCGAGGACTGCACTCGTTCGGGTTGGGCCGGGGAGGATGAAGTTGAAGAGGTAGCCGCGACCGTGCCCACCGGCGCGACTACTTGGTGTTTCCCGCCCTTTTGTTGTCGTGGTCCCGACGCGGGCTGTCTCTGCGGCGACGGGGGCTGTCTCCGCGGCGGCCGGGGCTGCGGCTGCGCTCGCGGCGGCGCTCGCCGCGGTCGCAGGGCGCATTGTTAGGGCGCCGCGCCGCAGGGTCGGGACAGTCGCGTGCAAAATGACCCGGCCTGTGACACTCATAGCACAGCTTCTCTGCAGGCTTCTCCAGGGCCCGGGCGAGGCCAGCCAGCTTGTCGACGAGCTCCTTCAGCTGCTTGGAGACTGCGTCGACTGGGGCGGCAGCGGTGGCGGCACGCTGCACAGCGACGTCGGGGGTCATGGCGCCGGAACCGGAGATGGCAGCGGCGTCCGGCTGGTCGGGGGTCACCGCCGACGAAGAGGCACCTGCAACCTGGTTGACTTGGAGGCGGGGTCGCTTACCAGCTGGTTGGTCCTCCTCAACGGCGGTCTCTACATGCAGCGCGTCGGAGAGGGCCTCGGTGAAGGAGGCAGGGCGGCGCAGGCGCAGCTGCTTCTTCACCTCGGCGTTGGCCAACCCGCCGATGAACGCCTTGCGGGCGGTGGTTTGCAGCATCTGCTCCGGCCAAGTGGGGTAGGCCGTGCGGGCCAGACGCAGGACATCGGTGGCGTAGTCTCGCAGGGGCTCGTCGGCGCGCTGCTTGCGCCGCTCCAACTCGGCCTCGGCGAGCTCCGTCTCGTTGTCGGGACGGTAGTGCTCCGCCAGGCGGGCGCACAGGGCGGTGTAGCTCAGGTAGCTTCCGCGGGGCAGCGTCTGCACCAGGTTGGCGGCCTGGCCCTCGAGCGAGCACAGGAGACGACGCCCCTTCTCCTCCAGAGACCAGTTCCCCTCCGTGGCGGCGCTTTCAAATTGGGCAAGGAAAACACCCCACGCTCGACTACCATCAAACCTTGGGCATTGCACCCGCTCACCAGATCGGCGAAACGACAGGGCTGCCGGGAGGGCGGTCATGGTGTCGGAGACGCGCTCGACGAGGCTGGCGGTGTGGGTCTGCAGGGCCTCGCTGCTCTGCACCCAAGTCCGAAGGATGCCCTCCATCCTCTCTTCTCGCTCCTGGTCTCTCTCTTCACGTTCCCGGCGCTCCCGTCTCTCCCGTTCTTCTCTGCGCGGCATGGCTCACGGTTCACTATCCCACTTCTGATTGTGAGGAAACGGCGGGGAATCACAGGCGACACGTCAGTGCAAGCCGGGGTTTATTTGCCAACTGGGAGCGTCGAACAGTGTTGTCAAGGAGACCGCGAACAAGGGGGCGCCGGCCGGTACCGGCGCTTTACTGCCAACCTTAGGGCTACGCATTTCCCCACAATATGATTAATTTCTCGACCTATTACACCAACTGGCGGAAATCTCGCACAGTCACCAAGTAAGGGTTTTTCTTTTGTTTTCGTGTTTCAGGCATATTCGTCATATTAGACTCTAGGTATCAAATGACCACGCAACACACTTGTTTTCATTTTCTTTTTCGCGTCGTAGTTGTTTTTGACAATAAACTTGAGCCTGGCGATGCGTCGAATCGTCTTGCAGTGGGGTAGGAGAGGGGAGGGGAACCCAAAGCCACCGAAATGCAAAGTGGCCCGGGGCCGGCTGGCCGGGTCAGTGACGGTACTAGTGAGGTAGTGCCGGCCGGTGTGCGGCGGCCGGGGGCGGCCGGGGGCGGCCGGGGGCGGCCGGGGGCGGCATCCAGGACACATGCCTCGCCACATGCAGTCTCGGGAACGGCGGAGGTAAAGCCCAGCCCCCGGCCGGCAGCCAAGCGAGTGGCACACGCGGACGAAGCCAGCACGTCGGAAAAAAAGGGAGAGAGGGAGCAAGAAAGAAAAGGCTGACTGACGCTGTCTTTCTTAGTCCATGCCTGTGTACCTGGCACTTGTCCCGCCCTACCTCCCTGCAGATATGCGCGAATGATATACGGTTCTGTGCATGCGGCAGGTACGTGCATAATTTTCTGCTTTTCTGGTATGACTACATAACAAACTATAGTTCCGCAAACTACAGTTTTTCTGAAGTTTGAATGCAGTTACAGTGAAGTCAGCGAAGTCAACTACAGTTTGTCCGTAATAACTGTACGTTTTCTGCACTAAAACTGTAGTTTTCTGTACTAAAACTGTAGTTTTCTATTTAAAAAAAACTACAGTTTTACCGCGGATTCCTGATCACTTTACACTGAAGTTCCTTCGTATTACGCACAAATGATGCATGCTTGTGCATAATATTTAGCATATTATTACCAAGCAGCATTGTGCCCCTCCCCTGCCCCCGCCTTCACGGTTTCCTCGCTGTGCCGCGGGTCGCCCCGTCACACGACATCAACGCCTTCGCTTGAATCATTTTTGCGCAACCGCCGCGCGCCTATCGCGACCACGTTGAAGGCAACGGAGTCACGGAGTGAGTGCGCAGCCCCAAAACGTGTCTAGGGGAGGGGAAAAAAGAGGGGGAGGGGGTGTCTTTCCTTCCCGACAGTGAAGTCAGAGCAGGCAGAGGCGCATTAATGCCATTGCCAGTGCACGAGTAAACGATCCCACGCGATCAGCGGCGCCACGCGGCGCAACTGTATATGAGGCGTCTACAATTGTAACAAACTTGTTGCAGTTGTGTCGCGCTCGCCCCGCCGGTCCTGGTTAGGTTAAGGCCGCGGCCAAAGGCCAGAAGCCAGAAAAAGAAGAACGACGTCTCTGAATGGGAAAATTATGAGTCGCTAGTCGCTATGCCGCTGCGATGTTTTCACCACTTGCGACTGTTGATCACCTGTTTACCGGCAGCAGTAGTGACGAGAGGCCCAGGCACAGCAAGGTCACACACTCACATACAAACCATCGAATTAGTAATGCACCTGTGGGCCCGCTGAGTTCATTCACGGGCCGTGCCGCTTCACACATTTGTCGAGGGCTCGGACGTATTGGCGGCCCCCCGAAACCGTACTCTGCCTTCGGCAAAGGAGGGAAAAAATAATTCCAGCGCTGCTCGTTAACCGACCAACGACTGTCTGTAAGCAACATGACGCCGGAACGTTTCGAGAACGTTCGTTTTGGGGAAAAAAAGGTCGTAAATTATAGGAAAAATTTCCACAAGTCACAAAATGCAATTAAAAAAATATTTATTTTACGCACAGTTGTAAAGTTAAAATAAAACTTTTTAAAAAAAAGCTCAAAAGTTGACAATTTGAAATTTCAAAAACGTCCAAAGACCGTCACTGTGTACTGGCTGCTACGAATATATTCCCTAATTAATCTGTCAATATCTTGGCGGGCGTCCGCGACTCGGCGTTCGCCACGCGGCGGCAGGGCGCCCCCAGTGGACGCCGACAGCGAAGCGAGCAGCGAGCTCCCGGATACGCGCGAAGAGCGCCACGGCGGCGCCTTCGTCGTCGTGGTACGCAGTTACAGCACCGTCTGGGCGCCCCAGTCTACGCCCCGTATTCCGTATTGCCGCCCCCCGTGGGGCGCAGGTTACCCCGTCGGGGCGTAACCCCTGCGGGGCGCAGTTCAGACCCCGTGAGGCCGCCTCCGGCGCCCTGTTTTGCTGGTCCTACCGGGCGCATGAGCATGTAAAACCCCTGAGGGGCGCCGGTAGCGCCTCTCCGGGGCATTTCAGGGGGGGGGGGGGGCGATGCCCCCCGTGCCCCCCCCCCCCCCCCCCCCCCCCCCCCCCCAGTTCCGGCGCCCATGGTAAGAAAATCAACAACTGCTTATTATCGCTCATTACACTTTGGCAATGAAAGTTTAAGACCATCGAATCGGATATTCAAAGTGGCGACCCGCCACACACCGAGCGTCACGCGGCCAATTGGGGCAACGACGCCCCTAACTGCACCCTCAATTCTGTACACTTGACTCCGGGATTTAAGCAAATCAAAGGTGCTTGGTACGAGTAATATTGCCTTATACATACGGGTTTTGGACAATACTGTAGAATTTCTCAGAAGAGTTACAAAGAATAGAAACAGGACCGTTACCGGCGACCGGGGTAGGCAACCCGCATAACAAACGCCTGAATGTAGCAAACGACCAAGGTCGCTGCAGGGAGCACTTCGCTGCACTCGGCCTGAATAAGGGAGGGACAGACCAAAAATATATTTGCTCGTGCACCTAAAATACAAATCCGAAGGGGACTGCGATTCGTCGCTCGCCGACGCTTGCGGTAGCGGTGGCGGTGCGGTGGCGGTGCGGTAGCGGTGCGGTAGCGGTGCGGTGGCGGTGCGGTAGCGGTGCGGTAGCGGTGCGGTGGCGGTGCGGTAGCGGTGCGGTCCCGGTCAGTCCGCGCCGCGGTCTCAGGCCGAGCCGCCGATCCGATCTAAGTAAGCCTTGGCAATGGCAGAGCCGGGCGATCGCGGGTCAGCGGGCCAACAGAATGTGACGACTGCGAGGAAGGAAGACAAAAAAAAACACAAATTTTAAAAATGAAAAAAAGAACATACCAAAGATAAGAAAAAGAAACACGTCGGCGCGAAACTTTGTAATCCGACACAAAAGTTACGGCATGTCGAGATGATTGGTCGATAGTGATTGAGATGTGCGCGGGTGGACCTCGCGCGCCGACCGGGTGGGTTCTCGAATGAACATTATTCGCTGAGGCAACGCGGCGTGCAAACACACGCTGCCTTCTCCCCAGTCAACACTATTTTAGCGTGGCGTTTTGCAGCACGGAAAGCCGTTTAGGCAAAAGGGCAGTGCATTAACGACGACCGTTATGAAAGCAATGAAGCGATCAGAAGCTGGTCATCAGAAATATCTCATCAGAGTCGTCTCTGACACCTTTCCGGCACCACTGATAACTTCTTTCCTCGTAACCATCTCTTTCTGACTGAGTTCTGATGTCTGTGGTTCTGTTTCTGAGAACTGTCTTCCGATATACAGTTCTCATTTCTACTTTCCTCGGACGAAGTGTTGTCTTCAAAATCGACTTTCGGGAGGGTCAAAACTGCGTCCAAGCCGATTTTGAAGTCAAAATTGACCTATCTCTCAAAGCGTCCAAAACCTGGTTAGATATAGGCAAAAACCAAAAATATTAAAAGCAGCCTACATCAATCACCCAAAGATGCATCGCACCAAATTTCAACTTGATAACTTCAAAATTATGGAAGATAATATGGCCATCGAAATTCGAGATTGAAAATTAAGCAGAAGTTTCAGATGGTCTGATACATTCCCTTGATGAATTTACGGATCATCAGAAAAACTTAGAAATCCTGATAATTTTTTTCTAGCAACTCGATTTTATTACAAAAACACACAAATCACGAAAAAAAATCAGAAATAGAGAAATTTTTACACCAGTGCAGCTTGAGCACTGGCTTGCATAAGAGCAGAGCAGATGTGATCGGGGGAACTGAACTCCGTCGCCCACCGCCACCGCCGCCGCACCCGCCAGTGTCACGTGCCCGATGGCTGACGGCGTACGCTTCTCGGAATGCATTTAAAAATCAGGGCGTCAGTGGTCAGTCGGCGCTGCTAGCCGCCCCTTGTTGGTTTATTGTTCTAGAGTTTGTGGATTCCAGAGGATACGAAAAGAAATGGAGCCAAAATGGAGCACGGGTTCACAGGAAGTGTTTTAATTGTTGTTCTTTGATGTACAGGAAATATACACAGTGATAAACTTAACACCTTGGGAAGTTGTTATTGCCACGATATGGCGCCAGTTATTTCAAATTGTATTTTGCATTTCTAGGGAGGGTTATAATTTCGACACTCCGTGCCGTGGCGTCTCCCTTGTCGATGGGACCGGCGCGGGGGTGGGGTAGGGCCGGCGGGGCGGGGCTGCTTACTGCACCGCCAAAGGCACAGCCAGCCCAGCACAGCCAGGCCCAGAGACTCGGGCCTAGGATAACCTAGGGTAACCAAGGGTAACCCGGCCCTGTCCTAGCCGAACCGACGGCCAGTGGCCACAACCAACCGATCGCCGAAGAGGGGAGGGGTAGGGGAGATTGGTCAAGCAGATGCATTTCATCACGGTTTGCCCGCGTTCCTCATCCCCAGCCACGAATCGAAGACAAAACGAACTTCAATTTACTCACCCCCGCAAGCCTCGCCCGAGGTGCCTCGCCTCCGCTTCCCAGTTCGCACCGCAAAAACTGATGGCTGAAGATTCGCGTTCACCGTTGGCTATCGTCCGGCAATCAAGATGGTTGTTTCTAGTTCGCCCCCATTCCGTCTCCTTTTTGTTAAGTGCGAGAAAGAAAAGTACAAAGTGGAGTCGTTCTTATCTCTATTTCGTCTTTGTTTCGTCGCTTTTGTGGCTCACATACGACAGACAAAATAAAGGAGCGGATGTTCTAGTGGGGTGTCGCGGTGGCCGCCTCTGGCCGCGCCTTCGGCACGCCCACTCTTGCTTGTCCGTTCCGTGTCACCGGGCTTCTTATCGTAGTTCTAGTCGTTTGTTACGCCCTACCCTAACCGCCGGCCGTCAGCCAACTCCCGCGAGTCAAGCGCCCCCCGGCCACGCAGCGCCGCGGGGCGTTGGTGCATGTTTGGATTCCGGTTCAGGAACATTAACATCGTCATGATCACGACACTTGTTTTCCCAGCGCCTCCTCCTCCTGTTGACTCCTCTACTAGTATTTCCATCTCCTTTTCTTCCTATCTATGGGATAGGAATGGGCCGCGGTGCCCCTCCCACCTCCCACGCTCGACGCTGACGGCCTGGGTGACGTGGTTCGGGTAGCGTGCCCTGTCGTGCCGTGCCTGAGCCACACGTACGGCACGCTAGCCACAATCGCGGACGCAAGCCTCGGACTTCCCCTTACCCTTCCTTACCCGCGCCTTCGAATCGAAACGACCCGAAGCGACCCCGTCCGCCGAGCGCGGAGCCGAGCGCTAGTCAGTTGTGTTCTGAACGCACCCAGCTCAACACCCAAACATCGCTCGGCGGCAAGACGAACCCAATCCAAAGTTGCCGTCCCGTCCGGCTTAGTGTTCGCAGTGCCCTTCTCCTTTCCGTTTTTCCCGTGCTGTGGTAGTTTCTCCTGGGCAACGGACGCGAGCAGCATTGTGCGTGTTTCGAGTTGATGAAGGCACTTCATTTTTGGGGTGAAAATGAGGATTCTGAGGATTTAAAAGTTGCGCCCGAAGTGATAGTGTGGTGGTATACATTGCCGGACCGGAGTAAACAACACATGTATGTGTCTCGACATGGTTCGCTCGCGCTTACATCAACTGGCTTTGAGACCTAAGGTAAAGTTTCTACCTTTGTAGCTCTACTGATTTGTATCTTTTTTTCTTTCTGCGATATCATTTTCGGCATGTCACTTCCATTTTACCCATGTTTTAATCAAAATCCAGCTGATCTAACCTTTCCAGACGTGCACGGAGAGGGCTCGTTTTTAGTGATTCTGCCCGAACAAAATTATGTCTGGTGTACTTTGCTGAATTAAAATGTTTTGAGGAGCTATCAGTTATAGTTCGCAATTTGTTGGTGCATGTAATTTTGAATAATTATCACTGACATGTAAATTTTTGGACTGGCATTCAAATATTCACTTCTGACTGTGTAGACTGTTTTCCCTTATTATCTAGCATGTACAATAATCCTGGATAGTTTTGAGGTAGAGAAGGTGGGGGAAAATTCTGAATCATCATTTTATTTCTTAATGAATTTGTTTTATGAGCACTTATCTCCGCTCCAGTAAAATTTTACTTCTCTGGAGAAACTGTGTTGTAGACTAAAAATCCCTTTGACTTAAATGGTTTTATCAATAAGTCAATACTTCCATAAATTTTATTTTGCTGAGTTTTACATTCTAGTTCTTCATTCATTTGTCATTTTGGTAGCAGATACCTCTGAAAAGGTATTAGTTGCATTTATACCCTTCTAACAGTGACCTTAGGTCAAGGCTTGATTGGTATGTTGAAATATACCCATCCATTTGGCGAGTGTCAGGAACACATGGCGCAAGTTACCTTATCTATCTTTTTCTTTTATTGATCATTCTTATCCCTCTCAATCGTCTGATAACAAGATTCCACACACAGCTCTCATGTAAAATTTCAGTGGCATTCTCTGCTCCGCTTGATGGAGGTTTAGTTGTTTAAGTGTTAATCAAATGTCTTTTTATCCCCCTTCCAACAGCTTGTGACCCATCAGTTCCGTTGCATCCATTCAGAAGAAAAAAAATGGCAATCTGTAGCAGCTGCATCTGCTGCAGCAGCCACAACTGCTTGTGCCGCTGCACAAGAGAACCTCCAGCCCATGAACACATTCAAGGTAAACTCAAAACTGAATTTATTGATAACCAATAAATCATACTCTTGCAAATATTTTTTATCAGCTCTTGTGTAAATTGTACCAATAAACACATGAGGCAATTGATAAAATGATGATGTCATACAGATGGTCAGTCACATGGTATTTCCTAACAAGAGTGCTATTGCAACACAATTGCCAGAGCTGATAAATGATTTAAACAACAACAAAAATAAATAATTAAAAACAAGCTTTATTTTTCCTTTATTTTAATGATATTGTGTGTGGTATCATACATTGTTTTTATTTGGCTACTAATATGGTACTGAATTTTGAAATTTGTTAATTTCATGACAGTATGTAATGAGTATTGGACATATAGTCAGTCAGCTGTTGGATGTCATTAATAGTTTTACAGATAACTGTCTTCAGTCCTTCAAAAGGACATAACTGTCATCTTTGTTTAAAATTCTTCTCTACCTGAAGTGTTTAGTTTGTTCAGATTCTCTGTATACCCTTGCATGTTCTTACAAATACATATTTTTTTATTTTCTTAATTTAATTTTTTTAAATTTTCTAATTGCAGTTTTCGGATACCATAGTACGTTTGGCTGAACCTTATCAGTTGCAGCCTAAACCAGATGCAGCTGGGCTTCAATTTGGAAAATTATTTACTGATCATATGCTGAAGATTGAATACCACAAACGTCTGGGGGGCTGGCAGAAACCTGTCATTCTACCATTTGAGAACATTGTTCTGCACCCAGCTGCCAAAGTTTTACATTATGCTGTAGAGGTAATATTACCTTTGTCCTCTGTAATGACTGTAAATAGTGTCAGGGTATCATTGAAAATGTGTTATGTCTCTACTTTGTAGCTCTTTGAAGGCATGAAGGCATATCGTGGTGTAGATGGTCAAATAAGACTTTTCCGTCCAGATATGAACATGGAGAGGATGAATCGATCTGCTATTAGAGCAGGTTTGCCACCGTTTAGTGGGCCTGAGCTAATTAAATGTCTGTGTCGCCTTATCAGCGTTGACCAAGAGTGGGTTCCACATTCAGAATCATCAAGTCTGTATATCCGTCCCACACTCATTGGAATAGAAGTAAGTAAGACCTAGATCAAAATTTCACATTCTCTTCTACATGTCTTGATGTGTCTTAAAACCACTAATATGGCGGCTGCCTTTCCCGTCCTCTCTGCCCTGCCCCGCCCTTTCCTTTGTTCTCTCATACTGTCTACTGTCCTCTCCTTTGCTCTTTTGCCTGTGTGAATTGGTGGAAAGGAAGGGACTGCTTCTAAATATTCATTAGGGTCAGGTGACTGCCAAATTTAAACCTGTGGTTCCACAAATGACCACTGTAATTCGAAGTCGGTGTAAATTTATTCGGTGCCAAATGTCCTCGATAGTAGCTGTATAGTTTGTTCATATGTTCTCCTTTTGCTCGAAATTCTAGTTAGAGTGGGGAAGAATGAAAGAAAGATAAGTAGAACATTTTCCTCAATGTACCATTAATTATATTTCTATCACCTTTCCTTGCAGCCTTCGCTGGGCATTGCATGCACGGAATCTGCTCTACTCTATGCAATTCTGTCACCTGTGGGAGCCTACTTCTCATCAGGTTTTCAGCCAGTTACTCTGATGGCTGATCCGCAGTATACCAGAGCATTTCCTGGAGGATGTGGTGATCGCAAAATGGGCTCAAATTATGCTCCTACCATACATGTGCAGGTGTGTATGTGCGTTTAAAAATGTGTCCTTTAATTTATATCCTCACCCTTCTTATATCTGAAGGTCAATAATAAAAATTTGTGTAAATGTTGGCTGAATGCCAGTGGTGGATATTTATGTGATTTCTAATCCTTTTCATGTACCTTTTCTGTTATTTCAAAGCGGGAAGCAAACCAGCGGGGTTTCCAACAAGTCTTGTGGCTTTTTGGTGAAGAGGAACAGCTGACTGAAGTAGGAACCATGAATATATTCCTATTCTTTATTAATGACGCTGGAGGTAATTTTATTTTGTGCTTAGTTGTTCCTTTAATTTTATATTTATATTTACATCAGAGGTCATAACGTTACACATTTATGAGTCTTTTATAATTCATGTCAATTTAATCATTTTGCTCTTTACAGAACGTGAGCTTGTCACTCCTAACTTAGATGGATTAATTTTACCTGGTGTTACGCGCATGTCTATTTTAGAATTGACAAGAGGCTGGAATGAGTTTAAGGTTACGGAACGCAAGATAACAATGTCAGAAGTGATCCATTTAATGAATGAAAACAGGGTAAGTTTTTAGGGTTTTTTTTGCTGATCTACTGGTGTCTTGGGTTCAATATTTTAGTAAGATTTGTTGTTTTTCACATTTTTAGCTGTTGGAGATGTTTGGTGCTGGCACTGCCTGCATTGTCAGCCCGGTTGCTTCAATCCATTACAAAAATATGGTAATCAAATTTCCAGTCGAGGAACAAGAGAATCCTTTATATCGAAGATTAGAAAGGGCACTTACTTCAATTCAATATGGTCGAGTTGATCACCCTTGGGCTGTTACAATTTCTTAACTCTTTTGTATTCTAGAGCCAGTAAGTTTTTTTACTGGTTTCCTACATTATCTGTCATTGTCTACTTAGTGTTCAACGGTGGCACCTTCATTGTGTTACACATGCACTTCTTTTGAAAGTTGTGAAGTGGACTTTCTTTGGAAATTGTTCATTGGCTTGAAAATATTTCAATTTAAAGATTTCCAATTGTGTTTCTAGAGGGTCTATCTTAAAATCTTATTCTATATAGTTTTTTTTTATGTTCAAGGTTGTGACTACCATGTGCAGGAAACTCTTAGGGCTGTGTTTGTAGAAAATGCCATTTTCTTCAAGTGTTTCTTAGAAAGAGAAATCATGTTAGCACCTTTAAGAAGTACAAAGTTTTGGAAATCATATACACAATTCAATCCATGACACCAGTAAAATGGGCCATGACTTATTTTTTCATTTTCTTTTAAATGAGAGGCGAGTCTAAGATTCTATGCTATGCTTTGGTAACTTGCTGATGAATTGAATGTACCTTATGATAAACATTTGTGATAGCCCTGACTTACTTTAGAGTGTCATATTTTGATGTGAACATCATATACAACACCGTTAATTCTATCTAGGTAGTGTTCATCAAACATTATGCACAAATTCGTCCCCTGTGCCAATTTTAAGTTACTATTCTTACCTTTAGTCCATTTAGTTGTGCTGTGCACTTTTAATAAGTAATTTATCATTTATTTATATGTCTCACCTATATTTTTTTCTCTTTGGAATGTAATTTTTATGAATGAATTACCTGAGGCTACACAAAGGCGTAGGTGTAGTGTTACAACTTTTACGGACAATTTTAATAGATGATTACCTCAAATCATGTTTTTGCCATGCAATGTTATGGATGCTGTTTAATATAAAATTGTTATGAGACAGAGCTCACTAATTGATATTCTTGTGGCAGTTTGCTTGTTGATATATTTCTTTAAGGTGGATAAATTTTTGGTTGGTTCTTGATAGAGAAGTTATTCAAGCTAAAAAATTTCTCTTCATACAGTTTTTTTTTTTTTTTTTTGGTGCTTCATTGCTCTTATTTCTATAATACTCTTTCTAAAGGTCTTTCATGTAATATATGTCAAATCATGATATTTTGTGCCATGTTCTATTTTTGTCTGCTGATGCCCGATATAGTCAATCTATTGTGCAAGCTGGTATATAATGATTTTTTGTCTTCTTATTAATCTGTGATCTCCAATGAAAGCAGTGTAGTTGCTTCTTAGTAAAATACTGTGTTTCCAGTTATCAAATTGGACATGAAGCATGAGTTTGTTTTTTTCTTTCTAATGTAGGGCTAATTTTAATATTGATTTGTGATAGTTGGTCAGTAAATTATACGCCCTGAAGTTACTTAGGATAATAATTAAATATCTTCTTGGAAACGATCTTTTCCTACCTTATGAGGAATGAAAAGGGATTTTTTTTACTAAAGTCCTCTTAATGGCCTTTGAACTTATTCCAGGCTTTTGTCAGGAAAATTTTTATTTGAGCTACTGTAGATTTAAAAAGCTGTTGCAATGGCTCATTGGACTTTGCATCCAATATATCTATGGAGTCTGTTCTTATCCATGTATGTCAGTATTCCCGTCATACCATCAGACAATTTATTTAGAAAATGCTATTTACTGTACAAAATATGTCTCATAACCAATCTTGTCTCGTGGATGCACATGCTGTTGCTGTGAATAGGAATGGCTGAGACCTCGAAATTCAGAGAAGACTAGTGCAATTTATTTTTGTCTGTTGAAAGATGTTAAATTACTGAATAAAGTCTGGTGTGTTGTTGAAATGTTTTAAATCAATTTAAATTCAACTCTGCCAATGTTTGTGCCTTGTGTTTGTTCTTGGAGTTCATGGTCTCCTTATATGTCTTAGGGCTATAGTAAGCAAAGTGACAGCATTGTTTTTTTTTTTTTTTTTAAATCAACGTGCAATTTTCTTTAATTCCTCCAACATTTGATACATATTTGACCGCTCTGAACACTGTACATGAATTATTTACATTGAGTTAAGGTGATGTGCGAAGGTTGCAATATGAGCAGGTGACTGGAAGGAACTCGGAATCACAGGGATTTCTATATCATCGTCTTAATTAAAACCATTGCCATGTAGTACAAAGTAAACATTCTGGTTATTAGTGTGTTTTTCATTTACATGTGGTAAGTTAACAGGCTTACTAAAGAAAATTTTATAGTAGTTTTCAAATATTGTCATTGCTACTTGTTCCAATGTATGTGTTAGCGTTAATGCCCGGAGGCCCGGGACTCCGGGTATTACCTAGTTAATGCCCGGAGTACCGGCCTCGGTTCGTTAAAGCTAGGTACATGATGTGGCCTCCGGGCATTAACTAGTTAGGGTCCGATAGATTACAACATTAACGGAGGGGCACCGGTAAACCCCGACTTCGGACATTAACCGTCGGGCATTAACCATGGTATGAATAACTTAGCGGGCGGTTTCCTCCCCGACTTTAATTTTGATTAGTTTCTTCTTTAAAAAAAGCAATGCAACTGTCGCACAGCAAGTTTACTAATTGGAGCAGCTTGTACTTCCATGGCACTTTGACTTGCATTTCAGCCCTTTTGCTCTGCAAGAGCACTTGCCATGCTTGCCATGCTTACATCCCGTGGGACAGTTACATTGCTGATAGCCCTACGTCGATAATCACTGATAGTCCTACATTTGTGTTCGGGACTTGACTCGGCAACCCCCATCCCACCCGGTCACACCCGGTGAAGTCAGGAAGAAAACCGCCCACTAAGTTATTCATACCACGGTTAATGCCCGCCGGTTAATGTCCGAAGTCGGGGTTTACCGGTGCCCCTCCGTTAATGTTGTAATCTATTGGACCCTAACTAGTTAATGCCCGGAGGCCGCATCATTTACCTAGCTTTAACGAACCCAGGCCGGTACTCCGGGCATTAACTAGGTAATACCCGGTGTACCGGGCCTCCGGGCATTAACGCTAACATATGCATTGTAAAAAACAAATCGGGGATAGCCTCAATGAAGCAAAGACTTAGTATTTTGAAACTTTCAAACTGTTACTACCACATGGATTTGAATTTCAACTCGGAGTGGCATGCACTCGTGTCAAAAATTTAGTGTGATAAAATTAATGCCTGAAGTGGAGGTAAATATATTAAAGCCCTCCCTTCTTTTCAAATGGACATTGCAAATCTAGAATAGACACACACATCAACCTTCATAAACAGATCTTTTCACCACATTTTGGTCCATCTTATGAGCCTTTGAAGGCTCTGTTTAACAAGGGACTTTCCTTTCCACATTTGTAAAGAAAGAATAGTTCTATAAATATATCTTTGTTCATAAACAGGAAATATCCAACAAACAATACCTTACAATCTAGCCAAACAAAACAGGAGTGGGAGATTAATTTCCTTTCAGTTAGATTGGTTTTCATATTGTTTGGACATCTTAGGCTGATTTTTAACACTTCACCCTCTCAAAGAATTCCATTCTGTCTTTCTCTTTCCTGTGAATCCGATTTAGAAATGCAGATGCACTGTGCTAACAAAGGAAGAGAAATATAAAGGTGACATTGATGTCTTGTCAATAGTAGTTCATCCGAGTTCACTTTTGACGTGCACTTTAGTGGTAGCAGGTTTTAAATGAAACAAAAGTTTTGCAGATCTTTGGTTTATCAAGGTTTGTAATTATGATACTGCTGAATACATAGAAAATGAAGGGGTCGGAATAGAAAGGTTTGCCAACTAGTTCACCGTACAGCCTAAAAAAATTTGGACAGTAATTAGATCAAACACTTCAACAAAACATTACCTCAAAAAATATTTAAGGTATTCAGGATGAAAAAGTATGGGAAGCACTACGTAGAAAATTTGGGGAGAGGGGAGTGCAGACTTTGGTTAAGGAAAGAGACAACTAACAGTATCCGGGGCAACAGACCCGTAAGTACAGATGGTTTTAACATAAAATGTATGGAAATGACTCATTTTAAGAACTAAAAAAATGTGACGGATAGTCTGATCTGATCTGACTTAACTTTCACTTGCCTATCCTACCTATCAGCCAATATCTGATTGATTTATAGTACATCTCTTACAAAGAGTAGAGCAGACATCTAACAAAAGTAGACACTGAATAAAATTAACTTTATTTTCTAACTTAGTCATATGATTTCACATAAAATAAAACAATAAAACTCTTAACTCTTACCAACTAGTAGAATCGAATTCCACTGAAAAAGAAGAAGAAAGGGCCAAACTATGCACCTTAGTATGATTTTCAGTGGCACTTCAAACTCTGAATTTAACAACATGCAACATAAACATCTATCACATTTTGATATGTGTTTGTTAATTCTATGATATGTATTATCATAAAAGTCACATAAAAATGCAAAATACAGTAAACATTCTAAAAAATCATGAGTAAGATTAGGTTCTTTTCATAACAAAATCAAGCAAAGAATTGAAAACAATAAAGATTCACAAGTTTACGCCAACATATTTCCACACTCTTCACGCAATGGAAAGTACCTAGAAAGTAATAATTAATAATATCCAAACTTTTCAGTGGCACTTTGTGAGCCCCTCAAACAATATGTTCTTAAATATAATGATATGCAACATTTGTGATATGCATCAGTTTCATTGACTTGCACAAAACAATAGTTTTGCTGGAGTCGGCTCACATTACAATGCCTCGCATCTGCTAAAATAATGGTGCTGCCCCGCATTTTGGAATGATGGCACAAGCTCCTTTCGGTCTGGGAGAGGTGTGAACACCAGAAATATTGAGCAAGATAAAGTAGAGTGTGTTAAGGAAGGACACAATGACATTTTGGTCAAAAAGAGGGACTGCAAAAGAAACAAAACATAAAATTTTGACAGGGTTGGATTTTGAAAAACAAAAAAAGAAGAAAAGCAAGATCAGAAAAAAATTACTAAATAATTATTTACAGTGCATGAAAATAATTCTGCCAGAAAAATGTTGACCCAACCCAAGAATATGATGTAGAATTTGAAAGAAATATTAATGAACAGTTCGTAATAAGTGATTATCTAGCTGAAGCACACCATGATTCCTTGTTCCTTCCTCCACACAAGTAACAACTAGGTACATAATCAAAATATATGTGTTGTACAGTACTATAGCGAAAGATATACACAATCAGCCCTAATCACAAAGGCCATCTAATACAAATGCCATTCATACTGATATGTTCAATATTGATATGTATCGGTGAATTATTCTAACAGATGATCTATACAACCCTATCGGGTAAGACAGTCTACAGCACATTTTCCAAAATTTACTTAACACATGGCAAGTAACTGAATATTGATTTTCCATAATCTACAGAAAACACTCTCAGCAGATTTAAATAAGAGATTTTATAGAGGTACTTTGTCCTTATTTTCTGATCTGTGGATGAGTGCATTAAGAGAGTGATTTGGTAAAGAGAGGGACAGCGCATTAACGATGTTACTCCCTCAACACAGCCTCATTTCATTTAACTTTTCATCAAAGTTCCAATTCACTCTATACAATGATTAAAAACCAGTCAAAGATTTTTAGCGAGTAAATCTATAGAAGAAATAACAAATTGGACTGTTCCTTTTCGTTATCTTAAAAGAAAATGATATGTATGCAATTGCAGTATTGGATTAAGTCAAATCATTCCTTTTTTTTTCTAACATCACGAAAAAATCACTAGAAAATGATAATTTCAACTACTCTCAACACAAATCATTCCATTTCAAAACAACTAAAAATATCGTGCGTGATATATCCCATTCAATAAAATGGAACTGATATGTCAAGATTTTGGCCCGGCAAACAGCACACGCTGAGAAGATGCTGCTCACAAGCCATGCCCACAGCGTAAATAAATTTACATTTTGAGAATTAAGTTACATGGCGAATGCCGGCAATCTCAATAGACTGCCGAGAGTGTACATATCACAATAGTCCCTCTTAAAGTTGTGCAATCATCGTTCTCATTCACCGCCAGTGTGCGCCCACGCCAGAGTCCTGCGTTTGACGGCCCTCACGGCCCTCCGCCGCAGTGCGTTTCATCGACGACGCGACGGTATTATACCCGCGAACAAAAAATAAAACAAGTATTATTTTTTAAAAAAATTGCCCACTGAGCACGCAGTACGCAGTAGTCAGCTGCCAGCAGCTGCGCAATAACAGACACAACAAAAGCGAAACGCGATCTGGCACGTCTTGCATACGAAAGGGAACGAAAATGATAGCAAGCAGAACCTGACTTGTGGTTGCGGCCTCCGAGCATGGAGGATCTACTCAGATCTACTCCATGCTCCGAGGGTCCGGACGGGGCGCGACGAGGCGGGGCGGGGTGGGGCTAGGCGGGGCGGTCCGTCGGCGCGGTGGACCGACGATGACGAACGACGAAGAAAAATACTTTTTTGCACGACAATATTTTGTTTCACATCCCACGACGGGTCGTGTTCGTTGCTAATGACACTTTTCATTTTTCACTGAACACCACTAAGTCCGAGTCCGAGTCTTGACCACGGGGCGCTGCGGCATGCGCTCACACCGCCGCGAGGGGGGCGCCGCGGTGCGCGAGAAGACGCAGGGCGAGCAGGTGGACGAGGGCGTGGCCGAGCGCGCACGCGGCCAGCAGCGGGGCGGGCCTGAAGGCGGGCCGGAGCGAGCCGGCCGCGGAGGAGGCCCGGTCCGGCACCCGCACCTCCACCAGGCCCAGCTTGAGGATGGACAGCAGCAGGTGCGAGTGGAAGTCGGGGTGCCGCGAGTTGATCTTCTCCACGATGTCGTGCAGCGGGCCCACGCACTCCTCCTGCAGGCATACACCACGTCAGCAAAACCGTTCTCAACAAGTGTTTATCGGGACTCGAACCCGCACCACTATTTACCTTCTCCTTCCGAAGCAGGTCCGCGGGACTGAGGTCCTCGGTGATGTTGGTCTGCACCAGCTTGGCGACCAGGATCAGGTTCTCCCGGGTTACGTTGTGCAGCAGCAGGGAGCACATGACTTCGCCGCTGCCGGGCGTGCCCGAGGCCGAGGCCGCGGCCGCGTCGGCCGCCGACGCGTCCCCCGAGGCCGCCATGCGCTCGGCGTGCCGGGCGTGCTCGCTGGACACGTAGGCGTGCATCTGCTCCTGCAGCGTGGCCGCCACGTCCGCCACCGTCAGGTTGGACAGCTCCTGCATCAGCGCCTCCTCGCGCTCCGAGTAGCCCACGAACAGGAACACGCCCTCTGGCAGCGAGTACGTGTCTGCGGACAAACGGGACGGGTACGGGGACCCGCGGCGTCAGAGACCTGCAGCAGCAGCAGCAGCAGCAGCAGCAGCAGCAGCAGCAGCAGCAGCAGCAGCAGCAGCAGCAGCAGCAGCGCCTGCGAGCGGGCGGGTAGGCAAGCCCGGCCGGCAGCCGTGTGCGCCGGGCTGCCTCCCCGCCTCCCCGCGGGCGCTCTGCGTCTCCACGCCACCTCGGCTCTGCTGCTGCATCCTCACCTGGCGCCGGCCGCATGCAGATGAAGCGGCCCGAGTAGCAGAGGCAGCGGCCCCGGTACGCCTGGTAGGCGGGCGAGGCGTGGTTGTAGAAGGCGTAGTCCGTCCGGCACGGCGTCCTCGCCACGCACACCGTGTTGCACGACAGCGAGTCCCCCGGGTGGCACTGGCACACCTCGGAGCACTCGGGCTCGTCCGCCCGCTGGAACTGCAACAGGAATCACGGACGGTGTCCTCAGCTCCAGCTCCGGCACGCTGCTCAAACACAGACGCCGGCTCGCGCCTTCCTTTCGAGGACACGCCGAGCCCCATCCCGCGCCCCTCCTCGCTCTCGCTCGCACTCTCTGATCCTATGACGATGAAAATGTAGCCCCGTCTCGCTTTTAGCGGCGCGCGGCGCTAACAATTTATTCAAGGTTTTTGTGATGAGGTCATGAAAAGGCATGGGACTCGTGTGGCGCGGCGGCCGCACCGACCCGACCCGACCGCGGCACCTGAGCGGCGTGTGGCGGCGGGCCGAGGGCCGAGGGCCGAGGCCGAGGCCGAGGCAGAGGCGCCGTCACTGACACTGCCTCCCCTCCGCGCTCCTCCCTCTACGGCCGCTGGGTGCCCCCTCTGTACGGACCGGGTTGGCGCGAAGGATGCCGTCCTTTAACTCAATTTCAGAGGATCTCTATAAATTCTTCGTTTTGTTCTCGCCTCCTTTCTTTTCCACCCTCTTCTATCAACCCCCCCCC
>CM076246.1:10780986-10870986 GCA_038380765.1 Odontothrips loti
ACGGGAACCGGTGCTTTACGGCTGCTAGTTGGCCCCGGGACACAGCACTAGAACCCGCTACCCGGCTTGCGCCGGACGGATCTCCCGGCAACCCCTAGCCCGCGCCAATGCGCGAGGCCCCCTCCGCTAACCACGGCCTCCGGGACTCCATAATACTGTAGTGCCCTTCAACCGCAGCCTGGTTTGGCCCCACTCATCGTGGGAGTCCGCCCCTGCGAAGATTTGGAGGACATAGGTTCCCTTCGTACACGGCCGAAGCCGCTGTACTCTACTCGCTACGTACCGAGTAGCGGCATGTCCGCACCTGCCAGATTCAGAGAGAGGAAAACAGAAGCTTCGAACCCTAGAAGCTCTGCACATCCCCCGAGTCTCCCCCTGGATTTCTCCAGAGGCACAGAACGCCCCCCGGGCGGGGACCCTCGAATCTAGGGAATCGAACCCTAGACCCTCGGGACCGGGGGTTTGTGCCGGCGGCGCCTTAGCCCGCACGGTCGCTTGGACAGCCATACCTACGACACGTTCGGAAGTATATTTTAGGCACTGTCCGCCAAGCTGTGTCACAAGAAAAAGTTAGGCGGCCGGCAAGAGTTGAACCACGGACCTGTCGGTGTCCGACCGGTCCACTAACCCATGCGGCTACCGAGCCACGATGCTGGCAGTTGCGCTCCCGGCACTCTAGCTTTACAGAGTAAAGCTGAACATCGAGAAAAAAAAATTGGAGGCGGAGGCAAGAGTTGATCCCAGGACTCCGACCGTTTGAAAACAGTGCCTCACCCGGTGTGGCTAACGTGCCACGAAGTGTGAACGTGCCAGTGAAGTTTCTGGCGATTGGTATCGTGGCATATTAGGCGCACGGGTTGAGGCGCTGGTTTCAAGCGGTCGGTGTCCCGGGATCAACTCTTGCCTCCGCCTCCAATTTTTTTTCTCGATGTTCAGCTCTACTCTGTAAAGCTAGAGTGCCGGGAGCGCAACTGCCAACATCGTGGCTCGGTAGCCGCATGGGTTAGTGGACCGGTCGGACACCGACAGGTCCGTGGTTCAACTCTTGCCGGCCGCCTAACTTTTTCTTGTGACACAGCTTGGCGGACAGTGCCTAAAATATACTTCCGAACGTGTCGTAGGTATGGCTGTCCAAGCGACCGTGCGGGCTAAGGCGCCGCCGGCACAAACCCCCGGTCCCGAGGGTCTAGGGTTCAATTCCCTAGATTCGAGGGTCCCGCCCGGGGGGGCGTTCTGTGCCTCTGGAGAAATCCAGGGGGAGACTCGGGGATGTGCAGAGCTTCTAGGGTTCGAAGCTTCTGTTTTCCTCTCTCTGAATCTGGCAGGTGCGGACATGCCGCTCTCGGTACGTAGCGAGTAGAGTACAGCGGCTTCGGCCGTGTACGAAGGGAACCTATGTCCTCCAAATCTTCGCAGGGGCGGACTCCCACGATGAGTGGGGCCAAACCAGGCTGCGGTTGAAGGGCACTACAGTATTATGGAGTCCCGGAGGCCGTGGTTAGCGGAGGGGCCTCGCGCATTGGCGCGGGCTAGGGGTTGCCGGGAGATCCGTCCGGCGCAAGCCGGGTAGCGGGTTCTAGTGCTGTGTCCCGGGGCCAACTAGCAGCCGTAAAGCACCGGTTCCCGTAAGATCACCGAAGTTGAAGGCAGGGGTCCTGGCGGAAGCCGGGACGACATAGGTTTTGTCAACATCGGTCAAACATGCCATCAGGCTCATTTTTCTCGCTGAATTTTTTTCGGAATCATTTCGGTGTCTGGTGATTGGAATGATTGGGAAGGGACTGGACGTGATTGCACATGACAGTATTCCGTTGGGTGTACATGTACAGAGTGACTTTGCCATGTGATGCACCCCTCGCCTAGGAACCGCGCGCCCCCCTGCCAACCGCCTCTCTGGGGGCACACCAGCCCCAGGGACCGTGTGCCCCCTGCTCACCGCCTTATGGGTGCATATCAGCTGTGACGTTCCTTATACGCGATGATTGAAAATAATAACTGAAATATTGTTATCGTAGCATAATAAATTCTTGGCTATTTATTGATTAATTACAATCAAACGAGCGAGCGACGCGAATTTTGAACCCCCTAAAGGACTAAAACTACCGCTACAAAAAACGTGACACAAATTCGCCCGCGATTGGCCTTTGGGCAGCCTAGTTTACATTCAGCCCGCCACCGCTCTGTACTACACGCACAAAAAAATTATTAGTTGTCACAACGAATATGTCCGTTGATTTTTGGGACAACGTATTTAGTTGTGGAGAACTATGAGATTTCGACCAGGAAACCAAAAGCCAGTTGCGTCAGCAAAAACTCAATTTTTTCCTCCGCTTCTTTCTGACGGAACTGATTTTTAGTTGCCTCGACGAACTCTCAGTTCTCACAACTAAAATATGGTGTTGGTCCTAAATTCGACGAACAAATTCGCTGTGACAACCAATCATTTTTCTGTGTGACACACGCGTTCCTACCGGGTTCGTAACGCATTTATAACGCATTTACTTGGCAATCTATTTACTTTTCACTAAAAGAGGAATGATGATAAAAGTGGAGGGACGTAATTTGGTTATTTTGGTGCGGCCGCCGCTGTATTCCCTCTTTTTTTTTTCTTTTTTTTCTGACCGCGGACAGAGCGGGCGCGGCACTCGGGAAATGAAAAGGGGAAGTAATGATTTTGTTACTGTTGCAGAGTAAACAAAATAAGGAAAGGCAACAACAATAGCGGAAAGCATGGCCGCGCGTTTTGTCCGGGCAAAGTCGCGGGGAAAAACACATTCAGCCGTTAATTTACGACGCCGGGCGCATACTAGTCCGACTCTACTGTAGTTGTTGTTGCTGTGACAATGTCACCGTTATATATTTTGCTACCTTCTTTGCATTACATTTTTCGTGTCCCCTGATAAGCGGTGAAACCCTCTGCAAGCTGCGAAAACTGCAAACAAAACCAACAAAAACAGCGGCGGACTCCCGCCCCGCTTTGTGAGGAGGGGAAGGGGTGACTTTGTGGGGCCGGGCGGCCGGCACAGGCGCGCACAATGCTCGCTATCCTCGCTACCTGTTTTCCTTCTTTTTCGTATCCTGTGGTGAGAGGCGCGGCACTACCCAGGGGAGAGAGGCCGGCGAAGGAGGTGAGGAGGTAAGAGAAAGGGCTCTCTTAGGATTTTACCTACACTTTTGAAGGTAAAAAAAAGCCTCAAAAGAAGTTAGAGTAAATTTAAGAAAAAGAGGAAGGAAGATGCAGAAGAACGGAAGGGGGGGAGGGAGAGGGGGGGGGAGAGAGAGAGAGAGAGAGAGAGAGAGAGAGAGAGAGAGAGAGAGAGAGAGAGAGAGAGAGAGAGAGAGAGAGAGAGAGAGAGAGAGAGAGAGAGAGAGAGAGAGAGAGAGAGAGAGAGAGAGAGAGAGAGAGAGATCGCATGCGATCAGTCACTGTTTCGGGCCGCTAGTCCTCTAGGTCGGGCGGGCCACCTACGCTATTGGATCGGATATAGCCCGAGGTGTGCAAGCGAGTGAGTTTTGGGGAGGCGGTCTGGGGTGGGCGGGGGAGGGGGGCGGCCGGTGGTACGTGTAAAGGAGTCCGACAGGCCGCCACACAAGGCAGGACCCCGACTGCAAGAGCTGAGCGCAAGTTGGGTAAGACTCTGCTGTTTGGGGCACGCGCCCGCACGCACGCACGCACGCACGCACGCAGGATGATGAAAGGGGAGGCGAAAGGCGTTGACGGGTTGGAGGTCGGGGGCGGGCAGGTTGTTGTGGTGGCGGCACGGGCGGCGGCACGGGCCGGGGGCAGGCGGGGAACGGCGCGGCGGGGCGAACGAACCCCGACTCGACTCGACGAAGAGGAAGGAGCAATTTCCGAGAGGCTTCCATTATTAACGATAAGCGTTTTGGGCTCCTTTTGCGGAGGAGAGAATCCTATAATGATGATGGCCGGGGGCCCATGCCGTTAGTGGAGGAGGGGGGGGGGTGCATACTGCACCAGCCGTGTTGGTGGTGTGGCAGCCGTTTGGCAGCTGTTCGGCAGCCGTTGGCATCACACACCGAGTACTCACCCTCATGCCCGAGCCCTCCCGGATGAGGTGTCTGGTCTGCTGCTGTCGCTGTAGCACGCAGTACTCTGCAGGGACACACAGAACACACCGTTAGATCCCGCTCGGCTGGACATGACTATCGCGGCACACGCGGCCTGGCGCTCTTACTCGGTGGGTCCGTGGTGGTGGTCGGCCTGGGCGTGGTGGTGGTGGTCGTCGTCGTCGTCGTGGTCGTCGTCGTTCTTGTCGTGGCCTCCGTCGAGGTTGTTGACGGCGTGGTCGTGGTGGTGGACGTCGTGGTGGTGGACGCAGTCGTGGGCTGCGGCGTCGTCGTGGTGGTGGTCGTGGTAGTGGACGGCGGAGCGGCGGCGGCGGCGGCGGCAGCAGCGTTGACGGTGGACGTCGGCGCGGCAGTGGAGCCCAGCGTGGACCCGGGCGCGGCTGCCGCAGCCGCCGCCGCCGCCGCTACGGTGGGCGGCGGCGGCGTGCTGGCGACGGCGGCCGGCGGCAGGGCCTGGTTGTACTCGGCCGGCGGCGGCGTGTGCCGGTGGTGGTTGTGGTGGCTGCGGTGCAGATGGTTGCCGTTGAGGCCGTCCGCGCTGGTCACGACGCGGTAGCGCACCGCGGGCGTCGTGTTGATGACGACAGTGGACACCGCCGTGGTGGGGGGGCCGGCAGGGGGCCCCCACAGGTTGTTGGCGCCGCCGCGGTCCGCCGCCAGCAGCTGCATGTGGTAGTCCTGCTTGGCCTCCTCTGCGAACACGCAAACACAACATATTCAGAACGAAAAAATAAAAATAAAACAATTTTCATTTTTGTTGGAAAAAGAAGAAAAAGACGGAAAAATAGGTGAGTTGTATCGCTTACCGACGCAGGGGTTGATCCAGAGCAGTCGCTGCCAGCCCAGGCAGTCGTACAGCTGCATGGTGTCCGTGCCGCGGCAGGCGCAGTTCATCTTCAGTGGCGTGCCCATGATGCCCAGCATGGCGATGCGGCAGTCCTCCACGGGCCCCGCGCACCGCTTGATGAGCGAGTCCACGGCGCAGGCCTGCACGTAGCGCTCCAGCTTGGAGCGGCACACGCGGTCCTCCTTGCACTTCTCCGGCAGCGTGTGGCAGGCCGGCAGCCGGCCGTCCTCGGTCCGCTGCGCGCAGATCGGGTGCAGCTTGTACTCGGCCGTCTTGCACTCGCCGTTACGCTCCGACTTCCTGCAAAAGCGGAAAGCGACCCGTCAGTACGGCAAGGCCTAACGTCAAGACTCATCACAATGCTCGAACCTCGAACCTAACCTAACCTAACCTAACCTAACCTAACCTAACCTAACCTAACCTAACCTAACCTAACCTAACCTAACCTAACCTAGCCTAACCTAACCTCACAAATATTACAAAAGAAAAAAAAATCAATCAAAGAAATCACAGAGGCACGAACAAAATTGCCACCAATTATTTCAAACAGACAAGACTGTACACAAAACCGCTTCGATGCGTCCTAAGAACAAAGCGCGATCTCCTTGCGCGACGCTCAACAAAGCGCGAAGTCTTTTAGGTTCGCGTCAACAAGGTCCGATGTCTCATCGGGCTCCTCCTCGCCCCTCGCCTTTGTTCGGATGGTGAGGCTTTGTTGAGCGACGCGCAAGGAGATCGCGCTGTGTTCTTAGGACGCATCGCGCTGCAGTTGTCCACCGCTCGCTGGAGTGCTGACGGGGGCCGCAGGCACGGCCGGGCGGGGCCGGACCGAACCGCCTCGCCTCGCTCCGATGGCGCACGTCAGGAAGCGCTTTGCTTTATAGACGAGGCGTTACATCCTTTAGCTTTCATCTCTCCCCCACCCCTCGTAAGCACGACGTTTTATCTGTGAGCTGGAGGGAGAGGGGATTACAAACCACGTTACCGGGTATTGAATTACACCTCCCCAGCCCAGACCCCCCACCGCCAGCCTCGGAGAGATAAAGGAAAGGGAAAAGGTGGGCCGGAGCGGGAGGGGGGCATCTCCGGAAATCTACTATTTGATGAAGCGCGCTCGCAGCACAAAGAGATACTATGAGTGCCAACGGGAGGCGAGAGCCAGGGGGTGGGGAGCGAGAGAGACAGAGAGCGGCGCACGGAATGGCTCAGAGATGCTATAATATTCAGCGTATCATTTCCGGCCTGGCTGGGCGTGGTGTGACTTAGTCGGAAAGGCAGGCGAAGGGAGGGGGGGGGGGGATAGGGAGGGGGCAAAGTCAGGATAAAGGGCCGAACGAGAGAGGGAGAGATAGTGCGTGTGCGTGAGAGAGACAGAGGGAGAGAGAGAGAGAGAGAGAGAGAGAGAGAGAGAGAGAGAGAGAGAGAGAGAGAGAGAGAGAGAGAGAGAGAGAGAGAGCGAAGCGGGGAGCCTGGTGGGGGAGGTGCAAGCACTTGTTACGATCCTTTTTATTCCAGACACTCCCGGAGCCATTCTCGAGGAATAAACTAATTACTTGCCCTGCTACGTTGTGCTTTATGCCGTGGGGGTGCTTGGCAGGCAGAGGTGAGGAAGGGGGGGGGGGGGGGTAGGGGCGGGGGTGTCGCGGAGCCGGCTTCACTGCGCCCCTTGGCGAGCAGCACAGTTTTATACGGTCACTAATCTTTGCCGTCGCCTCCTGCCGCCCCCTGCCGCCCCCAGCACCTGGGCCTTCTCGGCCTGGCCGGGCACGGCTGGGGATTAAGCGTTAAACCGCGAGATTCTTCGGCTGTTCTTAATATATTTACTTTGTGGTCTTTAAAATCTCCCCTCTGCCATCCCCCTCTTTTTCCTCCCCCAGTAGTTTAAAAGAGCAGCCACGGCCGATAGAATGAAGTAGTGGGGCCCCTCCCCCTCCTGTGACGCCCCCGCAGACGCCCCCGCAGACGCCCCCGCCCTCGTCACGTGGAGTCGTCCCCCGCACCGGACTGGCCGGCGCCCCCGAGGCCCCCGTCCACGTGGAGCCGGTGGCACGTGCGCGCCGGCCCGCCCGCCGCCGGCCGCTGCGCTCCGAGGGGGCGGCGATCAGAGGCCGCCGACGGCCGCCCGCGCCGCCACCACACCGGCCCCAACGACGGCGGGCGGCGGGGGCCGTATTTATAGCGCGGCAACCCTGGCGCCTGGCGGCCTCGCTGGAGGCCCTCCTCCCGCAGCCGCAGCCGGCCGGTTCTCCACACGCCCTCGTCTTGTGGCGCACGGCGCCTGCTGGTTAGGCAACCCCGACCTCAGCACGCACACGTGTCGTGCGGGCCGGCCTACCCCGGCTATCGCAGGCGCTCGTCGCCGTCGGAGCCTTCGCACAAACCACACGTGACCTTCCTTTTCAGCGTGTGTTGGTGGTGCTTGGAGCAAACTGTCGTTGGTGCGGGCCTCAGTCACCCTGCTTGTGACTGCAGGCTTCGTGGGTTCGAGTCCCGCTGACGGTCCCCACGCACTTCCCCGCATACGCTCCTGATTACGTGTCACATGTTTCCTGGCAAGGTGTTTTGGTAAAGGTGGGTGCGGACGGCGTGCGGTATGTCATGAGGACAGGAATTTGCCAAAAACATTGGTGCTTCTGGTGTGTGTGTGTGTGTGTGTGTGTTTTGGTAAAGGTGGGTGCGGACGGCGTGCGATCTCTGTCATGAGGAGAGGAATCTACCAAAAACATTGGTGCATCCGGTATGTGTGTGTGTTGTGTGTGTGTGTGTGTGTGTGTAGTGAGTGTGTGTACGGAGGGAGCGGCCTGACATCTCCCCGTGACGGCTTGTTTGTGTGGAGGGTGAGGGGTGACTGGGAGGAGGGGAGGGAGGCACTGTGACTCGAGCCAAACTACGGGCGCATGGGGGTGAGAGGGGGCGGGGGTGCCCCATGTGGGGTCACCTCTCTCTCTGCGCCCTCCTGGGGGCTCTGCTGGGCTTTGCCGGGCTCTGCCGGGCCCTACCAGGCCCCGTCCTGCCCGGGGCGGCCGGGACGCTGCCGGCGGCCCTGCGCCGCGGCCCCCGGGGAGCGAGCCCGGCACCAGGACCGGGGTGGACTTGGAGCTGGGCGGGAGCCGAGCGGCGGCGCCATCGGCCACCCGGCGGCATCGGACGCGCGGTCAGACGGGTCAAGTCAACGCTGACGGGGTCCAGGACCACACGGGGGCAAGGCCGAGCCCACACAGCACAGCGGCAGCTAGCGGCAGACACAAACACTGGCGCCAACGCAGCAGCGCAGTGCGAGCAGTGCAAACTGCCGCCGGAACCGGCCGCACAAGTGGCGCTGGCCGCCGGGCAAACAGTCCCAAAAACGTCGAGTTCTGCCCTGCGGGCCACTGCGTTATTTGACATGGTGCGTAGTTTCCGCGAGGTTTGTACTGTTTCAGGTTTACTTGGTAAATATGAAAATGATGATAATGATAATTTTGAAACAATTGTGAGAGTGCACTGAGAGGGTGTGCCTAACTGCTGGTCACGGTTACGGGCTGCCGGGCTGCCCACACATCCGCACGTGTCACCGGCGGAGCAGCGCTGTCCCTGCGTTTTGTTGTCGGTAAACGAAATGTTCGACATCCCTGTCTGTACCTAACACACACATGCCCGTGGCAAGCGCTGGTGCACGGACAGGAGAGCCCCATGAAATGGAAGCCTCTGGCAGAGGCGAAGCGCGGTGGGGTGGGGAGGGGGCCGGGAGGGGCCGGGAGGGGCCGGGAGGGGCCGGGAGGGGCCGGGAGGGGCCGGGAGGAGGACGGGAGGGGCCGGGAGGGGGGGAGGGGCCGGGAGGAGGACGGGAGGGGCCGGGAGGGGCCGGGAGGAGCCGGGTGTAATGCTTGTCAGTTGGCGGCGAGCGCGCGCCGTAGGAATGGTGGCGGAGCTGCCGAAAGAAGAAGGTGGGGCGGAAGGAGGTCGAATTCGAGACGTTACCTCGGGAAACCTCGCCTCACTGCCGCTGCTGCTGCTGCTGCTGCTGCTGCTGCTGCTGCTGCTACTGCTGCTGCTGCTGCTGCTGCTGCTGCTGCTGCTGCTGCTACTGCTGCTGCTGCTGCTGCTGCTGCTGCTGCTGCTGCTGCTGCTGCTGCTGCTGCTGCTGCTGCTGCTGCTGCTGCTGCTGCTGCTGCTACTACTACTGCCAATGCCTTTGGCCGCCGCCCTCAGGGGTGGAAAGAAACGCTAAGCACCGCACCGCACCACGCCACCACCTGCCCGGGCTCTGCGTCTGTTAGCCGGCGGACAAAAAGATAAACGTCTTGGAAAACGACGTTTCTCCTCTCTTTTTTTTTTTTTGTAGAGGGCTCTCTATTTGCGCGGCGCGCGCGCGCGCGTGTGTGTGTGTTTGTGTGTGTGTGCGTGCGCGCGCGGATCGGTGCGATGTCGAATTTGTTGCTGGGGCCTGATTACAATTTACGCGCCTGTCGGGCCGCCGCGGTGACCTGGCCGAGTCGGCGCCGGCGCCAGAGGGTCAGGTGGGCGGGCTGGGACACACCCTCCGCCCCCACGGCCCCACGGTGTGCGGGGGCTGCGGGGGCACACGCCCCAGTGCACGCCTCTGGTTTCCGTCACCACGCCGTGCATATGGTGGTCTCCATCGGTAACGCCAACGCCTACCTCTGCACCACTCCTACTCCATTGATCTTCCCACGTTTGCCTCTTCGTCATGCCCCCCCCCCTCCACGCGCAGTCGTGGTGCACACCGGGATGCCGCACGGGATGCGTGGGCCGTGCCTACCTGCCTGCCTGCCCGCCTCTTCTTTCAACCTTTCCCCCCCTCCATTTTATACTCTTTTCACTGGAGAGCGCCGACACCGCCAAAACCCTTTTCATACACTGCAGTACAGCACAGCCCCTTGTACGTGCGGAGGCGGGGGCTGTGGGGGACGCGGGGGCCTCGTGGGCAGCCCCCCCCCCCTCCCACCTCTCACACACACTCATCACACTCACACCCAACCCCGACACCTCCAGCTTTCCTTCCTTTTTTATTTTTTAAGAGGAAAACATGTTAATCTTACAGGGCGCGTGAATGGGTGCAGATCGGGGGCAGCGGTGCTGCTCACCTGATTTTTTCACTTTTTTTTTTGAAGTTTTAAAATGGTTTATTGTATAATGTAAAAACCAGGGGAGGAAAACAGAATAAATATTGACATTTCAACTCTTACGACTTCGGTCTCCGCCGGTTCTCCCCCCTCGTTGAACGACGCGACACTCGTAGGCAGGCCCCGCTGAGTGACTTCAAACAGACTCCCCCAGGACATTCCGCCAACGCAAATCCCACGCTTGGTCGGATGGGCCCGTCCTGTCCCATCGGCAGGCCGCCCCGCCTCAACTAACCCTTCACTCCTCCTTACCGACCCCTACTCACCGCGCGCCCTGTTAACGCACGGAGTACTGATAAGATTGACGAGGGCACCGCAGGAAGCCGTGTACATGAGAGCACAGCAGCACAGCTGCGGGAGTGGATCGTCCCTCGGTACACACGGTGCGGTGCGTGTTCTCCCCTGGCTCCCCGTACCGACGAGGAAAAGGGGAATCTGGAGCCCCGCCTCCGACTTGCCACGCGCTGTGGCCTTGAAAAAGCATGGAGTGGCCCCACAGCCCGCCCCCGCCCCGCCCCCGACCTCGGTGGGTACACGGACCGGGGAACGGACGGGGTACTCCGCCCCGTGACTAGCCCTCTCACCCCCTCCCCTCCTCCTCCCTCTCGCCCCCTCCCCCTCCCTCCCGCACCCTCTCTCTCTGGTCTCGGCACGGCCCTCAGAGTGGAAAAATATGGAGGGAGCACGTAGCGGCAACGCGGGTAGGTAATTGCGGACTGGGCTGGTCCGGGCCGGACCGGAGTGCAAGGCACACAGCCGCGGCCTACGGGATCTGTTTTTAAAAGATGTCTTAATTACTTTTTGAGAAGAGAGAACTACGCCGGGAAACAAGGGTGGGGTACGTGCCAGCCTCCGCGTACCGTGCCGCGGTGCTCTGCGCGGTTTTGCTGGGTTAGTTCTCCTCACTCCGGTGTAGTGCGGTGTCGTGTGCGGAAAGAGCCCACGAAACGGCAGTAATTGTTACTAGACTGCCCAAGGGCCAATCGCGGGCGAATTTGTGTCACGTGTTTCGTAGTTGTAGTTTTGGTCCTTCAGGGTTCGAAATTCGCGTCGCTCGATCGCTCGATTGTAATTGATCGCAATAAATATTCAAGAACTAATCATGTCACAATAACAATATTTCAGTTATTAGTTTATATCATCGCGTATAAGGAACGTTTGACCGTTTTATTGGGGGCACACCAGCCCCGGGGACCGTGTGCCCCGAGGTGCTCCCGAACGTTCCTAAACGTTCCCGAACGTTCCCGAACGTTCCTCGGAACGATTCTAACTGAGTTGGCTGGGCCGAGCCCAGCAGGCAGCGTGACGCGTGACATATGTCATCCGAGCCACGGGGACTGTGTGCGTGGGGAAGGGGGGCGTGCGCCGGTGACGAACGGACAAAAAAAAAAAATATCGCTCCGCCTCGCGAATTAGTATTTTGTTTTGCAGTGAAGACACGTATAAAAAAAAAAAACTGTTCACAATAAAAGTGGTCATTCGGTAACACATCTTTCCAACGTTGCCTCCACTCCTTCCACCTTTCTCTCTCTCGCTCTTCGCGATTCAATTACTTTGGCGGTGGTCCTTTCCCTCTCCTCGGCCGGCTCCCCGGCTCCGCCCAGTTACCGCGCTCGCCAGCCAGGGGGCGCTGCCGTCGGCAGGACGTCTAGTTATCTGCCGCGGACTCCTGTCATCAGGTCTCTTTCGAGCTCTGCCCAACGACAACGAGGCCGTCACCCAGCACCACTAACGCGCATGCATATAGGTATGCCGCGTGCCGGCCACACTAAAGCCCTAAAGCGTCACGTCTGCCGCTGACCGACTAAGCGTGGCGCCGGGCGTCAGTATCCCTAGAACAGAAGAGTCGAGCTCCAGCCTCTAATCTTGCGAACGTGAGGCCGAAACCTTCCAAATTGGCCTCTTCCAGCCCCTTTACACCGAAAATGGGCCGACGATCGCAACTCTTTCACTCTCGGCGGACAACCAAACTTAAAAAGTGAAAGCCGGCGGTCATTAGGAGCGCTTCAGGTGATTCCCGGCGCAGACACGACGGGTTTGCGCTTCCGGTAACAAACGAGCGGCCATTCAGCAGGAATGACGATCCGCCCCGATTGGCTCATTCAGTTCGCGGGGAACGACGTCATGAATGACGTCTCTGATGACGTCCCCTGCGGTCGTGACGCCATGGCCGCTTCCAGAGATGCCTGACGTGCCTGCTGCAGTCGGTGCAGCACGGGATATGACCGGCCGCAACAGTCACTCCCCCCGCTGTCGTCATTGAGATGCAGGCAGGCAGGCAGGCAGGCAGGCAGGCAGGCAGGCAGGCAGGCAGGCAGGCAGGCAGGCAGGCAGGCAGGCAGGCAGGCAGGCAGGCAGGCAGGCAGGCAGGCAGGCAGGCAGGCAGGCAGGCAGGCAGGCAGGCAGGCAGGCAGGCAGGCAGGCCGCTGTGTGATCCCGTCCTCTGTCTCTATCACTCTGCTGTGTCACACGGCGGGACGCGACATGCAATCCATTTAGCTCCCGTCGTGCCTTTGCATCCCGGACAGAAGAGCGAGCAGAGCTCCAGCCAGGACTCCAGCAGGACTCCAGCAGGACTCCAGCAGGACTCCAGCAGGACTCCAGCAGGACTCCAGCAGGACTCCAGCAGGACTGCAGCAGGACTACAGCCAGGACACCAGCGGCCCCAGCAGGACTCCAGCAGGACTCCAGCAGGACTACAGCCAGGACACCAGCGGCCCCAGCAGGACTCCAGCAGGACTCCAGCAGGACTCCAGCAGGACTCCAGCAGGACTCCAGCAGGACTACAGCCAGGACACCAGCGGCCCCAGCAGGACTCCAGCAGGACTCCAGCAGGACTCCAGCAGGACTCCAGCAGGACTACAGCCAGGACACCAGCGGCCCCAGCAGGACTCCAGCAGTGCCTTCTCTCTGTCTCTCTCGCTGTCCCGCAGAGACTGGGCAGGGAGGTGCGAGGACGTCCACTGCCCGCTGGTCATGCACCCCCTTCCCGCCCCCCACAGCCTTGTATATCTCTCTTCCTCCCCCCCCTCCCCCACTCTCTCTGTCTCTCTCTCTCTCTCGGTCGGTGGGTGAGTAGCAAGGGCCCAGGCCTGCCAGCCAGTGCCCCGCCGGCCTGGAGGGAAGGACAGAGGCGACCGAAGGGAAGCCGGTGGGCGGGCGGCAGCGGGCGGCAGCGGGCGGCAGCGGGCGGGCCTGTCTCGGAAATAGCCTGCTGCCGGAGTTTCATCCCTCTTCTCTTTCTGTCACCCCCCCCCCCCCCCCCCACCCAGGCTCTATGTATTCATCCCCCTCCAACCGCCCCCGCCCCCTCCCGCCAACGTCGCTCTGAGATCGCGGGGCAGACAGAGATGCGCTACCGTAAAAGCGAGGAGAGGGGAGGGGGCGGTGTGGGATCGACATGCTTATTTTGGACACCGACACCCCCTCCCTCCCTCTTCCTCCCCCTCCCTCCCTCTCTCTCCGACACACAGAGATGAGTGACACGTGCGACGGCAATCCGGGCAGGGCGACGTGACGATCAAACGAGAGGAGGCTTGCGGGACGACAACGAATACGCCTTCAGCCTTGTGACAGGAGCTGGTGCCGGGCCAGAGAGGAACGTTCTTCGTTAGCCACATGCAAGCCGTGTTTTCGCACTCGTTCGAAACCCCCGGAAAAACAGGTAAAAAACTAAATTTAAAAAAAAAGAAGCCAAAAATACTAAAACCTTTTTAAAAAATATGGATTTTTTAAAAAAGGGTAAAAAAAAATTCAGCCGGTATTTTGCCTTGCCCGCCTCTCTTGCACTTGCACTCACTTGCACTGGCAGAAGGCGATGTCGATGGAGTTGTTGAGCTCGATGCTGCGGTAGAAGTGCTGCAGGGCCTCCAGGCACTGCGGCTGCGAGCATCGGCTGAAGTCGCTGCAGTGCTTCAGCACCGGCTTGAGCGCGCGGTTGCAGGCGAACTTCTGGTAGCACGCATCCAACGCCGTCTGGCACGTGGACCGGAAGGACACCTGCGTCTGCTCGCCCACCGCCTCTGGCTCCACAGCGTCGTAGCCTGCAACAGAGCGTCGGATACATTATGCACCAGACAACACACAGATAATTAGTCGTCACAAGGAATTTTTTTTCGTTGATTTCGGGACAAGCAACAAATTTAGATGGGAGAACTAAGATTTTCATTCAGGCCACTCTAAGTCAGTCGCGTCAGCAAAAGGTTAAAAAAAATGACGCAACTGACTTTAAGCTGCCCCAACGATATCTTAGTTCTCACAACTAAATATGCTTGTCTTGTCCCAAAATCAACGAGAAAAAAAAAATAGTTGTGATGACAGTTTTCCTGCGTGGACCATAGATGTCGCGAGGAGACAAGGCCGCCTCGCACCAGTGCGTCCTCGTCGTTGCCATGGTAACGAGGCACCTTGTGAAAGGGAGGGAGGGGGGGGGGGGCGAATGGGAAAGGGGAACAAAGCTGCCGAAGAGCGCGGCTAGAGAGGGTGGGATGAAAGGTGTGTGTGTGTGTGTGTGTGTGTGTGTGTGTGTGTGTGTGGTGCGGCAGTCGGCAGCGCACCGCTACGATTGCATGCAAAGCTTTAGCGTCGTGTTTGTTGCCTATTTGTCAGGCGCCTCTTTATGGCGCGGGGCACACGGCGGTGCTCGTGTCGTCCCCCCCCCTCCCCCTCCGTGGGCCTCGGCTGCCTCCGCGGCTGCCTCGGCAGTGATTCTGTGGGGTGACGTCATCATAGTCAGCCGGTGACCCCTTTGATGAGTGGGTCGGGTCCTTCAGGTCCGTTTCGTAACCCAGTGCACGTAATCACTCTCGCAGCCACAGCAGCAGCAGCAGCAGCAGCAGCAGCAGCCTCGGGGTTCCGCTCTAGGCCGGCCGGGCGCACACAAAACAGCCCTAACTCCCGGTCTGAGAAACCTGAATGGCGGTTTGAGTATGGATTCGGAGACATGTCCCTACATTTGGCGCGGCGCTTGTGCACCACGATTTCTCACACCTGCTCATGAGAATTCAGGTGCTGGAAGTGTTCTGTTCTACTTCCGCGTCAAAGCCTCGCCGGAATAGGAACTCTATTCTGGAATGGAGACTCCAGAAATACGAATGACGGCGTAACTCCTCTCCCGTCCGACTGACACGTGCATTGGGACGTGTTGTGCGCGCGCGTGTGCAGCTGCGTGTCGGTGCCGTGTCAGCGGCTGCTCATCGACAGCTCCGGGGGCTGCCGCTTGGGCTGGGGGCCATGGGAGCTGCATAAACTCCACGTTCATGGCAGCTACTAAATATCCGAGTAAGGAAACAGTAAAAACTAGATTTTTTTTCAGAAAGGTTAATGTTTTGTTCTCCCCACTCCACACTGGTCATATGAATACTTTGTGCGCGTGATGAAATCAAATTCCGTTGTCGTTTGGCGCCGCCATCATATACTCATGTCTATGTTTTCCTTTTTCAAAACATTTTCAATTTCAATTTAAATGGATGTGTTAGTGCATGATAACCGTGCAAACTTTAATTTCATGGCGGAAATGACAACTGCACGGCAGACTGCTGTGTGTGTTTGTGTGTGTGGAGGGGGAGGAGGGGTGGGGGAGTAGCCGGGAAAAATGGTTAGGGGAAGGGGAAGGGGGGGGGGGGGGTGAAGGATCACCTACACGGAATCGCGGGCCGCTCTGCTTGTCTGCAGGAAGGGTGAGAAAAGGGTTGCGGGGGAGGGGGGAGGGGAAAAGGAGCCGGGTATCACCAGATGGGGGTCACACGTCCGCCAACAAACTTTAGCGGCACTTTTTCAGATGCGTGACCGAACTGACAACTAACCGCTGTCACCACATCCCCCCTCCCCTCCTCCTCCCCTCCCCTTCCTCTCCCTCTGTAATTTATCGCCTTCCTACCGCGCACCTTTTCGTAATGACAATAATGCCTTCCTCTTCATCATGCCGGCGAGGCCTTCGGCACCACGACGTTGTCTCCTCAGTATGTAGATGGACTTATTATTCGCGCCCTTAGTCTCCATATTTTATTTTTAAATTTTTCAAGGCGAAAAGTACTGCGAAAGGTGGAACGCCACCTGGATGTGTTATTCTCACCGGTGCTCCAGGAACAGGTGGCGGGACAGCCGCCGGCCTTTACTTTCTATTTCCCACATCGTCGCTCGGGTTTGCCCTGTTTTGCCGCACCGTCGCCGCACAAACCGCGCCTCGGCATTCGAAATTTCCCCGCGCCGCAGCAGGGCGGCACGCTCCTCGGTGGACAGCGCGGCGCGCACACAAACAATTACAAAAATCGCGTTACATACACTTGAATATTACCGAACGGTCCCCCGACGAAACCGGTGTAGTTCAAGAAAAGGGAGGGGGGGGGGCGAAAAACGAAAACGAGGCCGACGGAGAGGCGCAAAGGTAAAAGAAGGGAAGGGCGTGCGCAACATGGCGATGGCGGGGGCCCGGTGGGGGCCCGCGGCCTGCCCTGGGCCCCTGGGCTCCCGGTACGGCGCGGGACAGAGCAGAGCAGCCCTGGGCATTTTCTTTCTCACCGCAGCGTCCTTAATAGCCTCTTCTTCTCTGCGGGATGTGGGGGCGGGATGTGGGGGCGGGATGTGGGGGGGCGGGATGTGGGGGCGGGCCAGGGGGGCGGCTCCCCCCACTCTTACCGCCGGGCGTGACGGTCATATATAAGTGCATCGGAGAGCTAGAGTGACCACATACACCCACACAGCAAACCCTATCACTGCTGAACACGGCTGGGGTGGGGCCATAGCCGGGGGGTTGTGGGGCGTCGAGACTCGAGACTCTCCCGGTGGAGAGAGAGAGAGAGAGAGAGAGAGAGGAGAGGGGGGGGGGGAGAGGCAGGCTTCGCGACTCGATAGAGGAACAAATCCCCACACGTCGCGGGGGCAGAATATGTCGGCCAAAGTCCCGGCGCGGTCCGAACTCCATCATGACAACCGGCACCGCCAACAGATCGCCGGCAGACAGGCAGAAGTCAGACGGGCAGACAGACATGGTGCGCGGGCGTGGGAGTGGGAGTTTGGAGTGGGCTGTACCGCTGTCCCCGTCAGTTTGCACCGCCCTGCTGGCCTCCGCCGCCCCCGCCGCCCCCGCCGCCCCCGCCACCCCCGCCCCCCTCGCCACCCCCGCCACTCCCGGATCTGCTCTGTGATTATCTTCGGTGGGTGGTTTTGGATGCCATGACGCCGCCGATGTCACACTGTATAACCACAACAAAACCAAAGTGGAGCTATGCTCGATCCGAAGCAGTTTTCAATGCAAATTCTCGGAACTCCCGCGCGCGCGCGCGTGCTTTTGGAGCGGCCGGAACGCCTCTGCGAATAAGGCGAGGCGAAGTGAGAGTCGACAAAGTGCAGCAGGAGCAGCAGCAGCAACAGCAGCAACAGGAGCGGCAGCAGCAGCGGCAGAAGCAGCAGCAGGGTAGCGTAGGTGGGGGGGGGGGGCAGCAGAACAGAGTCACGAGGGCCTTGAATAAGGGAGATGAGAGTTTTGTCTTTGAGTCCGTCGAGGAGTGGTGGGGCGGCGGGGGCGGCGGGGGCAGCGGAGCGGAGGGGGGGGGGGGCTGTTCAAGCGACGGCACTCGAGAAGCGCTGCGACGTAGGGTAGGCAGGGGGGGGGGCGTCACCACACCTCCACGACAATGGTGGTGCACTGAAGAAATGATCCCAATTTCTCATACTTTTCCTGCGTTCTACTTTTCGGGCTTCTCCGCGGAGTACCCTAGCTATATTGGAAAGAAATAAGCGTTACTGATCCTCTGACTGCGGCGGCTCTCTCTCTCTCTCTCTCTCTCTCTCTCTCTCTCTCTCTCTCTCTCTCTCTCTCTCTCTCTCTCTCTCTCTCTTTCTCTCACCGACACACGTATGAGGAGGGGCTCCCGCGTGTGCCGGGTGCAGAGTGCAGAGACAGAAAACGACACACACAAACACACACACACAAACACACACATACACACACACACTGACACACGCCACCGGAGGAAGGGGTTTCGTGCGGCGGGGAAATTCAATTTTGACACCCAGCGGAACACTTGTACGACAAGTACCAATCTGGCGGGACGACGACGACAACGACTACAGACGCGAGTGGTGGGGTTTGGGGTAGGGGGGGGGGGGGGGGGGGGGGGGGGGGTGCGCAGTGGTTGCCCTGCCTGACCCCCACCCCGCCTCCCACTGCCTCGGTCGTGCGGGAGTCTTAGAAAGTGGCACGGGGATGTGAAGTACCAAGGGGCCACGGGGCCACGAGGTGAAAGGGGCGGGGCGGGGGGAGGGGGGGGGGAGGAAAGGGGCAGGGGGAGGGAGTCAGGTAGGGAGGAACCGAATAAAATGGCCGCGGGTTGGGATTCTCACGGTTCTCTTCCCTTCCACATCGAACGCCAGCGGCGTTGGCGGGCCCAGAGTTGGCAGCCACATCGGCACGTTGGTGCGAGAGAGAGAGAGAGAGAGAGAGGGAGAGATAGAGAGAGAGAGAGAGAGAGAGAGAGAGAGAGAGAGAGAGAGAGAGAGAGAGAGAGAAAGAGAGAGAGAGAAAGAGAGAAAGACGGAGGGGGGGGGGGGGTGAAGGTGTGGAGCTTCTCGTTAAAAGCCCTGCACGCCTCTCTCTCCTGAGGTGGGGGGGGGGGGCGGCAGGGGAGGTCTTTTGCCTTTAGCGCCGTCTTGTTAAGCCGCGCCGTCAAAAGGGACTCTAATTGTCCTTGCAAATTATCGGCCGGACCTCACGGTAGGACTGGTCTGGGCCGTCCGCTCCCCCCGTGTCCAAACAAGACCGCGGCCCCCCCCCTGCCCCCCCCCCCTGGCCCCCGCCTGGCCCCCCCTGGCCCCCGCCTGGCCCCCGCCTGGCCCCCGCCGCCCCACCCGCCTGGCCCCCGCCTGGCCCCCCCGCCTGGCCCCCCCCTGGCCCTCGCCTGGCCCCCGCCGCCCCGCCCGCCGGACTCGTTTGGCAGCCCATGACCGCCCTCCGGTGCCTCCGGTGCCTCCGGTGCCTCCGGTGCCTCCGGCCCGTGCCCATCCCTGCCCAGCGCTGCCCTCCGCGGGGGGCCCTCCTGGCGAGGGCCCCGATGATGGAGAGTCGCACGATGACTTTTATCGCCGCCTACATATTTTTTTTCTTCCTCCCCCTCGCCGCGCCGCCGCTATGCCGTTTTTCTTTCGAAATACGAACAAAAGGGATGAATCGCGCGCGTTGTTGGGAGATTAAACGGATTTAGCGGGCGGGCGGGCAGTTGGTGCCGCGCACCGCCGGGCACCGCCGGCCAGCGCCGGGCACCGCGGGGTCAAAGCCCCGGCATGGGAGGCGGCCCGATGGTCAGCCGCGCGGCCCGGTCAGCCATGAGAAATTCCGCGTCGCCCACACGGCGCGGCACGCACGCACGCGCACACACACACACACACACGCACTCACACAGAGGGTGCTCTGGTCGCACATCAACCACCGCGCCGCGAATATGTGAGGGCACCGCTCCCATTTTGGTCCAAGAAAAATGAAAAAGGGAGGAGAGATTTGGTGACCGAGTGTGTGTGTGTGTGTGTGTGTGTGTGTGTGTGTGTGTGTGTGTGTGTGTGTGTGTGTGTGAGAGAGCAGCCGGTAGAAGGGTGCCCGTGTGCGGTCGGGAACCTCTCCCTGTAAGTGGTCCCCACGCGCCCCCGTTCGGACGCTTGCTGCCGTTGGCTCCGCTCCACTGTCTCTGCCGGCTCCTGTCGGGCGCATCACTTATGCACCGCGCACTTCCTCCCCCATGCATGTCCCCCCCCCCACCCACCCCTCCCCTCCCCGCCCCGCCCCCAGCCCCCCGACAGGGTCTTCTCTTGTGCCTTGTTCCTGTCGCCCCGCCCCGCCGCCGCCGCTGCGGCTACCTCGCGGACCAACTGCGGCAGCTTCTCCGCCTTTCCAGTTCAGTGTTCTCAATCGGGCGGGCAAGGGTCTTGCCCGGAAATCTTCTGTCTCTCTCTTCTCATAAGGCCATCATGAGTGTGAAAGATATAGAATATGCTCTTGCCCGAGCCACTGCGCTGCGGGCGCAGTCCGCGGTGTCTGTCTAGCCACTCGGGGACGGTGACGGTGACGGCGCACATGGTCGGGCGTGGGGAGTGTCTGAAGGCTGCCGTCTGCTAATAACTAAGACATCGGTCTGCCCTGGCGGCTGGCTGGCCTCCAGGAGTGTCTCCAGGAATGCCTCCAGGAATGCCTCCAGGAATGCCTCCAGGAATGCCTCCATGAATGCCTCTATGAAAGCCTCCATGAATGCCTCCATGAATGCCTCCAGGATGAAGGGCACGACGTCCGGCCAAGGTCCTGCGGTGCTCTGCCACAACGCGCGCCGCGCGCTCAGACGTGGGCAATGGTGGAACGGTCTTCTTCTGCTTTTTTTTTGTCATTTTTACTCGTTCTTTGCTTACTACTACTGCTACGACGCAAAAGCAAAAAAGAACGAGTATTAAGTACGAGTATAAGAAATACAACAACAACAAAAAACGGCAAAAATGGGTGGGTCCTACCTCGTCCCAGACTTCCGTCCGGAACCGTTCCTGCTTAACTTCGGTGTTCGGATGGGAACCGGTGTACCAGGAGTTGACCGCCGCTAAGACACAGGCACGACGCAGCCACCTTGGTAGGCAGGCTTCCGCAACGGCCAACATCGCCCCTTCCGCTGACCAGATTTCAGGAGTCAGCCCCCTTCGACCAGCCAGTTGGTCTGTGGCCGTGAGGCCACTCCCTCGCGGATTGAGAGGGAGGTAGGATGCCCAGATCGTACACGGCCGAAGCCGATTGTACTCTACTCTTCTACGCCATGTATCCAAGTAGGTGTTGCCCGAATACTCCAGATTCCGAGGCCTTACGCTTGAAAAATGTAGAAGGCCGAACCCTAGGCCTCTACATTTAACTTCTGCCGAGTCTTGGCAAGCACCATTCCCCTGCTCGGGCGTCGAACCACTGAGTCAACGAGTGTATTCAACCTCCGGGGAATGGCCGCGGCCCAACGTCCGCGGTCACTCAGACAACACACTTTGAACACGTTCTTTTGGTATATTTTACCCACCATCCTCGGTCGGCAGACTTCAGAAAAATATTTCCTCCGGCAAAGAGTTGAACCTCGGACCTTGCGGTCGCCGTCCGGTCCGCTGGCCCACTACGCTGCGAAGCTATGGTGGAGGGCAGATGCGCGCTATTGATACTTTAGCCACTGTTGTCCCGCAGAGGGCAGCACCGTTGGCTCCGAGAGATGGCGCTAGTGGTCAACGGCGTTTTCTGGCTCGCGCTGCTGTTATACATACAGCAAGTTACTCTAGTCTCCGGGCGAGTCCCCTACGTACGAACCCTGCAATGTTGATTTGAGGGCAGTAGTTGGGCATGTTTAAAGTATTTGACACACATGTTTCGTACTGAGTGGTTAGGAAGCGAAGTATTATGAGAGTGATGAATTTTCTAGATTAAAAGTGTATGTCAACAGGAAAATAGTGCATAAGTATAACGAGAGCATCACTTTAAAAAAAATCAAAACTTTTCATCATTTGAATTCACCTGGACAGTTGTGGACATTTCGTGCCTGCCCCCCTTCCCCTCTAAGTGTCCACGTGGTATCTGAACAGTCCCAACGAACGAGCCTGTCCTAGAACGGTAAAGCGTTCTCCATGCCTGTCTTGTTTTTTGTTCAAAGTTGGTCTCGAACGCCAGTGGCTAGCCGTAGCAGGCGGGTGCCGTGTTTGCTGGCAGTGCCGGCAGTGCCCCGGGCCCCGGCTGCCCCTACTGCCCCTACTGCCCCTACTGCCCCTACTGCCCCGGCTGCCCCGGCTGCCCCTACTGCCCCGGCTGCCCCTACTGCCCCTACTGCCCCGGCTGCCCCGGCTGCCCCTACTGCCCCTACTGCCCCGGCTGCCCCTACTGCCCCTACTGCCCCTACTGCCCCTACTGCCCCGGCTGCCCCGGGCGGGGCTCGGACTCGTATGGGTTGGCGTGCGTGGCCGTCGGCTGCCCGCCCAACACCCGGCGGCGCCAGAGGAAAAAGCCAGGCGGCCGCGGGTGGCAAAGTATCGATTCGTCGCCATTCGGCATTCGGTTCGAGAGGGACGGGACGGGACCCCCGCGGCCGGACGGGGCCCCCGAGCCCCCCGAGCTGCCTCCCCTCCCCTCACTTCCCTCCACGGTCACCGTCGTCGGCGCTACAGCACTCTGCTAGAAAAGTGGCGTCAAGGTCGTCGTTTTTCGAGGTCGAATCCTTCTGAAATTTGGTGCCATGTACAATATGAAATTTGCGTCGACTCAAATATATCGACGAACGAATTTGGTCAGAACGACGTTGCGTTACTGTATGCGTCAATGACACGTCACCGTCCCACAAGTCACCGCCCTGCAGACGCCGTGGGTCCCGTGGGTCGTGGTGTGGCTGTAATGAACGCACAATAAAGAACAAGGCGCTTCGCCTCTCCTCTCCATTCATCTTGCTCACACAGCAGTGAGACTTGGATTTCTCCGCCGCGGCGGCGTGTCGCCTTCTTCTTCCTCTTCTTCTTCTTCTTCTTCTTCTTCTCCTTCTTCTTCTTCTTCTCATTCTTCTCCTTCTTCTTCTTCGCCCGCCCTCCTTCGCCTCCGTCGCGTGCCCTTTAGGGGAGCGGGTCTTTGATGTGTACCCGACAGCGACGCCCTCGGCCCCGCGGCCACCCCTAACAGCTCACGCTTCGCCGAACATCATCACAATCGTCATCATCGTGATGACCGCATCGCTGGGGGCGCCCTGTGGGAGGGAGTGAGAAGGGGTAGATCGGGGGCGTGACCTCTCAGTGCAGCGCAGCCCGCGGCGGTGCATGGGGCATCTCAGTGGCACGCGCCGCGCACGCACGCGCTTCCAGGGGGTGCGCCACGCGCCGCGCACGCACGCGCTTCCAGGGGGTGCGCCACGCGCCACGCACGCACGCAAATTCAGTTTCCGCCGAGGCAGCCAGTACCTTGCCGCCGAACGCGGAGCTCTTGCGTCTTCCCTTGGAGAAAATTGCTATCCGGGCGACGCAAGAGGACATGTTTGTAGTGGTGGTCGTGGTGGTGGAGGGGGGCAGGGAGTATGGAGGGCAGAAAAGAGAGCAGATGACGATACTCTTGAGGGGGAGAGAGGCGGGGGACAGAGAGAGGGAGAGAGAGGTAGGGAGAAAGGGAGAGGCATGATGGGTGGAGCGACAGGCAAGTTAATGAGAAACATGGCGATGACGTCGCGTATGCCGCGCATATAGGACGCACGCACGCACACACACACACACACACACACACACACACGCGCATTACGTAGGTCGGTTCGCGGAAGGGACTGTTGTTGCTATTACGGCAATGTTCCTGATTTTTTCTTTCTTTTTTCGGGTTGCGCATATGTACCGTGTCGCTGGCATCCTACGTGCAAGAACCCTGCTGATGTTGGGCTTACGCAGGGCGGTACACAGTACAGTAAGACCTCCTTTTCCGTCTCGAGGCTAGAAGGTCGACTCACCGACGCAGCGGTTGTAGTTGAGCGTGCTGAAGATCCGTTCGCAGCGCCGCTTCATGTGCGTGGTCGGGCAGATGCAGCCGAAGATGGGCGTCTTCCTCATGTTCTTCCAGGACTGGAAGCAGCGCTCCCTGCACAACAACAACAACAGCATCAGCAACAACAACGACAACCAATTTGTCTGCGAATGCGTGTGTGTTGATCAGTTCACCAATTTTCGAAAGATAGGGTATGTCGGAGAAGGTCCAAACCGGAAATAAAGAAGAAGTCAAGAAGAGCATCAGTGAAAACAAAACGCGGGTCTCATGAGGGTTACCGTAGCAGAGACCATCTCCGCCACGGCGTCAGCCACGAGCCAACGTCAAAACTTTAGAGGCTTAGCTCTCGCTGACGATATGTCACGATCAATTGGTAGGGTCACACAGCGCCGGTACAATCCCGCGCGGTCTCAGGATGCACGCCTCCGGACCGCGCGGCTGCAGTCTGCGCTGTCTGACCCTACCAAATGGTCGTGACATATCGTCAGCGAGAGCTAAGCCTCCAAAGTGTTGACGTTGGCTCTTGCCTGACGCTGTGGCGGAGATACTCTCTGCTGCGGTAACCCGTATGATACCCGCGTATCGTTTCCGCTGACGCTCTCCTTGACTTCTTCTTCTGCGAAATACCCTATTCAAAACGGTATCCCCACTAGCGTTCGGAACAAGCGCAAACCGGACGTAAAGGAGGCTCGCAAGAGAACGAGGTCGGAGACATACGGTCTCACCAACGGGTACGGCCGCCCTTCCCCCCTCTATGGTGTCGGCAAGCAGCCACCTCCAGCAGCAGCACAGGTTTCCGCCGATCCGTCCCAGTTGTGGTCCCAGTCCTCGGCGTTGTCAACGACACAGATCATCGCGCGGTTCGCAGCAGACTTCGAGGGGGCGTCCACCCACAGCCCAGAGGTCTCGGCCTCCAAGAGGCGGATCGACGCAGGCCTCCCGGTTAGCACCTGCCCCACCGAGAGGCGGCAGAGGGAAGTGTCACCGCGAGAAGAACCATGGCCGTCCTATCGCAGCTGGGGCAGACGGCAGGAGCAGACGCTGCCCGCGGCTACCGCCTCGGTGGGAGGACAACGGCGGACGGGTTGGGCGCGGGAATCGGAATCACAGGATTTGGAGGTTAGGGTCGGTCAGCCAAGCAGCCCCTTCCCCTCCCCTCCCATTGCCCGCCCTCACCCCCCTCACCATGTCTGCTCTGCGTTTAGACAGGCAGAGGGTATTGGCAGTGACCCCCGAGCTGTTGGCAGTTAACAGCTCCTGCACCAGGTAAACAATTAGTCTCAAAACAAGAGTGATGTGGGCAATTCTAATGACATTTTGAATTTGATTCTAGTATGTCATGTTCGAAAACCAGTTTCTATCGATAATGCCATCGTTCCTAAACAGTTTAGTGAATATTTGAACAGTGAAGTGGTTGTGATACAAAATGTGAAGGCCTGAAGTGTGGGTGTGGGTGGAAATACATTTCCTACCTGTTGGATATTACAAAGACCCAGCCTTAACTGTGTGTCCAAGGATGTGAAATGTCATTCAACACCATGGCTACACCAAGTTTGGAACAAGAAGTCGGGTCAGAAATACAATTTGAGAAGCCGATGTACACTTTAATTTTACTCTATAAGGTTGCGTATCGAAAAGTGAGACGCGGCGAGAGGCAATCAGCCAAACGAACCGAACGGTCCGAGAGAGAGAGGCTCTGACCGGGGCGGCGGCAGCGGCAGCGGTAGCGGTAGCAGCGGTAGCAGCGGCACCAGCGGCAGCAGCAGCAGCAGCAGAGCTCTCCCCCGGACACCCTTGATAATCTCATTGCGAACTGTGAGTGGCGTTTATGGACGGGCTCCGCGAGGCCGGGATGGCAAGAGGGGGGGGGGGGGGGGGGGGGTAAACACAGAGCCTGCCGCTGACGACCGCTCGGAGGGGCTCTGTCGGCCCGTCCTGTCCCGGTCCGTCCCCCTGCTCCTCATTCTTTCCATTCATTCTATGTTTCCCAAAGTCCCCCGACGTCCCCCCTGTGTCCGCGCCGGCCCGGCAGCCCCTCTCTGCCTCCCGGGGGACCAACGGGGACACTGGGTCACCGGTGGCCGCGCTAACAGCCCCGGCCAATCACAACGCAGGACATATATTTATTGAAATGAAATTATTGCTCATAGCCGGAACGAAATGAGTAAATTGTACGGCTCAAATAAGGGAAAGTGATTGCGAGCAGAGGCGTTCTTGAAATTGACGTGACGCTTCTCGTCCTAGTCGGTTCGATGGTTCGATCTCATATTTTTCTCGGAGTGCGTTGCCAGCGGAGATGGCGTGCTGCAACGTATCGACGCTAGCGGTCGCGAAAACGTTCGTGAACAGTAAACACCACACGTGAAGAGCGAGGCGAAGGTAAGAGGGGCCAAGAGAATGAGAGAGAGAGAGAGAGAGAGAAAGAGGGGGGGGGGGACGAGAAAAGCGGTAGTAGTAGCGGGTTGAGTCCGCACTAAGTCTTACCACGACTCGTAAAGTTGGCGGTCCCGCAGTGCGTGCTTCCCCCCCTTCCACCATCCCATCGTCTCTCTCACTCTGTTCTGTACTACTCGTTCCGATACTCACAATAAAGCGATTGAGCACTTATTAAAAAACACACATTCAAAAAAATCACACACACACATACCCTTATTGCCCTCATTTTCTCTCAGTGTTAGAAAAGTCAAAACAATTTTCAATGCTGATTTGAACACAGTTGGTATGGAGTAATCTTTAGTCAAAACACGAAAAACATTTTGATCGAATACTCGCCAAAGTATTCCTAGCTCTGATATATCACACATCAACGCGTAAATTAAATATTCTTCGATTTTTGCACTATTACGATGTAGTGACTTTAGGTTTGGTGGAGACGATCAAAAATTTCGCCTTATATCTTCCCAGCAAAGCAAGATGTGGTCAGCTATGCTGGCAGTGTTGTCACACTGCCTCTCGGTTTTCCCCGCTCGGTGTCAATGTCAGTGTGCCGTCTGCACAATGTGTGTCTCGTGCGCCCCCTGGGCCGGGCGGCGGCGGGGGCGGCGGGGGCGGCGGGGGCCCTCGGGTGCAGTCCGATCCCAGATCGTGTCGAATGGCTTACAGGCTGTGCGGCGTGTCAGCCATCGCAGTAACAGCCGGGCCACTTATTCGGAATGGCCCGGGTGGGATGGGCTGCATGGTGATTCCCTCCCCCCCCCCCCCCCCCCACCGATCCCTCTTGCCACCCTCACAAGGATTCCCAGCCCTCCCAGCCCAGCAGGCCCGCAACATCGGGGGGGGGGGGGGGGGGGGAGTCCACAAAACATGCGCCCTCTCTGCGTGCGAAAAGCAACAACATCCGATGCGAGAGGAGCGAGGCGTCATGACTCACCTGCTGTCCATGCGGCACTTGCGCTCGCCGCCCTTGCAGTCGGCCTTGAACTGGTCGAACAGCGCGATGCACTTGGGGTCGGCGGTGCACACATCCATGGCGTGGTTGCACGTCGTCAGCGCCTCCACCGGGTACAGGTCCAGCTCTGGAACAGAAACAGGTCGGCTGTGAGACCAGAGGGCCGGAGGGTACACGGCTAAAACCACCACGTACGATTAGCCTATTAGCCGTCCCGGCCAGCGTCGTTTTCACCGCATCCGTCCTTCTCACAGAACGTGACTCAAAATAACGAACGAAATCCGAGACGAAATCACACGTTTTGTGCCTCTGCCTCCGCTCTGCTACCTGCCCTGGGCTGCCCTGGTGTCGGCCTCACCGCCGCTGTCTGCCCAACGGCCCGTGTCCTGACAGAGCCCCCCCCCCCCCCGTCTTCCCTTTCATCCCATTCTGGTCGCTGCTTCCCCGCACCACGACCAATGTTCTTGTTTTAAGACTTTTGCCAGCCAACTCCGGGTCGGAAAGACACCAATTTGGCATGGGTCCCGATAGGGTCTGTGGCTGCTACCGCCCCCCCCCCCCGACTCTGGCTTCCCCCTCCCCCTCCCCTACCACTCCCCTCAGAAGCATCGCACACTCCAGCCGACCGCAGCAGTATGGTTCTCCACGGAGCAATGCAAGGCTTGCAGTTCACGGCCGACCGTGCGACACGGACGAGCAGACGGACAGGGGCGGAGGGTGGTGCGGCGACAGACAGACAGGCAGACAGACAGAGTGAAAGGGAGCCTGCGGCGCCCTGCGGTGCCCTGCGGTGCCCTGCGGTGCCCTGCGGTGCCCTGCGGTGCCCTGCGGTGCCCTGCGGTGCCAGCAGCCCGGCTGCGGCCGCTATGCTGTTGCAAGTCATTATTCATTAGCGCTCCATTATCAGCCTTCGAAGCAGGTTATTGTTGCAGATTAATCATATTTCCGGGCGGCCGCGGTTCCGCCTGAGCGAACCCGGGCCAGGGCAGGCGCCTGCATAATTCAACAAGAAGGCGGCCTGCCGTGCCGTGCCCAGGCCATACCCGGCCAGACGAACAGACCAGCGCAGCGGACAAAAGAGGGCGGAAGCGTTGCTGCTGGGCAGCGCGGGAGGTTACCCGGGTGTAGCACTTGAAACCTGATTCAGTTAGCGTGTTATTTGCTATTACTTGAGGACCGTTCAGTTTACAGTCACGGTGCGAATCAACGTTATAATTGCATTCCATACGCTTCCAATATAACGGCCCACGTTGCCAACACACACGATCAATCCGTTAAAATATAATAAAATCTGAAAATCTATCGACTGCAATATGCAAAACAAAATAAATCGAATCCGAGTGCTGTTGTTTTTTCCTCCCCCTAGTATAGCGTGTTGTGCGTGGCTGGGGAGGAGAAGGCCACTTGCGCCGTGGTGACGAATGCTACCCGCCCCCTCTGCACGCTCCGCTCGTATACAATAAATAGCCGCCATTGCCGCGCCGTGTCACCACAATCATCGGCCTCATCGCATCTCGATATCCAGCATGAAAATAAATCGCCCGAGCAGCGCGCGTGGTTGGCGCGTGGCTGCGGCGCGTGGCTGGCGCGTGGCTGGCGCGTGGCTGGCGTGTAGCTGGCGCGTGGCTGGCGTGTGGCTGGCGCGTGGCTGCCGACGTGTCATTATCGGGTGCGTGGCCGCGCGCGGCACTCGCGTCCCAACAGGTGTCCTCATATCTGCAGCACGGCCGCCTTGAAAATTGATATGTAATTACGATAACACCGCTCGCTGCTCGGTGTCGCAATTACTGCACGCGTGCGAAACCCGGAGTGCGGGTTAGGATCCAGCCCGGCCCGCGGGGACTGATAGCTCCGCGCAGCACAGCGCCGGGAGGGTAGACAGGCCCGCCGGCCCGTCGCACTCGGCTGCGCTGCGGGCTTGCCTACCCAGCGTTTGACAGGCGCCGTGGCACCGTGACACCGCCAGCTCGGTCAGACCGGCGGCAGGGGGGTTGAGTGCACGCAAGGGGCAGCGACCTCCATTATTCGCAGCGCCGGGGATGCATTATGCGCAGACAGAGGTGTATTCGCGCGCGGCAGTCCTTGATCATGTGTGCTACTCGCAGCACAGATCCTCTTCCCCCTCCCCGCCAACGTCAGACAGCTCACTCCCACTGGGAATACTGAGTTAGAGAGTCATATTCAACGCCCAATCCCGGACCACAAGGGGATTAAGGACGCTGTTTCAAAAACTTGGTCTCGGCGATATGGTGATTACGGTTCTTTCATTATCTCAGCGCCGCGATGCCTTCACTGCTAGTCTGGCGACGTACCTCCACTGCGCCGGTCTGATGATGACGTCACTAACTGCAGACGACCCCCCGGGGTTCCGCTGCCGTCCGTGTGTCTGTCTGTCTGTCTGTCTGTCTGTCTGTCCGTCCGGGCGGCCGGACAGCCGTCTGGGACCGGAGGGGCGCAGGCCAATCGGCTGCCCCCGGACGTGCAGCGCCTTCCAGTTAATGTTGTGATTTTTAGAAATGAAGTGCGCCCGGAAGTAGGGCGGGCAGTGATGAATGTTGTAAAACGCCAGAAGCACGACCGGAAAAAAATCCGAAAACATTAAAGACCTGACCTGTCCATGTCCACTGGCAGAGGACTCCGAACAGCGGAAACGTCTATGATGTTTCAGTTGAGAGTGGAGAAGCTAGGGGCTTGCTTCGCGGTGTGCAGAGCGGTACAGCGGAGAGCGGCGGCGTGTTTAATCCCGATCTCGGGCTGCGGCAGCGCTGACCTCAACCGACTGTTTATTCTCTCCTGCTGTTCTTGTTTTTCTTCCCTCCTTTTCAACACTGGTTCACGTTACAGGCAGTGTGAGTCTTCTTTTCGCGGAAAACTTGCCATTCCAGCGGGAAACAAACATTAAGCGGCGCGCGGGGGGGGGGGGGGGGGGGGGGGGGGGGCGCTGCGGAAGCAAAAACCAGACAGAAAGGGGCCGAGAGAAAGGAGAGAGGAAAGGAGAAAGAGAAAACAGCAGAGAGAAAGAGGAAATATTGAGGTGTGTTGGGAGGGCGAGTAAGGTCGCTGCAGTGTCACTGGCCCGATTTAATAATTCACTGGCCAAGGCCCTACACCCGCACGGTGGCGGGGAGGTGGTGGCGGTGGCGGCGGTGGCGGTGGTGGTGGCGGCGGCAGAGGTGTGGGACAGCACGGACCTGGGCGCCGGCCCGACCCCCCGCAGAGCGCACCAATACATCAATAGGCAAGTAACGTGTCCCCCACTCCCTCCCCGCCATACACAGCGCAGATTCAAGATGACTAGGGCCATTCGAATGGTTTGATAATTACTGAAACAATATTTCTTTAATCGAAAATCATATTACAGGATACGAAATAACAAGGCTCGCCTGACTTTGGCTTCGGAGCCACAGGGGCGTCCAAACTCGTGTCAAGGTTTTGTTTTCAATTTAAGCTCTTGTGCAACCTAGCTTCCCGCCTCTTTAGCTCTGACTTTTTCTATTTTCGGAAGCGAAGAAAGTTAGAACGCAGACATCCGACGTGCCGCCGAGAGCCGACGCGATGCCACGGCTCGTGCCTTCGGCGGCCCCTGACGTGATGCTCCCGGAGCCGTCCTAATGTCTAGAGCACACACGGCACTCAGCCCCGCTTCGGGCGTTTGAACAAACCGTTAGCTGTTTACATCTCGCGCAGCACGCCACGCCAACGCCTCCCCCCAAACCATGGAATCACCCCCCCCCCCCCCGCCCCCAACCAACATGCGCTATTCCAAGTCAGTCACATCAGAACAGATATTCAAGTCGACTTAGAATCATGTATTTTGCTTCACAAGGAAAACAGGACATATTCGGTTCCAACCGATCTCGTTAATAACCGATCAAACGGAAACTATATTCTGCTGGTGTGCCATCAGGGCCACGTCCCTAGGGGGAGTGGGAGAGAGACGGATAGCCAGCAAGGAGGAGGACAGATGCAATCAGGGAATGGGAGCGCGTAATTAAGATAATCGAAAGCGACGTCGACGCCTCTGCACACCTCCACCGCCATCCGAGCCGTCTGCACTCTTTCTCTGTATTTTACTACTCCCTCTGCCTAACGAGTGAATCACATTAAGAGAGAGGGAGAGTGAGTGACAGTGCGACAGAGACGGATGGATTGAGACACTCCGTGGGAGGGTACCCGCCTCTCTTACCGAGATTGCACCGCTCTGCAATAAAAAACAGAAAGAAGAGGCAGAGAGAGAGAGAGAGAGAGAGAGAGAGAGAGAGAGAGAGAGAGAGAGAGAGAGAGAGAGAGAGAGAGAGAGAGAAGGAAAGGGGGATGACTTTTAACGACTTTTAACTTGTGTAAGCGAGGTTGCAGAACCTGTATACAACACGTATTGTATTCTATGTGTTCTCCGCACTGCGTCAAGATCTATGCGCGCAGCAGAGCGTTTCAAACCGCATAGAGGATGGGAAGAGCGAAAGGCAGATCGAGATGTGGTTGCCAGAGGAGACACAGCGAGAGAGAGAGAGAGAGAGAAGAGAGAGAGAGAGAGAGAGAGAGAGAGAGAGAGAGAGAGAGATACATAACTTTAAGGACTTCATGCGTCGGTGTTCGCACGCCCTGCTCCTCTCCGCTCGCCCTCTCTGTCCGTCCGTCCGTCCTCGGCGCCGCTTGGCACAGCCCCGCACAGCCCCCCGCGGCCCCGCCCAACCCTGCCCGTCTGCTACTTCCCCTGATGATGTTGACCAGCCGTACTGCTAGAAGGCCGTGACTGTCCAGAATAAGACAAAGAAAGCCGGATCCACCGCTGGGCCTATCCGCTGGGCTATCTGCTTGGCTATCCGCTGGGCCTATCCGCTGGGCTATCCGCTTGGCTATCCGCTTGGCTATCCGCTGGGCTATCCGCTGGGGTATCCGCTTGGCTATCCGCTTGGCTATCCGCTTGGTCCACCTATTCTTGGATCTGCTGCTCAGCCCCACCCATCGCTCCACTTTATAAGCCGTCTGTGCACAACCACTGTCGTTCTCTCTCTCTCTCTCTCTCTCTCTCTCTCTCTCTCTCTCTCTCTCTCTCTCTCTCTCTCTCTCTCTCTCTCTCTCTCTCTCTCTCTCTCTCTCTCTCTCTCTCTCTCTCTCTCTCTCTCTCTCTCTCTCTCTCTCTCTCTCTCTCTCTCTCTCTCTCTCTCTCTCTCTCTCTCTCTCTCTCTCTCTCTCTCTCTCTCTCTCGGGCCCCCGCATTTCCCCTCTGAACTCAGCTCGCCGCTACAAAACACAACAAAACAGATAGGCATCCGCCCGGAGTCGTCAGTCAGGCTGGGCAGGAGGGTGACACTGCAGCGGCGGTGGCGGCAGCGGCAGGCAGAAGCCGACAGCGCAGGGTTCTCTGTTGCCGCGGCGGCAGCGGCCGCATTTGCATGTCGAAATGAGAGTTCTAAGGGGCTTTATTTTCGTACACCTGATGCAAATTAGATTCAAATGAACGAGTGCACACGGCATCGGCAGCTGGGCGCCCACCCTCAAACCCCCTCCCCCACCAAAAAAATAACAAACTTAAAAAAAAAACTTAAAAAAAAAACAGCTTGTCCGCCGCGGGTTCGCGAACCCAGGCCCGCGCTGACTGCTACCGGTTGCGCTAACCGCGCCGGAGTGGCTTACCTTTCTTGAGCACGTAGATGCAGGGGTGGTCGTAGAGGAAGTCGCGGAACGAGTTGCACTCGGGGTCCACGGCCGGCTCCCGGCACAGGCACGTCGGGTTGAAGAAGGGGAAGGCCTGCAGCGTCCGCAGGGCCGCCTGGCACTTGGTCACAGTCACGGTGGAGCACGCCACTGCAAACAAAACACCACTTTAGGAACACTCCCGGGTAGTCGTCAATGACGTACACGCGGACTCGAGACGGCACATGCCTCTGAAAAAAAATCTGTGCGCCCGCCAGACGATTTATGTTCGAGTTTTTAAATGTTTCTACTCTGAAAAATGGCAACTCCACTTTTTTTTCCCGTTCATGCCTCATCCCTAATGAGGCCAAACTGACGATGGCGCTGACATGAAAAGAATCCGAACAAACGGGTGGGACGAGGTGGGCATGGTGAACAAGACCCCCTCCCCCTCCCCCAGCCCGCTACATCTTATCAACTGTCACACGGTATTTCGGGAACTATGATCAACGAGCTGGCGGCCCCATCGGTGGCCTTCTACCTGCCACGACCCCCGCAGGACCACCATCCTTTACTACTCACTTTGTTTGTCAAACTAGAATCCGACCTGCGGCCCCTGCGGCCCCTGCAGCCCCTGCAGCCCCTGCAGCCCCTGCGGCCCCTGCGGCCCCTGCGGCCCCTGCGGCCCCTGCGGCCCCTGCGGCCCCTGCGGCCCCTGCGGCCCCTGCGGCCCCTGCGGCCCCTGCGGCCCCTGCGGCCCCTGCGGCCCTGCGGCCCCTGCGGCCCCTGCGGCCCCTGCGGCCCCTGCGGCCCCTGCGGCCCCTGCGGCCCCTGCGGCCCCTGCGGCCCACGCTGAACCCCGCAAAGCGAACCGAACCAAACTCCAGGCTGCCTCTGTCTGAACCAAAATCCAGGCCTCTGTCCCCCCCCCCAGTGGATTGGATGTATCCTCCTGGGCCGAAACAACACCGCCCCTGACAATCCAATTAAAAAATAATTTTCAAAAAAACAAAAACTGGCCACGTGGAATTCTTCTGAAACACTTTTTCTGTCCCATCACGTCGTTCTCCACTTTTCAACGGCTACGAACACACAAACCCATTCGCGCAGAGAGGGAGACGGAAACAAAACTAAACAGTTTGTTGACAGTGCCAATGGCATCTTGTGTAACGCGCTGGACTGTCGAATTCCCCCCCCCCCCCCCACACACACACACTTTTTCTCTTGCGAAAAATCGTATGCGGACACATGGTATTTCGTAGGAAAGTTAGCAAGTGCTTGGCAACAGTGGAGTCACCTGGCGGCACAAACACCGCCCTCTCCTGCACCGCTGCTCACGAGGGCGACGTTTTGGCTCGGTTATGTTTCCTGCTTCGCACAATAAATTGAGCTGTCTGCGACAACGTTGAGCCGCCATACGACCTCGGTGGAATTGGTTCCGGGCTCCTCTTTGTGCACCCAGAAAATAGGTGGCCCCGACATGAGGATGACCTCGGGAACTCCACCCTTGAACTTTGCAATGTAGCAAGCCTTCCTGCAAGAACACTATTGCCTTGGGTGGTCTATTGGAGTTTGGTTTGGGGTGTGGAGCAGAGCGGACTAAAAGTTCAATGCTTAAGTTTTGCTGGGCGTAAATAATCGGTTTAGCAAATCAGTCGCGGAGAGGTTTCAGTGTCAGTGGTCTCGAAGCGCATTATATTGTCCTTTTACGGGGGGGAATTTTTAAGGGCGCATTTTTTTTTTAAATGTCCACCGAGCCGCATTTACCGTTGTCAACTTAGCCAAAATGACATCGAGTTCTTTAACTCGATACCAAACGGAGGGATAAATAGCGTTTCGGGGCCTTTTGCTTGCAGTGTAATTTCAAGGGGGGGAGGGGCATAAAGGAGAAACAGAGGGGTCGGGTGGGGTAGGTCAGAGTCTTGGGGGCGAGAGAGACATCGAGAGTGCGCTACCCACGCCACCACCCCCCTTCCCGCCGGCGGGCGTCTTTTGTTCCCCCTTTCAAGGCACTGTAGTCGTGTCCTCGTCGCACCGCAGGTCCGGCGCAGGTTGTGTGACGAGGACGGACGACAATGCCACCCCCGCCAGTTCCTCCGCGGGCGGTACACCCATTTAAGCGTACCTCCTAAAGTGTAGTTTTTGAGGGGAGTGGAGGGGGCGAGGGGCTGCAGGGCTACCATTAGAGCGCGGCAACTTTTAACCAGTAAACTGCTCCCAAGCAATCATGTGTTCTGTCAGACGCAGGCGGGCGGGGCGGGGCCGGCCGGAGGGGACTGCGTAGGCGTTGTTGGACAGGCAAATAACATGCCTCACCGCCCCCTCTGTCTCTCTCACTCCCCTTCCCTGCATTTGTTTTTCTTTCGTTCTAATTCTGCTCCTTCTGGAACAAGGACAGAGGGGGCGGTGTTCTTCCGGCAGCCAGTCCGCCGCAGCACATGACGAGAAAACCCTCACAAATATTCACGAAAATCGTCGCTCACAAAAGTGAGGGACCGAAAGACACTGGTCCCCGAGAGGGGCCCCATGTTGGAGTTCCGCCCACCTGGTGCTGCGGTCCGGTCCGGCACAAGCTCCAAGCCGAGCGGACCTCGTGTAAGCCGCCAGGCTTCATCACCCCCAACAGAGGCGCCGCGCCGCGCCGTACTCACCCAGCTCCGGCCCGCAGACCCTGGGGATCAGCTCGAGGATGGCCGCGCACGCCACGTCGCTGAAGCACAGGTCCCGCGCCGTCAGACAGTTGAGCACCGAGATGGAGTTCTTGGTCTTCGGCACGAGCCCCGTGCCCGGCACCTGCCCGCCTGGAAAAGATGAAAAGAGAACAGGGTCGTCAGAGACTGGGCAGCAGCAATCCTCTCACATTACTGTCTCACATCCTGCCCATTAACTGGCTACCGGCCCCGGTGCAACAGAATGCACACGGCAGCAGGGACATTGAGCTCACGGCCCAACAAGTGAACTCACAGCGGCCTCCCATCACACCTGCCTGCTCCCGGCCTCTGCTGCTGTAGGCCTCTGGTCAGCTCGGTGCACCCCCCGCCCCCCCCCCCACTCCACTTCGTTTGCACCGCGGAAGAAAGTCAAGGTCATTCGCGCACCTCATGAGTATTCATGCACTATGTGTGTGTTATTACGGACTAGTAGCGGGTAACCCACTGGATGTAGGGGGGGGGGGGGCAGGGGGTGGCATACGTGTGCGCCCACGCACTTGTTTAATTTATGAACAGGCCGCCCACCACTACCGCCCCGCACACCAGCAACAGCACGAGTAGAGGACAGAGAAAGAGAGAGAGAAAGAAAGAGAGAGAGAGAGAGAGAGAGAGAGAGAGAGAGAGAGAGAGAGAGAGAGAGAGAGAGAGAGAAATAGGAAACGAAAAAAAAAACGAGGGTAAAAGCGCGGAAGAGACTGTGGTAGGAATGACAAAAGGATTTCAACGGCACACACGCATGTACACCGTTTTTCCTTTTTTTCTTTATCTTTTTCTCTCTCTCCCTTCCCTCTGCGGTGGCCAAAGTGATACTTGATGCGTGAGAATGTGAAATAGCTTCTCTCTCTCTCTCTCTCTCTCTCTCTCTCTCTCTCTCTCTCTCTCTCTCTCTCTCTCTCTCTCTCTCTCTCTCTCTCTCAGGTCAACCAGCCGTGGACGTGGGCATGGCCACAGACTATCCAAAGTGAAAACCGTATCACACACACACACGCACATCTCCACAGTCCCGACACGACTTTACTTCCATGCAGAGACTGCCAGGTTTTCTCTTCCTCGGCGGGGGCGGTTCGGTTCCTTTGCAGGCCACACCGCAGAGTCATCGAGGATGAGGACAGCCATTGTGTCCGGGCCGGGTGGCAGCAAAGGCGGTAGCAGGCGGTAGCAGGCGGTAGCAGGCGGTAGCAGCCCGTCGATAGGGAGGCGGGAAATCCTGGCTGCGGCTGAGGGGGTAACTAGAGTCGGTGCTGCAGTGCGGGCGGGGCCCTGCGGGGCCCTGCGGGGCCCTGCGGGGCGGCCGCTTCCTAAGTAGACGCGGGGCCCCTCAAGAGCATTCGCCCCCCGGCCGGTCCGCTCCCAGGGGCCCCAGCCCCCCCCCCCCCCCCCCCTTCCCTTCCCCTTTCGGACGAGAAGGGTTGCCGGTGCGTGCTGGGGCCGTGGCCGGGCCCCGTGGCTGCGCTCCGCTCGCACACAGCGCTGCGGCGGCGGTAGCGGTCACCGGCTGCTCGGGAGGGAGTCAATGGGGGGGCGGCCGGGCCGGGCCGGGCCGCTCTAGCAAACTACACTCTAACAAACTTTTGGGGGAAACTAAAGAGAGAAAAAATGTAATATGAATTTTCTTGCTGACGTTTTGTCAAGCAAATTCCAAACGAATTTCGGATATTTCCAAAAACTGAAAAAATTGAGATTCAATGCGCGTACGAGTGTTACGATAGTCTATCGTATTATACTATTCAGCTATGGAATTTTCAGAAAATGGTTCTACGTCGTAATAGTGGTAGAGAAAGCAAAAAACGTGTAAAAAGGGGAGGATTTGGAAAAAACCAGGGGGGAAATTAGAATAAAAACGAAACAAAAACTTGATTTTGAATCATGGCACGCTTGCATTATACGAGTGAGGACACCCCCCGATATTTCGAGGAGATTATTCATCACCGAAAATCACTGATGTATGTTTGGAAAAAGATTGCCCCCCTGAGGAAGGCTCTCACTGAAGGTCGGCCGACGCTGGCAACACTCAGATGAAAATACCTGGGCCACCCGGGCTGCCGGCACCCCGCTGGGGCCGCTGGGACCAGACATCCCTGCTGCTCTTTAGTCGACCTTTTTATTTCCGCCCTCTTGCCTTGATTTCATTGTGATTTGAAGAATGCCGACTCTGTCTCTTTTGCCCTTGTGATCATTATACCCCTTTTCAATTTCCCTTTCATTCACTCACTCACTCACTCACTCACTCTCTCTCTCCCCCTCTTTTATTTTTCGGTTCCCCAAGGGGATTCCCCCACGACCCCTTTTTGGCGTGATTGATAAAGGCCGTCGCGCGTCGCTCCGTCCTCGTCTTTTTCGCTCGCGTCAGACAAAGGACAGTACGCGACGTCCGAAGTAAACCCAACCAATGAGCAACTCGTGCGTGGCGCGTGGCGCCGCCGGCCTCGCGGAACTATCACTGCTAATGTGTCGTTAGAGCCGCGGGGAAGTGGTATCCCCCTCCACACACTCACACTAACACGGATGCCGGAAGTCAGACAGTCCACTACAGTCTCTGGCATGGCCGAGACTTTCCATCGACCTGCGTCATTCCCGCGTTCTGACGGAGTCGGAGCCTCGCCAGACGGTGACAACGACGCCAGACACCGCCCTGCGTGTGCTGTGCTATTTCCAGGGCGTGCTCCGACATCCTGTCACGCGACACCGTCCCGCCAGCCCCGCCTAGAGAGATTCTGAGTCCAGTGCGTTAAGAAGATTGCATTGCACTGCGACGAACAAATTGCAGCTGATTGCGAGAAGTTTAGTGCAGTTGGATGCGTTGACCATTGCTCGCATCCAGATGCGTTAAGTACAACGCACTGTTCTGCAACCTTTGAAAGCACCTGGGTTTCCACGCAGCTAACTGGGATGTTCTCGCAGCTAGGGCTGAGGTCAGGAAATCACGCAGGTCTTTTGAGTTTTACAACGCAGCTGGAATCACAGTGCATGAATGGAATTCAAACCAAACTGGGGAGCAGGAAACTATTCCTGTCGGAAAACGTTATCCACATACGGAACTCAAACTCGACGCGGCGGGTCGCCTCGACTTTGGTGAACAAGTCCGAGGAGAGGAGGAGCTACCGGTATTCACTTGTTCTCTGCCTAGAAGCGCCCTTCCTTACTCCCTCCTCACCCCCCCCCCCCCCCTCAACTCTCTGCGCCGACGCCAGTTCGCAATTTCTTCCCCCCGGGAGCCCAACTCCCCCTGCCTCCCCCGCCCCATTCCAAGCCGGAACGCGAGCGAAAACGGCTGTCCTCACTACCCATTTCCTTGCCGCAGTGTTGAAGCGCCCTCGGCGAACGTCAACAGCGGCCAAGAAACTGCAGGAGAGAGAGAGAGAGAGAGAGAGAGAGAGAGAGAGAGAGAGAGAGAGAGAGAGAGAGAGAGAGAGAGAGAGAGAGAGAGAGAGAGAGAGAGAGAGAGAGAGAGAGAGAGAGAGAGAGAGAGAGAGAGAGAGAGAGAGAGAGAGAGAGAGAGAGAGAGAGAGAGAGAGAGAGAGAGAGAGAGAGAGAGAGAGAGAGAGAGAGAGAGAGAAAGGTGCCGGCGGGTGCGTTCAGTTAGGTCCTGGAGGATGGGCACCGCCGCCAAGAAACTGCGGAGAGACAGAGAGAGAACACAGAAACCACCGGGACCGGCGGGCGCGCGGGCCGGGGCCCACCCAAAGGAGCACCCCGATACGTACTGCGCTACCAGATGAAACCGGTGAGGCTTGGTACAATCTTAAATTTGCTAAACTCGCCTCGACTTTGGTGAACAAGTCCGAGGAGAGGAGGAGCTGCCGGTATTCACTTGTTCTCTGCCTAGAAGCGCCCTTCCTTACTCCCTCCTCACCCCCTCCTATTTTTATGCGACTCAAAATATTAATATTATGTACTCTAATCTGTACCACGTGCGTACCTTCATTAACAATAAATTTACCTCACACTTTACTTCTCACACAAATAACTTACTTTTTCTCAATACTTAAAGAACGAATCTGTCCTAGAACGCTAAAGCGTTTTGTTATTTTTTCCTTGTGTCTTATTTTGCGGCGTTCGGCCCCCTGTGGATGAAGTGCGGAGAGCCGCTGCACCCCCTCCCCTCCCTCCCCTCCCGTCACTCACTGCTGCGGCTTTGACGGAATTTGACGGCCGCGTCTGGGGGCCACGTCGGACGGGAGGCGTGGGAATATCCTCGGGGAGCATCTAGCCGGCTCTGTCTGCCCTGCCTGCCCTGCCTGCCCTGCCTGCTCTGCCTGCCCTGCCTGCCCTGCCTGCTCTGCCTGCCCTGCCTGCTCTGCCTGCCCTGCCTGCTCTGCCTGCCCTGCCTGCTCTGCCTGCTCTGCCTGCCCTGCCTGCCCTGCCTGCCCTGCCTGCCCTGCCTGCCCTGCCTGCTCTGCCTGCCCTGCCTGCCCTGCCTGCCCTGCCTGCCCTGCCTGCCCTGCCTGCTCTGCCTGCCCTGCCTGCTCTGCCTGCCCTGCCTGCTCTGCCTGCTCTGCCTGCCCTGCCTGCCCTGCCTGCTCTGCCTGCCCTGCCTGCCCTGCCTGCCCTGCCTGCCCTGCCAGCCCTGCCTGCTCTGCCTGCCCTGCCTGCCCTGCCTGCTCTGCCTGCCCTGCCTCTTACGTCTAGCTCTTACGTCCGCTCCACTGGCGTCCAGCCGCGTCAGTTCCTCAAAGCTGATTGGCTTGGCATCGCAGCATCACAGTCGGTAGTCACAACTTTCACAGCGCCGAGGTGCCCTTGCCCTACTCCAGCGCGCGCTCTTCTGCGTCACCAGCCAAAATGTCGGCCACTTGTTTTAAATAAACAATGCTCTTGTCAATATTTTTCCCTCTAAATTTCTTTTATCCTGCAGTGTGTGAGGCCAAATAATGGCCGAATGACGGTTCTGACGTTGACCTCGCCTCGCTGCCATCACACCTGTCTTGTGTCCCGATTGTACGCGGGCTGACCCAGCGACCTCAGAGAGAGAGAGAGAGAGAGAGAGAGAGAGAGAGAGAGAGAGAGAGAGAGAGAGAGAGAGAGAGAGAGAGAGAGAGAGAGAAAGAGAGAGAGCGACAGAGACAGCTGGGCGTGAGGGGTTGTGCGAGCGGGGAGAGGGGGTGGGAGGGGGGTTGCAGAGTGAAGAATAAAGGAAAGGAGAAGGATGGGGATGAGGAGGGTGTATTGTGCCTATGTAATGAATGGTGTCATTCATGTGGGCGGCTGCCTCTCTCCCCCCTGCCCTCCAACGTGTCAGACGAGGACAGCGCTACATACCTTTCCTAGGGAGCGGGTGAGAGGGGATAGGAGGAGGAGACTGGTGCGGCGCGTGAGGGGCGCATAGCACGGCGCAGCCTCAGGGGGTTGGGGGAGACGTGCTGGAGAGAGCGTGGCAGCCCCGAGGGGAAGGAGGGAGGGGGAGGAGGCGGATGCGGGGAGGAGGACGGTGGCCGACGTCTGTTTCCGCAGAGTCATCTCGCCTCTTTACCAAAGCCGTAGTAGAACGTACGTAAGCGTGCGAGAGAGAGAGAGAGAGAGAGAGAGAGAGAGAGAGAGAGAGAGAGAGAGAGAGAGAGAGAGAGAGAGAGAGAGAGAGAAGGGGGGATTTCAGTGCACTGGCGGCCCACTGACCCTTCTGCGGTGTGAGGGATGGTTAAGGGTTAGTGTAGTGGCGGGGTTGGATCCCGACAGAGTGGTGTCGTGGCGCGGCTTGGCAGGGCAGGGCTGGCAGGGCCGCACGGGGTAACGTAGTGTCCTGCTAAAATTAGCGGCAGACAGCGACGCGTCGTGTTCCCCGGAGGGTGCACCGCAAGTGTGCTATGTCCCGCAGTGCGCGCCACGTATGGCTCAGGTTAGTCGGGACGTTATTATATTGCACTTTGCTCTCACAGAAAGAAGTGGCGCTTGAAAAACAGTCCAGGCGCGGCGCAGACGGCGCGCGGCCGGAAATGTGCCCCGCGCGCCGGGCGGGCCGATGCGGAGGGGCGCCGCGGCAACACGGAGGAAAAAGATAAGCGTTTGCAACCAATTTTTTAGTTGATTTCCAGACAAGCAGCAAATGTGGTGCTGAACTAAATTTTTTGGGGGGGAACTATTTCGGCCCTCCCTAGGAACAACATGCTATCTTTTTTAGCCGCGTGCAGACAAACGGCTATCTTTTTTGGCAGTGCAGACAAGCGGCTATCTTTTTCAGAAGAAAAAAAGAAAAAAGGACAAAAAAATACTGCTTGTCTGGAAATCAACTGAAAAATTAGTTGCGACCACTGATATTTTTTCTCTGTGTACGGACGCAAGCAAGTGCACACCCAAGATTATTTTTTTCCGGCGCTGCGAAATGTTTAACGTCGAAAACTGCGAAAATGGAGAGATTGCGTATTCGTCCGCTCGTCCATCCCATTGGCGGGCACCACTAGCTAGCGGGAGGTCGTCCGCACCGCCACCCGATTGGCTCACTCGAAACGTACAGTTTTCGAGAGGGCCAACCTAACGGACTAAACTTTCATGAAAAATTCAGCGTGCCCAGAGATTGCGCGGCACACACCTAGGGAGGGGGCCAGAGTCCGGCGCTGGAGATCGCTCGCTATGCCAAGGCAGCCAGTGCAGAGCTCGGCTGTGCTCGGAAAGTTTTCAGACGCAACGAGGAAATTCGGTGTTTTTCAAAATGAAGAAAAAAACTCACACCACAGAACAGAGTCCACAATTCCCAGCCGCGGGATGGCGTCGTCGAGCAGCGGTCTCCAATTTTTTTTTCGTCACGGTCTAAGCGGCTCGCACTCCGTGCGGTGCGGTTTCCTCGCAAGTATCGATTTTCCGTCTGACGACGTTGGACACGCTGGGGCCCGGCCCGGCCCGGCCCGGCCCGACGCCGTGACCGGGGGCAGCCGGGGCCTGGCGACCTGGCGGCCTGGCGGCGTCAGCCAGGTATAGTGAGGGAAACTGGCGGTGTTATTTTATCGGCAGAAACACCCAGAGAAATGTTCCCACTTCGATCAAGGCTTTACTAAGACTTCGATCATGGGTGGCGTCCACTCCCAGAAAACAAACTTAAAAGATAAAATCAAAATAATTTTCTTTGGCTGCAGCCATGGCTTAATTTTTTAATTTTTTATTTGGTTCTCAGTAGTGTGGTCCTGCAGCTGCCGCGGTCCGAGGCACTCACGCTCTCGCCGCGCAAGGGTGGGCCGCTTTAATCCAATACAACGCTCGTATTATATGACGTGTCGCGGCAGAAAAATGGAGCCTTTTGGCGGGACCCGGCCCGCCGCCTGCCAATCAAGTCCGGCCATATGTCTGTATTAATATTAATCGTCTAATAACAAAAGAGGCGAGCGCGTGGCGCACGGCGACACTGAGGCGGGGTGCGCGTGGACACAGAAAGAAAAAGTCAGAGGATAACTGAAGTTTTTATGAATGAGTTTTATTACAGACCGAATAAGTTACTTTTGAAATTAAACTAGATGCTTTAATTATGTGGCAATTACTCTGTAAGTGGTAAACGTGTGACTTGAAATCCGGACTTGAAATCGACTCTTCCCTATTTTCTGAACTTGACTTGAATGATTGTTAGGGTGATTCTCTCACCGGAGGCCGTCTACGCAGGCGACTGACCCTTGGCGAGTCACCTCGGTGAGTATCACTCGGTGAGTCACCCTCGGCGAGTCACCCTCAGCGAGTCGCCCTCGGCGAGTCACCCTCGGCGAGTCACCCTCGGCGAGTCACCCTCGGAGAGTCACCCTCGGAGAGTCACCCTCGGCGAGTCACCCTCGGCGAGTCACCCTCGGCGAGTCACCCTCGGCGAGTCACCCTCGGCGAGTCACCCTCGGAGAGTCACCCTCGGAGAGTCACCCTCGGAGAGTCACCCTCGGCGAGTCACCCTCGGCGAGTCACCCTCGGCGAGTCACCCTCAGCGAGTCACCCTTGGCGAATCACCCTCAACGAGTCGCCCTCAACGAGTCACCCCCAGCTCGGCCGCACCGCTGCGCCATGTCGTCAACCTACTTTGCATGGAAATGAAATCAAAACTTAAAGGTGAGCGCCACACGAACACACGCACGCACTCACACACGTACACGACGTGTAAACAGAAACCGCGTACATCGCACGTGCACTTGCCGCCGAGGACCGCAAAGAGTTTCCATCATTTATTTCCACGTGGCAGGGGAAGTCGTTAATTTCCTGCGCGTCCCTGGCGAACACGTAGGCCGACCGTGGCGAGCACAAAATAATACATCGATACTCGAATTCAAAGAAAAGCGATTTTGCGTTGTAATTTTTGCCATCATCCCGCGCGAGACACATTTCACCGGTTCCGTCACGAGCGCGGATACCGCTCCTCTTTTTCCAGAAAACGTAGTGAAGGTGCTCTTCAATCCTCTTATACTGTTGCTTTTTTTTTGTTTTGTTTTTAAACCGTCGTTCCCGATTTGACCCGCATACAAAGACTGCATTCACCATTCATGTCGTTCTCATCGCCCGCTACCTGGGCGCTTGGTTGGAGAGGGGGAGAGGGGGGAGGGGGGAGGGGGGGGAGAGGGTGAGGGGTGAGGGGTGAGGGGCTGCACGGCCGTAGCTGCGCTGCGCCCGCCGGCTGGCTCAGGCTGCGGTGCTCATGCTAATACCATTTCGCTTTTCCCCGCTGCCATAAACGTCTCATGAAAATCCCACGCCACGACAGGCCACCCAACCCTCCCTCTGCTCCTTCCTCCTTCCCTCACATCTCTCATTTTGCTCTCCCTCGCTCTTTCTTCTCACTCCCAACGCCTTTCTTCTTTCTGCCTTTATCTCATCCTTTCCCCTTTTCCTACCGCGCGTATCCTGTCCTCTGCCATCCTTTCCCCTTTTTAACGCTCATATCCAAGAGATAACCATTATTAGGATTTTTCGGGGAAGGTGCCTACCCGTGCTGCGCTTGGCACGGGCTCGCTTCGCTCTCTCCCGCTGACGGCAGACCAGGGCTGGTCTAATGCCGTAATCACAGCAAGAAGCCTTCCCACCTGGCACCGGAAACTCGACGTACACATGAGTTTGTAAAACAAAACCAACAAAAGAAAACTCACAGAATTGTGTAGCCCCCCCCCCCCCTTCCCCTTGCCTTAAACCACAAATCATTCATCCAAAACCAGCTAGGAGCAGCCAACAGATAACACACGCATCACACGGCGCGCTGTCACGGGCGGCCTATCTGTGTGAGTGTGTGCATTATCTCTCCAGCATCATCGTTGCTGTGCACCGTTGAATATTGATGTGCACCGGTGGCCCGATTTGCCGATGCATTTATTCATGGCGCGGCGCAGGAATGAAGCGGAGGGCCACTTAAAGCGCACCACACTTGGACTTTTGTGCCACGCCCTGTTTCGGGTTTGAGAAAGAAAAAAAAAAAACAACAAGATGGAACTGCGAAACCACAACAAAGGGACGAAAAATAAAATAAATCTTTTAGTTATCCTGGTAAAGCACCCTCTCTCCGCAGTCCGGCAATTATTTGACTTCGTGTCGCGAGGGTCCAACTCAACACTCAGTTCATCTCTCTCTCTCTCTCTCTCTCTCTCTCTCTCTCTCTCTCTCTCTCTCTCTCTCTCTCTCTCTCTCTCTCTCTCTGCACGCACAAGCCACGCACACTGCTGCCAGCGCTTTTCTGCCGCTCTATCTCTATGGCGCCCCTGTGGACGACCGACGAAAACTTTTTCCGGGAGCACTGCGCGCGAGAGTGCCCACAGATAGGGGAGGGCAGTAGTTGTTGCCCCCCACCCCCCGTGCAGTCGCGCGGTACCCCCCCCCCCCCCACACACACACACACGCTAGTGTGGCGGTACACAGCAAGGCTGAATATGATTTTCGAGAAACCAAATCCTTCTTCGCACACATGCGAGAGGCTATAGGAGGCGGCTGCGAGAGCGCCTGTGAATCCGAGGGTAGGCAGACCCGCCGAACGTCCGCGTTGAGCGGGTCAGGCTGCACACCCGGCGCTCTCCGCTGCTGCCCGTCTGCCCGCCCACCCGCCTGTCTGTCTATCTGTCTGTCTGTCTGTCTGGCCGTCTGTCTGTCCGTCTGTCTGTCTGTCCATCTCCGTGGCCGTCCTGCCTTCTGATTGCGACAGGCCAAGCGAGAAGCAAACAGCCGGCGAAACAATGGGCCCGGAAAACAAAAGGAGGGGGACAAAACCGTCCGGCTATCTCACTCGCCATCTGAACAGTCGCTGCAGAGCAGGCGAGAACGTGGTCCGAGCGGGTCAGGAATATGGCTTCGGCAGCGCCGCCCCGCCAGATCGAGTGCAAAGCGATTATCAGATCTTCAAATTGGCGACTTCCAGCCAAGAATTTAAGAGGGAGAGGAAGAAACAAACAAAGCTATGACACGTGTCGATGCGTCCTAAGAACAAAGCGCGATCTCCTTGCGCGACGCTCAACAAAGCGCGAAGTGTTTTAGGGTCGCGTCAACAAGGTCCGATGTCTCATCGGGCTCCTCCTCGCCCCTCGCCTGTGTTCGGATGCCGATGACACATCCCGATGAGACATCGGACCTTGTTGACGCGACCCTAAAACACTTCGCGCTTTGTTAAGCGTCGCGCAAGGAGATCGCGCTTTGTTCTCAGGATCGGTGTGTACTCAGGCTGGGAAGCGGGACAGTATGGGGAATGGGAATAATTTTGGAGGAACGGTAGACGCAATTGCTGCTGCTGCCAATTCACCACCGGCCTCTTCGCTGACTGCTGAGGTGCATCAAAGTCAAATCGATTGTCCAAATCAAACTCGGGCTAACCGGGCCGGACCGGGCGGTGGGAGTGGCAGACTGGCGCGTTAGTCAGAGATCACGAGGCAAAGTTTGTCAGGAAGGGACGCTCCTGCCAGGGCAGCTGCTGCTGCTGCTGATGATGATTTTCTGCACGACTAAGCCTCTCGCCGTTTGAAACACGCAGAGGGGGAGAGAGAGAGAGAGAGAGAGAGAGAGAGAGAGAGAGAGAGAGAGAGAGAGAGAGAGAGAGAGAGAGAGAGAGAGAGAGAGAGAGAGAAGAGAGAGAGAGAGAGAGAGAGAGAGAGAGAGAGAGAGAGAGAGAGAGAGAGAGAGAGAGAGAGAGAGGGAGAGAGAGAGAGAGAGAGAAAGTTTGGAGAATATTAAAGAGGCGAGTGGATGGAATTGAATTCGCTCGCCTCTATTCGCAGAAGTAAAGTCACCGTGTCTCCTCAACTTTGGGAGGCGCCGCCCGGCCTCCGGGAAAATAGGAAAAAATATAAAGAGAGGGTGAAGAGAGAGGGGGGGCAGAGCGGGGTGGACAGGGAAAGAATGAAAGCGCTCAAAGTGTGGTTAGGGCAGTATCACTTCCGTTTCGCCCTCCGCGGGTTCGCTCCGTGGTTTTAGCGCAGCGAACTGACACTTTTGTGAGTAATGCCGAAAAATTGCCCCAATTACGGGATCAGTCCCCGAAATACGAATAAAGAGCGAGAGAGACTGCGAGAAGAGGAAAGGCGAAGCGGATGGGAGAAGAAGGCGAGAGATGGAGCAAGGTGCTGAAAGGGGGCTCTTGCACTTGAAAGAGGCCGTTTGGTTTTAAAGTTCCAGGAGAGCGGAGTTAATCGCCGCTAGCAAGTCTAGACCTGCATCTTAAGACTGAATCATTAAGGCTACCCTGAGGACTGAACAACGAGTTGGAATTAAAAGTTTATTACGTCCGCCGTGCAGAGGGGCAGAGGAAAAGTGCAGGAAGAATGGAGGGAGGGAGAGAAAAAGAGAGAGAGAGAGAGAGAGAGAGAGAGAGAGAGAGAGAGAGAGAGAGAGAGAGAGAGATGGGGGGGGGGGAGAGAAAGAGAGAGGGAGAGAGAGACAGACAGACAGACAGACAGACAGAAACAGAGAGAGAAGGAAAGGGACGGGCATGGGGGAAGCGGTGCGAACCGCGTGGTGCTGCGTTCCGTTGAAAACTTTGTCACAAAGTCTAAAAAAGGGGGAAAGAGGGGGAAGCGGGAGAGGCTGGTGACCTAACTAAGAGGAACAAGCATAAAAATGGCTTTGTACCGGGACGGGCCAGGCTATACGAGCTGGTCGCTGAGCGCCCTGGCAAATGAGTATTTATTATGCACAGGACAGGGGGGGGGGGGGGGCTGGTCTGGCCCATGGGCTGGCCAGGGACCCAAGACCTCAGGCGGGAGGGGCGGGAGGACCCAGGCGCGGTGCAGACCTCAAAGGGGAGGGCCTTGTGGAGCCGAACGAAAAGTAGCACGCGATGAAGACGCCGGAGAAAAATTATGTGGCCGCGCGGGGGAACAAGCCACCGCCCGTCCATGATGAGGACGATGATGGTGATGAGGAGGAGGAGCCAGACGACGGCCAGGCGGCAATTGCTGATGGGGCGACGCCGCTGCTGTTGACGCAGTCTGTGTTGCTGAGTCCGTTGGCACGACAAAGGGCGGGGCGGGGCGGGGGGGGCGGGTGCTCGGGCAGGCGCCTGCAGCTGGTCCCCAACGATGGGCAAATAGCGGAAGCGGTCCCACTCCTGCTGGAGAGGGCTGTACACACACACACACAGCAGCTGTCAACGAGAGGAAAAGACGCCCGTCAACGACATCACAAACAACAGCGGGTGCTCGCCTGTTCACACAGGGCGCCTTTTGCCCCGCATACACACACACACACACACACACACACACACACACACACACACACACACACACAGAGGGGGGGCAGCACCGAGGGGACACGCCCATTGGGATAGGCGGGCACGCACCGTCCATAAGCTACACTGGCGCTGCAGTATAACCCTGTGTGTGTGTGTGTGTGTGCACACATTCAGGCCATCGCTTCCCCTCTCCCCCCCCCCCCCCATATGCATGTGTCCGACACGACCTCCGACCCCCCGGATACCACCACGTCCTGCGCCAACCCCATCATACTGCACACACACACACACACACACACACACACACACACACACACACTGACACACACTCAAAAATACCAAGCGAGCGTGTCGTATCAGTAAAGACTGTTGTGGACGGATCCGACAGAGGTCGTCCTGAAGCCGCGCCTGCTGATAAAGAAACGGGCAACTTACGATAATGTTTGCGATTCCCGACCACGACAAACGACTCTGTAGTGGCGTTTCTTTGCAAAAATAATATTGTACATTTTTGCCCCCTCCCCCCGCCCCGTTTTACAGTGCCGGGTGTCGCGCGTGTGCAGTCGTCATAGTCTGTGCCGCCATAATCCTCAACGTGAGCGCCGCGGCGGCCGTGTGCAGCCCCCCCCCTCTCCCCTCCCCTCCCCCTCCCCCTCCCCCCTCCCTCTCCCACCCCCAGAGCTGCTTCCTCTTTTGTGGTCCATGCCGACGCCATGTTTTATAACGCGCCGTAAAGTTGGCTGCTTGTCGTGGGGGTGCAGAACGGCGGCGGGGTGTTGGTACTGCGGGGCTTGTCGCGGCGCGAGCTCCGAATACCAACCGTGGCGGTTGACGATCGGTCGGGATGAGGCTGCAAACAGCTCTGGCCGCCGCCGTGCACGCCGCTTAGGCGGTAACGACCGCTCGGCGTAAGACGCAGCACGCAGCCACCGCGGAGTCACGGGGAAAATGAAGAATGCTGATGACTCAAAGCGATTTTATTTTTTTTCGCACGCGGGACGAAACTCGCGCGTTGGCAGTAAAGCGAAGTCAGTGTATCGTGTCCTACATCGACGACCAACTCGGCGGAACCGGAGAGCGATCGGCTGTCGGCCCCCGGCCGGGCTTACAGCTCGGACCTCGGACCCTGCGCAGCCCGCAAAGAGCGGGAGTGGGCCCAAAGTCCCTCTGCGGCCCGGGCCCCGGCTCGGCTCGGCTCGGCTTGGATGGCTCGGCTCGGCGCAACCAGCGGCCGAGCGGTGATTCCGAGTTGTAAGTTGGTTTCGCCACTCGTAACTTACCGTGTGAGCGGTTCCGTACCCTTCGACTGCCGTCACCGCCGCGCGGACTACACTGCCAAAACCAAGTCACTTTTTTAGGCACGGAGTGACCTTATAGTTTCACCCAAGATTTAATTTCCTTATTTTGACCCTTATGCCAGAACCGAAAGTCTCTGTGAGAAGTTTTTCAAACCTTCCCGACTTTCGCATAGTACCCATACGACGAGAGCGCCGGACTTGATTTTTGTTTTTCCATCGTCTGTCAGCTCTCATCCCAGTCCAACCGAATGTGACAACCTGAGCAGACTTCTAAAGCCGCGCGCCTGAACTCTCTATCCCAACGGTCGAAACGCCACGGGGTTCGCAATAAATATTCCGGGTTCGAGTCCCCAACCCGGCCCGCTCCGGGCCGCCGGTGGCGCAGCAGCGCGCAGCAGACAAAAGCTCTCCGCGTGGCCCGAATCCTTCACATTCCACTCCGAATTATAAATAAACATCAGGCCGCTGAGCGGATGCATTCGATAACGTAGATTTACGGCCCTAATCCTCTCGTCCGGTCCCTCATAGGGCATACGGGAGGGGTGGGTCCGAATAGTACACCGTGAAACACGTCCCAAACGTTCTTACAAAGACGAACGAATACATTTTTTAAAAACGCGGGCGTTTTCTTTACTGAAATTGTTCGTTTTGTGAAAACAAGGTTGGGGACTCGCACCCGGTGCCGTGACAGCAAGCCCACGTAAGTCCTCAGGGACGGTCGGGTAGGTACTATTCCGGACAATACAGCGCGAAATCACTGGAAAGTTATGTGCGCGAGGGATTCGGCGAGCGAGGCGGGCGCTTCCTTGTGGGAGAGAAGCCGAAGAAAGACCCGCCCTTTTCAATTTAATAATGCGGTAAGCAGATTTTGTCCTCCGGCGGTATCAAATAAAGTCTCATCGAACGGAGTGGAGGAGCCAGGGTGAAAGGAATTGTACACGAATATAAAAGATAAGTGGTCGGAACTAAACATTTTGTTGGGGGAACTAAATTTTAAAAGCACCTCTGCGTTAGAGCAACTAAAATTTCGTCTCCGAACAAGAATTTACTGCTTGTCTGAAAATCAACTTAAAAATTAGTTGTGACAGCTAATGTTGTTTCTCCGCGTAAACGGTCTGTTTCGCGCATTGTACCCTGTTGTTTCTAGCCCGTACACTCCTTATATGCAGGTCCCCAAAATCGATACACAACCGTATATACAAACTCGTTTCGCCCGGGGGAGCACGGATTCCGTCACTGCAGATGACTGCGGCTCCATCTGGCGGTGAGATGGGAAAGCTGCAGCAGGCAGAGGCAGGCGGCAGCACGCGGATCCTGTCAGCTCCCAGCCGCGGCCCCCAACGCAGCATAGCGCAGCTCTGCTGCTCCGCCACGTCAGAGCCCAGACCTCCTTTCCCACACACAGCGGGCTCCGGTGTAACCCGGGATAATCATGTACCATACATCACCCCCCCCCCCCCCCCCCTCCCCGTTCCACATTGGCGTTATCGCCCAGGTCCTTGCGATGCCCTCCTGCCGCGCACCTTTCCCCGCTTCGTGTTTTTCCTTATTTTCTATCTCTATCCCACTCGCTCGCACCTTGTTCTTTTATCTGCTCTATCGCCATTCGGCGAACTTGGCGTTCGTGCGGACCGCGCACCGCCCGAAAGCCAGCGGTCGCCTTGTCGTCGCGGATGTACCAGGTGTATCATTGGCCCCGGGCAGTTTCGGTTTTAGGCAGGCCCGCAACACACTATCTCCGTCTCTTTCTGGCTCGGCCAGACGCGTGAGACAGAAAGAGACGGAGATAGTGTTTTGCGGGACTGCCTAAAACCGAAACTGCCCGGGGCCAATGATACACCTGGTATTATATATATATATATACATATATATATATATACAGGCGTCGCGGAAAATCTTGTTCCGCCAGACCACGGCGCGGCGGAGCGCGGAGCGCAGCTTAAAATGAAAACGAGGCAAATTTTACGATGTTTCTTTTTCTCGCCGACCTTCCTTTCCCGCCCGGCGGCGATGAGAAAACGGTCCACCTTCCTCCCGGGGCCGGTGATCACCTGGAGGATCACGACGTGAACCGGGGGGGACGGGAACGGGGACGGCGACGGACGGGGTTCCGGGACTTTACGGCCTCGGGCGGCTCCCAGCCTCCAGCCGCTGCCAAAGCCACCATTCCTGTTCATTTCCCCACATCCCCCACGCGGTACCTCCCCGCTGATATTCCCTTTCACTCTCACCTTCTCCGCCCCTTTGGTACTACTTCCCTTGCTGTTCATATTTTCTCTGACGCTGCGTAACGAGCTGGACGCAATGCCAAAGTCATTTCCAAAACCAGGCCACTCTTCAAGTCCCTTGTCACCCGAAATAAAAGGTCGACGACTGATTTTCCTTTCGCAGTGTAGATAGATGGGTAGATAGGCCCCGCGCTCCCTCAGCGCCCCACGCGGCGCCACGCGCAAAGGGTACGAGAAACTTGTAATGCATAGCCGGCGCGCTGATTTTACAGCTCCCTTCCTGCAGACAGAGGGCAAGCGCCTGAGGGGGGGGGGGGGAGGTTCCAGAGCTTGTTGCTGCTACCCCCGCAACCCCTGCTGCCGCTGCTGCTACTACCTCAGCCGGGCCCTGCTGCCTCTGCTGCTACTACCTCAGCCGGGCCCTGCTTCAACACGCCTAATATTCCCCGCCGAGCCTCACAATCGTTCAGCACAGCAGAACGAGAGGGAACAGCCGGCCGCGTCTGGCTTCTGGTATTTTTAGTCATCCCCGCCGCCGCTACGGCGAGGCGCGGGGTTCAACTCCCGTCCAATTCGTTCTGTTCTGCCAAGTTGGGCCGCAGATTTGCGGCGGGCTCCCCCGGGCCGGCGCCGTGCCGAGGGCAGCCGACGGCCCCCGTGCAGCCCCCGACCCCCGGTATAAATTAAGAGGACGGAGGAGGAAACCAAACACTCCAATTACAGGCCCTTTAAAAACCGCACAGAGATGTCCGGGCTGGGGCCTTAGGTGGGGGCGCCCTTACCTCCCGGGGCGATAGCCTTCGAGGCTTCAAGAAGGCTTTCAAAGGCGGGGGCAGCCGGCAGCAGCCCTTACGGCCCCGGCCGGGGCCTTGGGTGGGGGCGCCCTTACCTCCCGGGCCGATGGCCTTGGAGGCTTCAAGAAGGCTTTCAAAGGCGGGGGCAGCCGGCAGCAGCCCTTACGGCCCCGGCCGGGGCCTTGGGTGGGGGCGCCCTTACCTCCCGGGCCGATGGCCTTGGAGGCTTCAAGAAGGCTTTCAAAGGCAGGGGCAGCCGGCAGCAGCCCTTACGGCCCCGGCCAAGGCCCAGCGTCCATTGCTTTCCAGTCACGTGGTACAACGTGCCTGTTAGTTAAAAACGGTCGGCGAAAAGAAATGGCCGGCGATTTTGACCTGAAAAGGAGTGATGGCACACTTCACTCACACTAGCCGTCCTCATCGGCTATCTCCTTCCATATACATCTTTTTCGCCTCGGTTCGCTTGAAGCCGCTTTCTCTCAATGTAATACCTGAAGGTATACAAAATGATTCTATGTTTTCTCTCCCAGTCCCAGTTTTTTTTTTTTTTGCAATATACTTTATAAGATAGGTCGATACGCCTTTGTCCTCTCGCTCTCTCTCTCTCTCTCTCTCTCTCTCTCTCTCTCTCTCTCTCTCTCTCTCTCTCTCTCTCTCTCTCACACACACACACACACACACACACACACACACACACACACACCACTCAGCCACACCTCATCTTACGATTCCGTACTGGGCCCGCAAAGAAAGCCTCGCCGAGTAAAGCCACCCCAGAGGCGTTACCGTTGTACCAAGCTTGGCTGGCTGCCGCCCCCTTCGCTGCCCCCGGACTGCCCCTAGGCAGCCCCCCTGGGGTGTCAGGAATAGGGGGTGGGGGAAGGGGGCGCACACCGCCAGGCCGACGATTTCCCCCCCTTATAAGGGCTTTTCTAGTTGTTATCGCCCGAGCCACAAAACTGTTATGTCCCCTCGTGACCCTGGCTTCCTGGAGGGGCGGGATGAAAAAATAGGGAGAAGGGGGTAGTGAGGGCATGAGAGGGAAATGTATGTGGGGTCAGTGTGGGTAACAGAGGCACGGGTGAGAAGAGCGCTCCTTTCTGCACCCAACGTGAGATCGGCCCTTTAGGCGCGGTTTCGAATACTAGCCCAAGACGTGTTTTTGTTTGGTGTTTTTTTTTTTAAAAAAAACTTTCACCCAGCAGTCGGAGAGCGCATTCCAACAATACTTATGGTGAAAGTGTCCTCAGTTTGCAAAGTGGGTTGGCAGATGAGATGGCAGGCCTCCCGCGGGCACGGAGCGTCGACCCGGATATGAATTGGCAGATCGTGGCGCGGGGACTAGGGCGTGTCAAGTGACGTAACATGGCGCAACAGCACACCGCCTTACGTCACATCCAGTGCAGCCAACTGCAGCGTTCAGGATCCACCCTGGGATCCACCTCTGTGCGGGGGGGGGGGGATGGAGTTCTTTATCACCAACCCAGTTGAAATGGAGAAGATTAGCAAGAGCGAGGAAGAGAGGGGAAGCATTTAGAGAATGAAGAAAGGTACAAAAAAAACAAAAAACATAAAAAAAGCCTGGGCAAGCAGACAGAAAAAGAGGGAAACTGGCTAGAACGGCGGCGGTAGCTCTGCAAATCTCTCTGTCTCTCTCTCTCTCTCTCTCTCTCTCTCTCTCTCTCTCTCTCTCTCTCTCTCTCTCTCTCTCTCTCTCTCTCTCTCTCTCTCTCTCTCTCTCTCTCTCTCTCTCTCTCTCTCTCTCTCTCTCTCTCTCTCTCTCTCTCTCTCTTTCTCCCAGCAAGGATCCAACAGCCATGCCTTTACACACACACACATTCACCACTCTCTCTCACTCTCTCATAGTCCCCTTAGTATGTAAGCCTTGCCAGACAGGAGAGAGAGAGAGAGAGGGGGGGGGAGAAGCATGGGAGGGGGTAAAAATATGGATGCCGTACTAAAAAGACATGTTAGCAGAGCGACGCATCCCAACGAACGTTCCCAGGGGATCCCCTCGAGCTCCTGAAGGGGAGGAGGCGGGAGGCGGGCGGAGGTCTGCCGCGCGTGTGTTACAGAGCGTATCTACCGTATCCACATATCCAGTCCCCCCCCCCTCCCACCAGCTCCCTCTCCCTCCCTGTCTGTCTGTCTCTCTCTCTCTCTCTCTCTCTCTCTCTCTCTCTCTCTCTCTCTCTCTCACACACACACACACACACACACTCTCCCTCTCTCGTCACGTCTGTGGACCTGCACAAATAAGAAGGAGACAGCTGGTGGCGCAGGAGACGCCTGGGCAGGTAGGCAAATGTGAAGGCAGCCGTGACGCGTGTGCTGCCTACCCGCCCCGCGGAGCGCCTGCAGCCCCTTGCAGACCACTGTTTTTGAGTTTGCAACGTTCATCGCAAAATTTTGCAACGGTGAGACGTTGCAAGTAACAGTAATGGAGGTCACAAATTTTGTGACGTCCTTTGCCAGTTTTTGTAACAATCATCACAGAGTCACAACGTTATTGTGCCGATCGTCATACAAAATTGCGATGGACGTCACAAAATTTGTGATGACCATCACCTACGTTGCAATGTAACGTTGCAAATTTTCGTCACGTAACGTTGCAAACTCAAAAACAGTGACGTCAGTAGTGCGGGGGGCTGGTGACCCAGATCAATGAGATGCGACTGAGATCCGCTGTGGCATGCACTGTAAAAGAAAATCGCCACTTTCTGACGAGAATTTTTTTTTTCGCGGCCGTCGTCGGTGCTGTGGCCCACGGCCGCCCAGGGCCGCCCACGGCCGCCAACGGCACAGAGCCACACACCGCACAGCCGCGGGCGGCTCGGTGTAGCAGCGTAGCATAGCGTGACTGCAAAGCGACCAAATCGCTCCTTGAACGAATGGCGGCGCAGGATCGGAAAGGGGAAGGGGAGCGGCGAGGGTTCAACCCCGGGCCCCCTCCTCCCGTTTTTACAGTGCGCCGCACGGCGCATGCACGCGGAGCAGCCCGGGGCGGGGGGTGCAAGGTGCTCATAAGGACCCCCGAGTAAAAGATTAAGATGGCTGCCGGCGATTACGGGGAGGGGGAAGGTGGGGGCAGGTGGGGGGAGGGGGGGGGCACAGCGAGGGTGCCCGAAGGGTAAGCAAGCGTGCTAATAATCACTGGGTGAAATATTGAGAACGGCCCAGCAGGCTGCTTAACGCATGCGTAGCTCGGGGGCGGGGGCGGCGCGGGGGCAGGGGCGGAGCGGGGGGCGGAACACCTGCGCTGATCCGCTGCTACTCCTACCTGTTGGGGGCGGCGGCGGTGGGGGTGGGCGCACGGCACCCGGAGCCCGCGGGAGGAAAAGACTGAAATAATTATCCGTACCGCCATTACTCGGCGCTGCCTCGGCGCTGCCTCAGCGCGCGGAGACGTTGGAAAAACAAAACGCAATCCCGGTCGGTGGCCCCGGTATTTGAACCCGCGACGCACTGAGAAATAAACATGCAACAACAACCAAGTGGACGGAGAACGACCAGTGCGCCCCCCGCGGAGCCCCGACAACGTACCCGTTCGTCAATGCCATTCATATGCAAATTTACAATTTAATGCTCCGTTCGTAATTCGTCGTAACTCATTTAGGGTTTGGGGGGGGGGGAGACTAACCGTGGCCGGTGGTGGGCCACGCAGGGAGACCTGGGGAGACCCGCCGCGGTGGGCCAGATGGCCGGCTAGGATACATAAATTGAGCGAATAAATTACGAGCACCAACGAATTTTGCCAGGACACAGAGTAGTAAGTGGGCGGCCGGTAAAAAGTTACTACAGTTTCGATTGGTATCTGGTGTGTGTATATATATAAAGAGAGAGAGCCCCCCCCCCCCCCCCCACCCGCCGAGGGCCCTGCCCTGCCCTACCCAAGGAGATAAGGCGGACTTTTACTTCCGCATTTGATGCCGAATGCTAGATTTCAATTAACACGCTCCGTTTTGGCTATCCTCTCGGGTAAAAAAACAACAACATTGTTTTAAAAATATTTTTAAGCGGTATGTGGCCCCATGTTTTGGAGTTCTTTGGCCCTAGGCTGAGTCGAAACTCCGGTCTAAAAAGAAGGTCTTAAATAGAATAATGGCAAGTTTTCTAAGAAGCTTTATTCAAGTTCATTTTCGTGTATACTGGCTGATTGTGAGTGTTTTTTGACAGTGCAGACGGACCTATCTGCGGCTGCGTCCCGTCCTGCTGATGCGCGTGTCGCAGTGTGCACCAGCGCCACTGCAGAGAGCGGCATCGGGGCACACACACACACACACACACACACACACACACACACACACACACACACACACACACACACAGGGTACCCCTCATCCACAGTGTGGTCACGCGTGGCCTACGGCACGCCGCCTCCAAGACAAGGCACAAAAGAAGGGCGGTCGGGAGACGGAAAAGGGGTACAGAACGCTGCGAGGCGGAGTCAACCGTATGGAGCACGAAAAGATGCGCATGAAAATGTCCAAAAATAATGTACCCCGTACGTGCCGCAAGTATTTTCGACGGGGAATAAAGACACCTATCTTCCCAATCCCCCCCCCCTTTTTTTTCGAATAATAAAACGAAAAATAACACGGTACTCAGAGAACGCGAAGGGTATAAAAGCAGAAGCCCCCATTTTGATCCCGCGGCAGAGATGAGCGAAGCTGTTGCTGCCGCAACGCTCCGCCGGGCCGGCACCGACCCCCCGGAAGTAATGATGACCACGCGGACGGCCCGCGCAACCGCGCGGCGACAAAAGGAAGAAAAAAGGAAGAAGAAAAAAAAACGGTTCACTTCGCTCGCTTTCGCGCGCCGCCGCCCCGCCGCCGGTGGCGCCACCAACAACAACAACATGCAGCCGCGCGGCGCAGCCAACAACAAAAACAAGGACGAGTCCCTCAGCGAAATTAATGCCTTCTGGTCACCGCCCCGCCCGCTCGCCCGCCTACGGCTGTTGTTCCGAGGGTATGTCGTTTGGCAACAAAACCCTTTTACCAAGCTGTCCGCCCCGCCCCCGCGGCTTGGAATAGCGGCGCAGGAGGGGAGGGGAGGGGAGGGGGGGGGGGGCGTTTTGGGGTCCGCAGGATCCGGTCCGGCGGGCGGGCGTACCGGTGCTGGCGGCACGGGGGTAGGAGAGGGGGGGGGGGGGGGTAATATGACTGAAAACGAGCCCCTTTCACGCCACGAAGGTGTTTACCGAAGCAAAGCAGCCACGCGGAGGTGAAATCGGAAAGAGAAGAGAGACGGCAGGATAGGGGTGGGGGATGCAGGCGCCGGTAGGTTTCCCAGGAACCGAGGCACCGGTCGATGAGTACTACGGCCAAGAGTTAAGATGTCTGCCGCTTCGATGAAAAGGTCACGTGAGACGGAGATGGGAGATGGGTAGAAAGAGACAGGGAGTGGGAGTTTTGGTGGCAATATCCAAGATGAGATTCACTTGAACTGCCCCCTCCTCGCCGCCCTCCCCTTTTCCTCTCTGTCTGCCTCTTCCGCTTTCACAGACACATATCATCGCATCTCCCCTCCTCTGTTCCCTTCTGACTCCGACCCAATAAGTATAACAGTCTGGTCCATCTCTGAGAGCGTCATTCTATATATAAAATGGGGGGTGAGAGAGAGAGAGAGAGAGAGAGAGAGAGAGAGAGAGAGAGAGAGAGAGAGAGAGAGAGAGAGAGAGAGAGAGAGAGAGAGAGAGAGAGAGAGAGAGAGAGGCTAGGGGGAGGGGGTGACTGACCCGACTGGACGTAACTGAAAAGAGACGAATTCCAGCGATGAAATCGTACTGCAGCGTGAACAAAAGAAAACTAATGAAAAATATAAAAGCCGTCTTTTTCACACACGGTACGACAGGGTCAGTGCTGCGGCGCCGTCAGCAGAAAGAGTGGCCACGGAAGGTGTCTGGGGGAGGGAGAGAAAAGTTGTCAGACTTGCATTAAAGATTAGCCCCGCGCAGTACGGGGTATACGTGTCTGTTTTCGCGCACGGATCCCGGTGATACCGCCAACAGCCGTGATAGACAGAGACCTTTGGACGATAAATGTTTTTACAGTGTGGGCTGGGAGGAGGGGGGGGGCATTGGCACCTTTCGCTGGGGGGTAACGCTGCTTGGAATATGAAACGCCCTCTAAAATGCATGAATACCCCAATAATGTTTCTCCAAGGGCTTTACGCGGGAGAGGTGGTGAGTGGTGGTGGTGGTGGTGATGGTAGTAGTGGTAGTGGTAGTGGTAGGTAGGAGGGGCGGGGAACATGATCCGGGAAGGAGGGTAGGGAGGTGAAAAGAGGAAAAGCCCCAGGAAAGAAGGTTGGGGAAGGAAAGGGTTGGCAAAGATGGTCCGGATCGAAGTGAGGCACATCAGGGCCCTTCTTTGCCGTGCGCAACATAATTTTTTTTTAAGGTTGGGGGGCTATGACCAACTAGCCTAGCAGCATAGGGAGGTTTTGTGTAGCCCTGGGACTAACCACCAACCAAGGCGCAATTACATATACGAATCAGTTTTCTTCTCTCCACGTCCAAGGGGTCGAGAAACGACTAGATATATTTATATCGAGCTGAGATTTGCTAAATGCACGGAATTGATGCACATTTCGCAGCGAGCGTTTGCCATGCTAATGCGTTTCACCTACATCACTTATGCATGTCAGTGCGGCGGTTCTGAGGATAGCTTTGCCAAGGCAGGGGTAGATAGCACAGATTTAGCGCAGCAGAGGAAAATCAATCGGCCACAATCACCACGCAAAATGCCAACGGTGCACCTCGTATCGTTGTGCGGAAAAATTACCCAAGCCGCCCTAGCCCCAGGTATTAAAAAAAAAAAACCTTGAAATGCTTGTTAGAAGTCAGCAAATTTGCTGCCTTTAAAACCAAATTACCAAATGGTTGACGTGGGACAAATTTAAAGATAAACGGAGTTGCCGCGTACTCACGACGACACCAGAGTAGGCGCACCAACGATCACCAACCAACCTCGTCTTCGAAATCAAAGAAGAGAGCTCACCTGCAAGCAGAAACAATGACAATAACGTTATAGCAGAGCACACATCGAAGTACGAAGACAAGTGGTGAATTGCACAAAAGATCCCCCACCCCCCTCAGCGTCCGCGGACGGCCGTGTAAGAATACCTGCCGTGCGTGCGAATGCGAAGTCCTCGAAAATAAGCGCTTTCCCTTATTTTCCTCCCAGACTTTTCCCAAGGTAGAAAGGCTCATATACACACAAAGCATGCACCAGACGGAGACAGCGGCACAGCCTGCTCCCCCCCCCCCCCTCTTACTCTCTCTCACACACTATACTGTGAGCAGGATGAGTGAATGACCCGACCTGCGCTACCCGAGGGTCGCACACAAACACGCACACACACAGAGCTGGCGGTAGCCCCCCCCCCCCCCCCCCTTCCTCCTCCACCGCCCGCGTCCACCCTCCAGCCCGCAGCAGACGCTGCCCTGAGTGGGGCATTTTCCGTTTCCTTCATTTCTAGCGCAGCGCCCCCCCCCCCAACCCCCCCCCCCCCCCCAACGCCCCCACAGCCTCGCTTCCAGACCGCTGCTGCGGCCCCCGCGGCCCCCACGGCCCCCTCGTGACCCGCTGATCCTCCCCCACCCCCACACCCCACCGCTTTGCGGGGGATCGCCGGGCCAGACTTGGCGAGACGTGTGCGACTGCAGCGCCGTCTGCCGTCTGCACCGCGTCTGCAGCGCAGCGTTCATGATGGCCACAGACAGGCAGCGGCAGCAGAAAGCGGGTGCACGTGCACCCGGCCCGGAGGTACACAGCGCCTCGGCACGGTAGAAAGAGGCAACACAAGGGGAATAACCAGGTAGAAAAGGGCGGAACAAGGCAAAGCGAGGCAGAACAAAATGGAACAACGGTCGTTTTGGGGTGTTTTTAGCAGTCATATTTGGGATACGGATAGATAGCATCAGGTACCGGGGGCGCTCAAACCTTCAGTTAACCAGTTACAGGGGTTGATGCTCGCGGCCTGGACGAATGACATCTTCAAGCTGCGCGATGAAGTTGTGTACTTGGTGCCCGCCCCGCCCCGCCCCGCCCCGCCCCGCCCCGCCCCGCCCTGCTGGCTCTGCGGTTGACACACCTTGGATTGTACTAGCAGCGCCGTGCCGGCGGATTCTGTTCTATTCTGTCCGAAGGCCTGGGCTGGCCTGCCCCCCCCTAACCCCCTGCGCCCCCCCCCCCCCCCCCCCCCCCCCCGGGGGGGGGGGGGGGGGGGGGGTTAGGCTACGCTCGGCACCGCCGGCGCCGCCTCAACCGGAGCCGGACGTTTAACGAGCTCCGTTTAAAATTTGAAAGCAAAACTTTCTCATGCCGCCGCGCGCTGGAAGGGAAAAAAGGAAACACGAGATTGCACTACTGCCGCTCGCTGTGGCGCCCGCTGGCGCCCGCTGGCGCCGCGGCGGTGAGGGCTACCTTGTTGCTGCTGCCGCTGCTGCTGCCGCTGCTGCTGCCGCTGCTGCTGCCGCTGCTGCTGCCGCGCCAGCGGCCTTGGCGCGCGCGCTGCTCCGCTCCGCTACGGCTCCGCCTCTATTTTTCAGACGCAAGCGGCTCCTAACTCCTGGCAGGAAGGTAAGGGACTAATGACCTGCAGCCGCCACTGCCTCCGCTGCCACTGCCACCCCCTCCTCTGTTGTAGCGGCACGGCAACTTTCTTCCCCATAACCGAGTTACCGATACAATGCGAGGCGTCGGTGCGGCGCAGGGCTGACGTGAGTCGGTCGACGAGCCCCCCCCCCCCCCCCTGAACCGTCCGCAACCCTGGTAACCCCCCCCCCCCGCCCCCCGACTAAGCCTAATCATCTTCAAAAGTTGAAGGCTCAGGCTACGTTTTTTTTTTTTCGGGTGCTTAAAAACTTTAAGCACGCCATCGGAACAACAAATCACGCGTTAATTTGTGACAGTGTGCGCCTACCGGACGCTGCGAACTACACCGACAGCCCCCTCCCCTCCCCGCTCGCCTGCTCGCTCTTCCAGGCCGTTCCCCTCCAAGTGACAAGGCCGTGGGCCATACCGTGGGCGGCCAGCCTGCCCCAGCACTGCCCCAGCACTGCCCGGCTCCGACTGTCCAGGACGTGGGCGGCAGTGCCGGGCTGTGCGGCGGGGGCCGGCCTGACGGGACGATGCCAGCCGCACTACCTTGCAGCGGCACTGCCAACTTTACTTTCGCAGAACGTCCCGTTCCTGCGGTCCAAGTTCTTGTCGGGGACCTCCCCCCGTTTTCACCCTCTTTCCTCCCCTCCTCCCCTCCTCGTCTCTCTCTCTCTCTGTCTCTCTGTCTCTCTCTCTCTCTCTCTCTCTCTCTCTCTCTCTCTCTCTCTCTCTCTCTCCTTCTATCTCTGTACCCCGTCCTCTGTCCATGTTTCAATTTTTTGTTTTCTGAAATATTTATTTTAGCACGATGCTCTATAGGCAGGCCTCGGCCCTGGGCGGTTCGGTTTCCCCGCTTCTCGTCCCAGTGAGCCCGTGGCTGGGGACTGGGGCAGGCCGGGCCGGGCTGGGCCGGCTGTGGCGGGCTCAACAACTACTTCTTCGTCGTGGTGAGGTGAGGAGCCCTTGGTGCCGGGGCTGCCCATGGGGCTGCCCATGGGGCTAGCTGCCGAGGCAAGGCCGTGGGCGAGGTCCCTCAGCACACCTGCTGAGCACACCGCCTTGCTGAGCCTGGGCTGGCCTGGGCGAGGCCCCTCAGCACACCTGCTGAGCACACCGCCTTGCTGAGCCCGGGCAGCCCTGGCAGTCCGAAGCCTTGATGACGTGCGTGACTGTACACCACAGCTGTACCGCAGCTCCTGGCCGCAAGATGACACGATCCCTCACCTCCATGCACCCTGCTCGCCGCCACCGCCGCCCCCGCCATCCCCGCCCCGCACTCGCGCTAAACCCTTACGACACCATGCGGGGGCGGCGCCAACTCAAACAGCAAGAGAAAAGTTGCTGCGAGCAAGGACTCGGGGGCAGAGGGTGCAAAGAGTTAAGGACAAGTGCAATGGGAATGGAGAGAGAGAGAGAGAGAGAGAGAGAGAGAGAGAGAGAGAGAGAGAGAGAGAGAGAGAGAGAGAGAGAGAGAGAGAGAGAGAGAGAGAGAGAGAGAGAGAGAGAGAGAGAGAGAGAGAGAGAGAGGGAGAGCGGAAGGGTGGGAGAGGGATAGGAAGTTGTTAGCGCGCGCTACTCACATAAAATCTTCATCATTTTAATTAGATAATATGGAGTTCCGGCCAGAAGTAGCGGAACTCTGGCGCGGCAGAGGGCATCGCAGGGATTCTGTACTGCACTGCAGTCCCCCCCCCCCCTCTCCCCCGCACCCCTCCCTTCCTCGACCTCGGCGTCTGCGAACGGAGCTACTACTGGGCGGCCGCGGGTTGGAATCTCGCCAGCAACGACAATATATATAAAGTTTATAGTATATATATATATATATATATATATATATATATATATATATATATATATATATATATATATATATATATATATATATATAACGCTTTCGAAAACGGCGAGGCGAGATTACTTTCTGGGCGTGACGTCACCTGGGCGCGCCGGCGGCGGCGGGGCCTAACTCTGATGGATGAGGTCCCCCTCCCCTCGTTACGGGAGGAATCCTGGAGTCCTGCAGGACGCCACTCAGGGAATGGGAACCGACGTCAACAAATTGACGTATACGGCGTCGCTGTGAACGAAAGCTTTGTAAAAAAAAATTAACAAGAAAATGTAGTCGGACGCCGACACCACCTACTTCATTGCGCGGAACCTGACAGCTGGACCCTCCAGCTCTCCCTCCCCCCTCCTCCCCCTCTTCCCTTTCTGTTTTACAATGAACAAAGATTCGGGGAGCAGACCGGCCCAGGGACAGCCCCTCTCTCACGGAGGGGAAGGGTCGGGAAGGGATTCTTTCTAAAAGTCCGCTTGGGAACAAAAGGATGGAGCCCCTTCCGCCCTCTCGCCCCGTCTCTCCACCCGCGTCCCCTGACACCTCGGGTAGGGATAGGGAGGGGGGGGGGGAGGGAAGGGGTGCAGGCCCTACCTGGTGAGTGTATCCCAGGTGTGAGGCGGGAGGGTCCACCAGCCAAGCTGGCTGTTAGCTATTCAAAACGCTACCCTTCTCCTTCCTTTCTCCGCCCTCTCCCTCCCTCCCTCCCTCCTTCCCGTACCTCGTTCGAAACACACCGTACGGCCCCGTAGGAAACACTCCCCCCCCCCATTACACACAAACACACACATTCACACTCGGTCTCTGAATAACACGCCATCGAGCGTGGCTGCTACGGTCCAGTCCGTCAGAACTCACACCCTCACACACACACACACACACACACACACACACACACCATCACGCAAAGCAGGTTGCAAAGGAATGTAGGAAGTTTTCTATACAATAAGGAGTAAAGTCTCCGCGAGAATTAACATTGTAATGCAAATAGCAGTATATCGTGTTCGGGAATGTACTTCCCTCGGAGCATTTTCGGTGGAGGGAGAGCACGAATAGTGTATTGCCGGGCCCCGCCCCGCTGACAGAGGTAAGTTGTCTAGCCTCTCTCCTGCTCTTCTCATGCTCTCTCTCTATCCCTCCCTCTCTCCCTCTCTCCTCCCTAGCCTGACTATACTCCCTAACAAAGTTTGCTCAATAAATTAGAGGAATAGATTCAGGCCCGTAACGAGTAACGAGGAGCAGGTACGGTGTACTCCCATCGCCGTCTCCGTCCGTCCCACGGCGGCCCACCATCTATCTCTGTCGCACCTATTATGTGGTCCTGCCGGCACGCACTACTGGGGGTTGTGTTGGGTTTGGGTGGGGGAGGCCGCGCGCCTCAGCATGGCGGCCCGCTCCAGCCACTCAGGAGCCAAGCAGAGGGACCGCGTTGGTTCTCACGGCCACAAATTCGTTGCCTGTCTCGAAATCAACTAAAAAGATTGGTTGTGACGAGTACGTCGAGATTGTATTTCGGCGCTGTGTTGCCGCGCTGCCAGCGTCGTCACGTGACGGCCCTGATTTTATTGGGTTACCGACCAGCGCAGAGGGGTGAGCTGACCTCCCTAAAAGTGAATGTAGGGCGCCGGTCACCACCGCGGCCAGCGGCCCCAGCGGCCCCAGCGGCCCCAGCGGCCCCAGCGGCCCCAGCGGCCCCAGCGGCCCCAGCGGCCCCAGCGGCCCCAGCGGCCCCAGCGGCCCCAGCGGCCCCAGAGGGCAGCGGGCGCCAATACCCAGCGAGGTCCCTGACCGCGTCCCCTCCAGACGCCGCGGCGCTCTTCGGCAGCGCAGACGACGCGACACGCCACTGCAATTTGCCTGGCACCACCAACAGCCAAAGCTCTGCGCTGTAACTACTTTATTTTTTATTGTATTTTTTTTTCCACCCTTGACGGATTCTTTTTTTCCACTGGAAGGGCGGCCGAGGACCCACGGGCGTAACGCACACCGGGCTCCACCCCCTTTGCTACACCCTCCCTTCTCCGCCCCTCTGTCCGGCCGGGCTGCTTTATGAATTGGTGATAAAACGCCCCGTATCCCCCCCCCCCCCCCCCGTATTCACGGGAGGCCTAGGCGTCCACGGCCGGCCGGGACGTAACCAGCTGCGGGTTCGAATAGCGGCTACGCGGTTGTGCGCCCGCCGCGACAAGAAACAGTTTCGGCTGGGCCGGGCGGGCAACGGCTTGCGGCTGCAGTGGCACAGCTGGCTCAGCGAGGGCAGCTCATGTGGCCGCCCAAAATTAGACTGACAAAAATTTGACAGAGTACGTCGGCAGTTGGACTTGTCCATATTCTGTAAAAAATTCGAATTTTAAAAATTTGGTAGAAAAAAAAATTGAGTCAAAGTTTTGACAAAACTGACAACATTGACTGCCAAAGCTTTGACTGCCAAAAATTCAGTTGTCAAAAATTTGACTTCTGAAAATTGGACTGTCCAAGGTGGCCGGCCTATAGATACTGTCCACGCTGCTCAATAATGTCTGCCGACGTTCAGCCAGGACCGCGGTGCCATAAACATGGCCAATTACCGGCCCCCACGGCATGAGGACATAGGCGGGCACCGTTCATGAGAATATCATGAAGTCAGAGGTCAGCCTGGTCCCCGTGCGTGCGGCGTGCGGCGTGCGTGCGCGCGCAGTGCCATAAGTATCCTGCCCGGTGGTGGGAGGGGCGCCGGGCGCGAGGGCGTGATCGTAGAGATGAGGTTATAAGAGCACTAGCTTTAAGGAGGGGGAGGGGGTGGGGGTGGATATTATTGGGGGGAAAGGTGAGCGGGGAGGGAGGGGGCGCGGCTGCTATAAAGTGAACGCAACCGCCGTGCGACAAAAACGGGTAAACGCGACGCAAGACGGGCCTCTGCGCATGATCCATGCATCCGTACCGATAATCTCCCCCCCCCCTCTCTCTCTCTCTCTCTCTCTCTCTCTCTCTCTCTCTCTCTCTCTCTCTCTCGCGGAGGGCGCCGCCGCCAGCCCCACCCAAGTCTCCTTGGACCACAGAGCGCGCAGCGCGCCGCAGAGAGGACGTTATTTCATACCCTATTAGGCAAAGTTTAATCAGTTCGTCGGTAACGAGCTGGAATATGTGTGCGAATGTACGTCTGTGTGTCCTTGCGGGAGCCTGGTGGAGCCTGGCGGGGCCTGTACCGGGGCCCCGAGCTGGCCGGGTGCTATTGCTGTTGGCGACGGCGCTCAGGGAATCGTGTGTGTGTGTGTGTGTGTGTGTGTGTGTGTATGTGTGTGTGTATGTGTGTGTATGTGTGTGCGTGTGTGTGTTCCCTTCTGGCAAGAAAATAATAACCCGGCGTCTAGATTTGTAAGACGCCTAATACTAATTCTAGTAATCCGAGTGTGTTGCTGCTCGCTACGTAATGTATTGGGCTCCCGTGTGTGCAGTTTGATCCGACAGCAGTTATTCACCTCCTTGGCTCATGGCCGAGGCTGTCGCGTGGCCTCTTCAGGGACTTGCTGACGCCTCGCGTTATGCTGCTGAGGGTGAAAGAAAAAAGAAGTGAAACAATAACGCGAGTCGCGCCCTCGCCTCATTTTCTCAAGCCGCGCGGTCACAACTAACGCCTTGACTAACGCTGAGGTGAGAGACGGGGGGGTAGGAGGTCGGCGGCGTTGGCGGAATCGACAGAATGTTAATGACAAAGACGTTGACCTTCAATGGCGCCCCTCGCTAGCGCCCGCTGGCCTTGTCAGCCAGGCTGGCCTCATGATTGTCCTTGCTAGACGTAATGCTGACCTTGCCGCCGCCCCCCCCCCCCCCACCCCTTTACCGAAAAAATAAAAATTTGAAAAAATATTCGGATTTGGCATTTAGTACCCATCAGAGTACGTTACGTGGTGCGGTTTTGCCTGGCTTTGTCGCTCTCAGTGAAAGTAGTTCCCATCCATAGCTGAGGGCTGCACTCGGCATCGCAAGCGCGCGGAAAAAAAATTTAAATATTTTCGAGCTTGACAAAAAACTCATGCCGCAGTATGTTGTTCCGGCTCGGCGTCGCACGGCGGTGGCACGGCGGCAGAGCGGGAGCAGGCGGTCGCACCACGACACCAGCCCGGCCCAGACGCCCTTAAAAGTCAAGGTCGGAGGCCGGCGCCGGCGGGGTGGGGAACCGGGGGAGGGGGGGGGGAGGGGAGGCGTTCACGACACCGGCCCGCGGGAAGTAAGAGTGGTCGTGCTGACCTGGGCCGTGGCCACCACACCGGCCGCCCCGCACTGAGCCCACGCGGGGTGACGAATCCCCGGGCCACACGCGAGAGGCGCGGCCTCTGCACACACAAAGCGCGCACACACGCACACACACACACACACACACACACGCACGCACACGACCGCCCCCAGAGCGTGTGCTCCACTTCCCCGCCCCGCCGTCGCGAAGGTCGCCCCAAAATTGACCCTACGACAACTTGGCCGTTCTGCAGGCCGCCGCCGCCGCCGCCGCCAGGCCAGGCAAAGCACTTTGTGTAGCGCGGCCGCGTCCGAGGCGTGGCGGGCAGTCCGTGTAAGAACCCGAGCTGCTTCGGAGGCGGACTCCAGGCAGCTCAGCAGGCCCAGGTACGGGTATGATAGTGCAGAGAAAATCAATCACGACATGCAAGTAAAAAAAAAAAATTCACACACTTATACCTTTTTATCTAAAACTTAATAAATTTTTATTCCTATGGAGAGTGTCAGTTTTTCACCTGCTGCGGTTTCCGCTTCATCCTATACTTCCACGCGTGGCCAGAGGTCCCCGCATCGAGTCCGGGCGCCGCCGGGGGCGCAGAGTGTAGTAGGGTACTGCTGCTGCTTGCGGTGCTGGCATCGTGGTGTTGGCCGAGCGACAGCGAAGCAGTTGGGCCAGCCAGAAGGGCTTTCGGGGGGGAAAGTTTGGGCGCCGCCTCGCCAGAAATGTATTCCCACCTCCTGCGGGCCAGCAGCACAGCAGCGCAGCAGCGCCCCCCGGCCATGGTGCGGGGGGCCCTTCGTGCCATCGGGCTTTTGTCCAAAACGGAGGGCAGAATTAACATGACAATCGCGGACTAAACTGTGAGTGCGGCGATTAGTGCGCGGCCACTGCTCCCTTCGGCACCGACAGCAGGAAAAGGAGAGGATGGGTTGGACCGACCGGTGCTTGTTTTCGCGGCCGCCGTTGAGAAAACGTGTTTTTCTTGTCCAACCACGACGAGGTTTTCTTGACGGACAAGGAGTAAAACAGTGAAAAAATGAAAGAACTCGAATACACCGCGCCCTTCATTAGCACTACAGGCCAGCGATCAAAACTGCAACGTAACCTAAACGATCACGCGCACCAACCATTCATTTAAAAATGTGAAGAAGACTGAAGAAATAGCAGTGCATGGCTCGGCGCCCGGCCCCGGCGCCCTGCTCGCTTCCCCGCGATGCACTGAGCCGCCATTAACACCCGCAGAGCAATCTTACACTCGGCTCATATTTCACCTTAAAGTGCTGCGCACTGCTCCGGCCTCGGCGGGGAGGGGGAGCAGGTCAGGGGGGGGATGGAGAAGTGAAGGGGAGGGGGGAGGTTTGAGAGGGGGTGAAGGGGTCGGTTATTGGTGTAGAGATTGAGAGTGTGGGTCGGGACGGTGTTGGTGTAGTGAGTCCGGGCAAACAACGTGGTTCTTCTTACGGCGTTGGCAAGGAAGAAGCCGGGAGGGGGTTGAAGGGGGTTGAAACTGTGCAAGTAGTTTGCCGAGGGGAGGGGTGGCGGGCGGAGCGGCCCGCTGTGCCGTTGGCGTATACGGAGTGGCCGCGGCAGGTGACAGGCTCGCAGGCGCCCCCGAGGAGGTAGGCCAAACGCCTCATCGGCCCCGGCGGCGGCGGCGGTAGCGGCAGCGGTAGCGGCGACGGTAGCGGCAGCGGAAGCGGCCCTGGCCATCGATTCCACGAGTTCGCCTCTCGACTCGCTCGGGCGCCAGCAGGCCATAACCCACCACAACAGTTCACAAATTCGAATATTTTCACAGCGGAGGAAGCCAGAAACAGAATGCTGCATAGCTTTTTTCTTTTTTTTTAAGAAAGGTTAACACTTCGATGGAAGGGCAGGCTGTTTATATTTCCTTTATTCTTTACAGTGCCGCAGCCTTAGACAAGCCTGAAGAGGACTCGTTAGGTCATGGTCAGTGGGTCACGCCGTCAGGCTCCTGGGGGCGCGCTGCGCCCACGGAACGTTCTCCCGATCAAGACATTTTAAGGAAGCAGTACCGCAGGGACGTGGGTTTGTTTGTTTCCCCGCCCCCGCGGCGCTCCCGCGCTCCCAGGCCCCTCCTGGGCCCCCGCCGCTTACTACATCACGGCCCACGCATGGCTCCAAGGCCCCCCGTCCATCCCGAGCGCCAGCGAAAGTTGTGGCCGGGCGCCGGGCGCGTCGGGGTGAGAGTGAGAGAGATAGACAGATAGTGAGCACGGCAACTTTTTTCAAGATCAGGACAGAGCAAAGATCTTCAACGGTTGGCTCCGCCGGGTCCCGCTGCCGGCAGAAAGCCTCCGGGTCGGGCCGGGTCGGGTCTGACGCGTCGGTTCTGGCTGGACCCGGCCGGACCCGGCCAAATTCACGCTGGGATCCGGCTTCGAGTCCCGGCGCCGCCGGTACACCGACCCTTCCTTTCTGTTTTTTCGAGCTTTTAACAATGACTAGGCATTATACATGTTTCCTAGAGCCACAGACACGAGTTCAAATAAGTAAAAGTGTTCAGGAAGTGGGCTGAAAACGCTTGCTTCTGGCGGGATTCGAACATGGTTCTTGGCCGTTTGTTCCGATGTGACGGAGTCCCAGACGCGCCGAAACGTGCTATATCTGTCTCTCTCGCACGCAAAATACGTCGGATCCGACTGACCCACCCGTTGAAGACCTTTGGGACAGAGAGGGGAGAGAGGCAGAGTGAATGAGCAGCAAAAGAGAAGGTTATGGGGGCGAGGAGGAATTTCCTATAGGTATACCTGAATCGATTTCCCGGTTCTGTTCGTCGTGCGCGTCTGGCTGGAGAGGACGGTAGGCCGGTGGGAGTGACAGAGACAGGAGATGGGCCGCCGGTAGCCGCCGGGGGCGGAGGGAACTGCAGTTCTGGCCGCGGTCTGAGGAGCAGGGAGCAGCGACGGCCGAGCGACGGCTGTTTGGGGAGGGAATCAATGAGCGGAACTGTGCGACAGAGATAGAGAGAGAGAGGGTGAGGAAGGGGGGGGGAGTATCGGAAAGTCGGGAAAGTGACGTCGAAAGGAGGCCAAGGTCGAAAGAAGGCCAGGCAAAGTACCTTATCCGAACACCATACATCCCTCGGCAAACATCATTACCCTGGCTTGCGGACAGGCCGGGCCACGACGCACCCCTGGAGCGAAAAGCAACCCCCACCCCCTCCTTCCCGACCCCCTTCTCCAGGCGCGGATCCAGGGGGGGGGGGGGGGGTGACAGGGCGATCGCCCCCCCCCCCTAGGGCGCCCGAAAGGTAGGCAATTCGCGTTACAATCCGCCTGAAAGTAGGCAGAAAGCGGTACATCCCCCCCCCCCCTAGAGCCGCCCCTAGATCCGCGCCTGCCCTTCTCGCTCCTTACAGAGAGAGAAGAGAGAGAGAGAGAGGGGGGGGGCGGGAGTTGCTGTAAAAAGAGATAGGTACACAAAACGGAGCTTTAAAAAAAAGAGGAGTAAAAAGCGTTACACTGGGTGATACCGGGAAGGTCCTATAGGTGGCGCTGAGGACCGATGCGCTCCGCCACTCGCCGCCGGGACGCTCTCTCTCTCTCTCTCTCTCTCTCTCTCTCTCTCTCTCTCTCTCTCTCTCTCTCTCTCTCTCTCTCTCTCTCTCTCTCTCTCTCTCTCTCTCTCTCTCTTGTCCAACTGCAATGCCAATGTGAATGGGACACACACTGTGGCGCCGGGGTTTGTTTGTCCAGGCCTTCACGGAACGAACACACGCCCCCCCCCCCCACCCCTGGTTTACCAGGTCCACGCGGAACTGCAACGAAGCGTGGTGACGAAAAAAAGGGGGGAGAAGAGCAGAGAGCTAGCGATAGACAAGAGGGTACATACAGTGCGCGAACACAGTGCGAGAGAGGGAGAGAGAAAGAAAAGGAGAAGAAGAAGAAGAAGACAGAGGTCCATCAATATTTCCTGTCAATAGGGTTCGTCTGCCTTTCCCCCTCCCCGTGGTGGGCGGCGCCCTGAATGAGGCCAGAGATGTTTACTTTGAAGTCGCTGCTGCGTCGCGGCCATGCAGGGGGCTCCGGAGGGCTCCGGGGAGGGGGGGGCTCCGGGGGGGCTCCGGGGGCTCTGGGGGCTCTGAGTGGCTCCGGGGGCTCCGGGGGGCTCCGGGGGCTCCGGGGGCTCCGGGGGGCTCCGGGGGCTCCGGGGGCTCCGGGGGGCTCCGGGGGTCTCCGGGGGGCTCTGAGTGGCTCCGGGGGCTCCGGGGGGGGTCCGGCCACCACATCGCCTGTTGGCGCGGGGACGCTGGAATCATCTTGGCATGCGTCGAACTACCTAATCGGGAGAAAGGGGAGCAGGGCTCCGGCTCGGCTAGCCGCCGGCCCCCGCCCCTTCAGCCTCGTCCCCGTAGAAATCGGAGAGCGATTCTTCCACGCGGACTCCGAGAGAATGATAACGAGGTTCAAGGGGGTGGGGGCGGTATCTGGAAGCGCTCCGGGAGCCGCTGTTGGCGCAGCCCTATCCACAGCTTTGTGAACAGTTCCGCACAAAAATTATGAATGTGGAATCTTACGCACATTTTTGTGCATGGTTGAGCAGTGCAGCTCGTCCTCACCAGCACACATGCAGTCCGGGCGGCATGACCACGATGCGAGACATGAAAACATGCAAATGCACCGCGAACTTCGCACGACGGCGGACAAAAGAAGCTCCCGGTGCACACGGAAGTGCGTTAGGCTTTCCGTGCGCTTTGTGCTTTGTGGTCGCCTGGCGTCCCACTCGCACTCCCGCTCCCCGCGGCACATCCATCTAACCTCTCTCTCAGCCGATCATCCATCAAGCCTATGCCGGGGGACGGCCTGCGCCCGTGGGCGTCTTCCCCTCTGTGTTCACACGGGAAGGCATTCGACCGCCACCCCGCCCCTGCCCTTCTCCGGTGAATTCGTTGCCATGGTTACCAGCGGCCACCAGCGGCCACCTCGATGCAAATTTAATGGAACGGCCACAAAGCAGCCCTCCTTCTTCTGCCGCGCGATTTCGCGAACACACCGTAAAACACGTTTTAGAGAAAATTCCAAAAAAAAAAAAAATTGCGATGCAAGTTTTTCTGTAGAGAATGACTAACAAGTTTCGGAATTTTCCAAAAACTGAAACAGTGAGATTCTACGTGTTTTCATGCCGGGCAATCAAATTTCGAGCTCTGGAATTTTCAGGGAAAGTTCGGAAAATTTCAAACAATTAAGGAAACCAGCGGAATTCTGACAGTGTACGAGTCGTACGAGAACGCCAAGTTTTATCTCAGCTCTCTACAATGCACCGGCAAACAGCTTAGCCCCCAGGTACGGCTGTTCGGGCCGGGCCGCGGTGTCTCCTAGGGAACACAAAACGGATTCTGAGGGATGGCGGAGCAGCACCGGGGATTACGGGCAGACAATCAGTTGGCTGATCGAGCTTCCCAGAAGGGCTCACATCCAGCCCCTCTCAGCCCTTTGCTTACTCAGCCCTCCCCTTGCTAATTTAATTCTGCCTTTTCCCTTTTGCTTTTTCTTTTGCCCCCCCCCCCCCCGCCGCCAGAAAAAAAAAGTAGTGACAGTTCCAACGCCGAAATGAGTGACAGCGGCGGACGCGGCGCGGACCACAGCATCCGCCACTGCCCTGCGGAAAGCAGCACTCGACCCGCAGGAATCGCAAATCAGCAAGGCGGTTCCGGATCCGAGGGAGTGGTGGTGTTCGCTGGGCCGCGCCACGCCACGCCGGGCCAGGGTAAATCCTCGGAGAGAAGTTACCAAGGTTAGAGGCTCTCATAAGATGATGCAAATCCTGCCCCCGGCATAATGATACAATGACACAGAGGGGAGAGAGAGAGAGAGAGAGGGGGGGAGACGCAGAGGGAGAGAGAGCCGCGGAGAAAGCCTCGGAGAGAGTCTCGGAGAGGGCCTCGGAGAGGGCCTCGGAGAGAGGCGCGGAGAGCCTTGGAGAGAGGCGCGGAGAGAGCCTAGGAGAGAGCCTCGAAAAGAGCAGCCGACGGGAAGAGAAAGTGAAAATAAGGGAGCCAAGTGAAATCTGATTTTGCGAGATTTGAATTATAAGCACTCAGTTTTTGACGTAGACGTCCAATCTGAGGGTGAAGTGATGAGGCTACTCTGTGCATTTCATTCAAAATTGAATTGAATATAAGAAAATCAACATGGCTTAAAAAAAATTAATCAATTTTCTTTCTTTGTTGAAACGAATGCGAAAAATTCAGGCGTCTCCGATTTTTTGGGCCGATTCGATTTCATTTTTCTCTGAGAGTGTACACTGCCCGCGACGGGATTGCCCAAACGCGCTCCCGACGAGTACGACCCCGGTATGAAAAGTTTAATTTGACGGCCCGCTCCGGCCGCCTCATCCAATCTCTTTCATTGGCGGCCCGGAGCTGCGGAGCTCTGGTCCCGGTCTGCAGTCGAATGACTTGCTCAATCGCCGCTCCACGGACAACACTGCTAACTAGCGGCGGTCGGCAGGGGCACTCTGTCGCACTTAATGGCTCTTTCAGCGGGCGCGAGGGAGAAGGCGCTGGAGGGAGTGAGAAAGAGATAATAAAGAGGGCAGCGAGGGCCCCGGCGCCCCTCAGAGTGAGTGAGAGGGGGGAAGGAGGTCGCGGTTTGGGGCCCCCGAACTGCCATTGCCGCACGCTGCCAGCCAGGCTTTGCCGTTTCGACAGGAACGCCCGTGAAGAAAAGAAGGGCCACTTCCGACGCGGCCGGCATCATCATGGGACCATGAGATCGTGCTGTGTTGTGTTATTGTCACTGTTGTTGTGTCAGTGCTGTTGTTGTTAGGGTCGTTGTCGGAGGAAAAAAGGTTAATGCTTGCAACTCATTTTTAATTTGATTTTCAGACAAGCGGTAATTTTTTGTTCTGAGAACTAAAATTTTGTTTGGGAAACTATTTGTGAGTTGAAAAAGTCACCCGGGTGGAAGGATCTTCAGTGTAAAGTGCACTAAGAATCCGCAGTAAAACTGTAGTTTTTGTAGAGAAAACTATAGCTTAAGCGCAGAAAAAGTACCAGTTGTTTGGGACAAACTATAGTTTTCTTCGCTGACTTCACTTTAGCTGCATTCAAACTGCAGAAAAACTGTACTTTTGCTCCCGCAACGCAACTCTTCGTTGTAGCATCTCAGTTTTCATCGGCGCAATCAACAAGTAGTTCCCCAAACAAAAGCTTAGTCCTCACAACCAAACTTACTGCTTGTCTGGTAAGCAACTGAGACATTAGTGGCGAACAGTAATCTTCTTTCTCCGTGCCGGTGTCGTGGCAGCACGGCAGTGGGCTTCAAGGTATATACACCTAAGACAGCACGGAAGCAGACCAATCACAAAGAAGCCTCGGCCAATCCTTTTCTCTCGGCAGCATCGGCATCGCCGTCATAACCCCCAGGGATCGGCCCCCTCCTCTGGTGCGGCGGCAGCCAACAACAATGACAACAGCTCCAACATTCAGAGCAGGACGAGAAACTTCCTGGACTGGTGACTTGACGCAAATAAATAATTACCCCCAACTTTTACCCCAGCCGTCCGGCACAGTGCTGCACAGTGCGGCCGGAAACTTTTTTGCCGCTACCGCTGCTGCTGCCGCTGCTGACGCTGCTGCCGCTGCCGCTGTCGGGGGCTAGTTAGGGCCGCGCCGGATGTAGGACTTTTAGGAGCACGGCCCCCAAATCCGTCATGTGGCCGATGGAGCGGAATATTCACAAATTCACATACAGGACTTACTTTGATTACTTTATTTCATTTTATTTTTGAAGTAGGAACAAAGGCATTACGGCAATAATGTGGTTTTGAGGACGGATTTCTTGACGTGCCTTCGGTGCTGTTTTTGTTCCCGTCTGACGCGTTAGCCGAGGAGAAATTCCGGAGCGCTCTCCCCGTATTCCGTACGCACATCGATGTCAAATGTAAAAAAAAAATGCCATGGGCAGATAATTTGTAACAGTGTACGGGCACCGAGATCTGGTTGCTCGGAGCGGATCATGGCCGTGTCTCGCGACCTGCCAAGCCTTGCAGCCTAGTCCCAGTGGGGGGGGCACAGCAGTGCCGCAGCAGTGCCGCCTTCAGTGCCCCCCCCCCTCTCCCCATCCGACCCGCCACGCCACTCATGCATATTCACGGACCATATCAAAGACCATATAATCAAATGGGAGGGAAAATTCACCGTAGCCGTCGTCAGAGAGCGGGCGGGAGCGGCGGCACAGCGAATGCCCGGTGGCAGCGTGGCCTCTGTGTGTACGTGCGTGCGCGTGTGCGTGTGTGTGTGTGTGTGTGTGTGTGTGTGTGTGTGTGTGTGTGTGTGTGTGTGTGTGTGTGTGTGTGCGGACCGACTGATAATACGCCGGTGACACGGATCGTTAATGAGCCCGAACCGGCACTTCCTCGTGCACGTTCAAAGTACGCTTCCGCTGAATCTTCACAAGACGTGGTACATTCTGCTTCGAATCGAAGCATCCTTTTCCCTTGTTTTCGCCCCAGTGCGTGGCCTCGCTGCCCATCTGTTCCCCGCAGGCCACGCCCACTGCAGCCGGACGGGACAGCTGCACTTCTCACGCCGCTACTGCCGCTGCCACCGCGCCGCCGCTGTCGTCAGTGCGGTGGCGGGTGAAGTGCGGGCAGTGACTGTATCTGGGCTGGTTTTGCAGCGCTGCACCAACTGCTGCCGCTGCTGCCGCTGCTGCTGCTGCGCTGCTGCCTGCTGCTGCTGCTGCTGCCGCTGCTGCCGCTGCTGCCGCTGCTGCCGCTGCTGCTGCTACTGACGGCAGGAGGTGATAACCGTTCTCCTCAAGTGCCGGACGCCGCCGCGCCACGACAGGCTTATGGCAACAGGTCCAGCGCCGCGACTTACACCTTGTTATGTCGCCATTCCCGAGAGGGGGTGACGGTGCGGGTCGCGCAGTGAATCCAGCTTCTTTTGTAACCCCCCGTTCCGCAAAAAAAAAAAAAAAAAATCGTCCCAATTTAAACGCACTGCTCCGCTCCATTGTGCTGCATAGCGCCTGCATATCAGATGGTAGGCAGGCCCGCGGGACCGGCGAGCGCTGCGGGCTTGCCTACCCCGCCATTGGCAGGCGCTCACCGTGCGCGCCCCGCTGTCCCCGGAGGCCGGAGGGACGTCCCCGCCTCCTGAAAATCGTGACCCGACTACTGCATCTATTACGCGCTATTACAATGTGAATGACACTCAAAAATATCTTTATATTATTTTCGGAGGATGGCGGGCAGGTATGGTTGCTATGACACGTAATTACTATAGTGAAGCTACTATTACTCGAGTGGTCCCCCCCCCCCCTCCCCGGTGGCCTCAAACTGGACAACCTTTGCAAAAAAAAAACTCCAAACGGCTCGTAAAATGGGAAAGCTCATTACTTTTCGCCACGATTTTTTTTCCCTGCGCAATATAACTCACTGATACTCACGTATTGGGGAGGGGAGGGAGGGAGGTGTCGACCCCTCCGCGCTCACTTACCTGCGGCAGAAGAAAGGAGAAAATTAGTGGGGAGATGATTCTGAAAGCGCCATCCCCCCCCCCCTTCTCCCCCCCCCCCCCCCCCCGGCCCCGGCCCCGGCTCCGCTCCCGGCTCCGCCCCCGCCGTCCAGCCGCCCGGCCGCAGCGCCCGCCAACATTTTGATCAAATGAGGGTCTGCGACCTTATTCGCAAGGTGGAGGTCAGCGGTTATTAACATTTCCCCCAGGGAGCAGGATGGTTTGTACGCGGAGAGGTTTGTGAGGCCCGGCGGGAAAAAAAATCTAGAGGAAGATATCTCTTTCTTTGTCTCTCTCTCTGCTTCTCGCTCTTTCTTTTTCTCCGAGGTTCGTCCGAGAGCGGCTAGGGTTCCTGCCGCCCTTTCACCACTTTCTTTTATGTTTCTTCTCTCTCGCTCTGCTCCCGAAAAGCAGGCGCGCACTGGGCACGCTTGTCGCTGCAGAGGTGATAGATGGCAGGGGGGGGGGGGGGCGAGAGAGAGAGAGAGAGAGAGAGAGAGAGAGAGAGAGAGAGAGAGAGAGAGAGAGAGAGAGAGAGAGAGGTGGGGGGGGGGGGGCGAGAACCAAAGGTAGGAGAAGGGGAAAAAGATATTAGAACAACGGGTCCACACCACCTTAATCCTTGGCATCACCTCCCTAGCATCGCCCGGTCTGGCTTTTATATTGGGAGCAACGCGCCCCGCCCATTCGGCTGCCGCGGAACCCGAAAGCCAGCTCATCGGGCAACAACATCTGTTATATCTCCAAAACTTAAACCGATATATTGTCAGAGACATTCCAATCGTTGCAATTCGTATTTAATTTTGAAAGGTACAGAATTCTTACGCTGAACCCGAGGAAAACAGGCCAGAACTGGGCTGTACACGAATGCGCGCTCCAGTGAAACTCTCCGGTGCAGTGATATTAATTACTGGACCACCGCGTGCTGAATGACAACCCCCGCCCTAGCATGGCCCGCCCGGCGGGCGGCGGACCAACCGATGCAAAAATAGAGTGCACACACACGCCCGTCTCGCTCGCTCTTGGAGCGGGGGGGATGGGGGGATGGTATAGGAGGGGGACAGGTCGCGGTCGGATCTGTCCCCCTGCCCCTGCAGCCCTGCACGACCGTTCTTAGGGGAGATGGGGGGGGGGGGGGGGGGCTGACCTCTCGTCCCTCCAGACTCCTTCCCACCGCCTGTCAGCGAGCAACACTCCTCTTCCATTAGCACGTCGGCACGGCCATCCACGTTAACACACCCCCGCGATTAAAATACCGCCGGCTCCAGCACTATCCAGTTTGACGAGGAGAAACCGCGATAGGGTGATCCAGTCCAGAACATCCCCTGCTTTTCGGGTTGTGCTTCTCGAGATGTGTCCGTGCGATGACATCATTCGAAAATCCCACCCCTCGGACCTTTCCACCTCATTTCAATCATTTCTTCCGCGACTGTCCTCCCGGCCACATCTCGTCCACCCCTGTGACAGCCGCAGTCACATGTCGTGCCAATCTCCCCTTCCCTCTTCCTTCCCCTCCCTATGTATTTCGTCCCCCTCCCCCCCCCCCCCTCTCTCTCCCATCTATGACGACTGATGTGGGCGACCCTTTTGAAAATTTCAGCGGTCTGCCGACACGCCCCCGCCGTCCCCTCCATACCACTCCAGCAGCACCGGCGGCCCAATATAAATAACAGAGCATCTCCCCCCCCCCCCCCGCCCCCGCCTTATAATCGGGGGGAGTCTCTATCGATTGGCGGGGGGAGTGGGGGACACATGCGGCGAGAATCGGCGAGCACACTATCCGCTTGTAGTCTAGGGACTTCCCTTTTTCACGCGCGCCTGCCGCTTCCATTCCTGACCTGCCTCAATAAAGGGTGATGGAATAGGCGCGTCGTGCCCCCTCCCCTCTCCCACACATACACACGCCCGCGCGCGCGCGCAGAAAAGGGGTCTCTACCAACTGCGTTCCCTTTTGCACAATGAATAATTTGGATACCGTGTTTGAATATGAGACGGACCGTAGTTCAGTGCACCCCCCCCCCCCCCCCCGCTCCAAAGGAAAAAAAAACAACAAAAAACGGAGGGGCGTCGTGTCTCGAAAAATTGTGACCCGAAAACTGACTGATGGGCTTATGCTTTTTTTCCGCAGACCCTCGATCCGTACGACGCAAAAGAAAAAAAAATCGTCCCAACTAATTTTTTCGTTGTTTTCGGAACTAAATTTACCGCCAGTATCTATATTAACGAAAACATTGTGTTTTTTTTGTGTGTTTTTTTTTCTTCTTCTTTTTGGCGTGCGGTGTGAGGCTGTGGGCGTGAGGGCGCCACTGCCCAGCCAGTGTAAGTGGCTCCAAGTGGGCCAGACCATGCCGCGGCCCGCAGCCGCGCTCGCAGCTCCGCCTCCGCCGCCCCCACCGCCTCCCGCCGCCCCCGCGCCGCCCCCAGCCCGCCGAGAGCTGCCCTGCTGACGGCGGAAAGCAGCATAGGGGATTGTTTGACATGTCCGGAAACTCAACTTAGTTTCACCGCACTCGGCGCGAGCGTCCGGGCAGAGCGAGAGAGAGAGAGAGAGAGAGAGAGAGAGAGAGAGAGAGAGAGAGAGAGAGAGAGAGAGAGAGAGAGAGAGAGAGAGAGAGAGAGAGAGAGAGAGAGAGAGAGAGAGAGAGAGAGAGAGAGAGAGAGAGAGAGAGAGAGAGAGAGAGAGACGTGCCGCGCCAAACATCCCCCCGCCCCGCCGTAGCGGAAGTGCGTGAATGCGAGGCTCTGTGTGTGTGTGTGTGTGTGTGTGTGTGTGTGTGTGTGTGTGTGTGTGTGTGTGTGTGTGAGTGCGGCAGCCAAAGCCGTCCGGAAGCGGAGAGTCCAAGCTGCTGTTTCCGGCGCTGCCCATGCGGCTGCGTTTCGCCGCTTTCTCCAACATTCCGATACGTTGGCGCACTTCTTCGTTCCTTGTCCTTTTTTTTTTTTTTTTTTAAGTCCTCGTAAACCTCCGGTTCCACTCAGAACGCCGTGTTGCAGTGAGTCATCCGCACGGCGCCTGATAATGTCATCAGGATCCCGAAGGGCCGAAGGGCCGAAGGGGTGCGAGAGAGACGGACGCTGCGAGCAGGGGGGCGGCCGGGCACGGGGGTGGGAGCGAGACGGGGAACGAGCCCGGCAGGGATGCCGGCAAGAGTTCTGCGCCCGAGGGAATTCACGCGCCGAGGCAGGTAAGGGGGAAAGGTTGGGGGGCGGGCGGGCGGGGGCGGGGGGGGGGGAGGTGTCTTGGGGGATATATTTGCCACCAACTGCAAGTTTGGGCTTTGCGCGGCGGGCCGCCGGGTCAGGCCGGAGCACGAGGGGAGGGAGGGGTTAGGAGAATGATCTCTGACTTGTCTCCTTTGACCTCGGCCCGAATATCGACGGCCCCAAAAGTGAAGAACATATCTCAGAAGCAAGCAGAGGTGGGTTCCGGCCTGGCCGGGCTTTACCCCGCCGCCCACTACCACTACCCCCACACCCGGCACTCGTCTTGCAAAAGGCGCCCCGCAAACTTCCGCGAAATAAATAAAACAATGATGATGCTGGTTATTTCTGAAGTGCACCGTGCGGCGCTCGTTGTTTTTCTTTTACCTCTACCGCCGCGCCCTCTGCCGGGCCGGGCAGGCAAATCAACAACTGGCGCGGCCTCGTCGTACCGACCCTAGGAACACAGAGAGAGAAAGAGAGAGAGAGAGAGAGAGAGAGAGAGAGAGAGAGAGAGAGAGAGAGAGAGAGAGAGAGGGGGGGAGAAAGAGAGAGAGAGCAACCGCGGTCCACTATAACAGGAAACATACGGGCGTTTAGTGGAGGCGGAAGGATGGTGGCGGGCGGCACACGCCGGCACACGCACGCGTGTTATTGTCTGCTACACACACACACACACACACACACACACACACACGAGCGCGCGCGCGCATAGGAATAGTCGGGCGGCGTTGAAGGGAGTGTGATGATAACAATGCCACCCCTGGGGCTAGTTTGTGGCGGCCACAGCACGTTCCTCCGCTTCCCTACTCAAGGGCGGGAGGGGGGATGGGAGGGGTGGTAAGAACAGAGAGAGGGGGGGGGGACAAACAAGGGGCTGCAAGGACTCCATGGCATTTCGGGAGCAGCGGCGGCGGTGCGTGGCCCGGCCGTGCTTGCTGCTGTCGCTGCTGCTGCCGCTGCTGCTGCTGCTGCTGCTGCCGCTGCTGCTGCCGCTGCTGCCGCTGCTGCCGCTGCTGCCGTTGCTGCCGCTGCTGACGCCGGGGCCGGGGTCAGGCGAGTGCCAACCTCGCAACAATTGTCCAAGTGTAATTAATTTGTATGTTGATTATGGAACTAAGATTTCATAGGGTTTACTTTTAGTCAGTTCCGTCCGAAAAAAGGAAAAAAAAGGACTTTTTGCTGACGCAATTGCGAACGAATTCGTTGTGACACTAATCATTTTTCTGCCGCCGGCCCGTCTGACTCCTCCTCCTCCTCCGAGTTACGCCGCTGGGGAGGTAAAACGGTAAAATTAGGAGTGCGAGCAGACATATTGCCCCACTCCGAGGGGCTGCAACGCTCTCTGTCTGTCTGTCTGTCTCTCTCTCTCTCTCTCTCTCTCTCTCTCTCTCTCTCTCTCTCTCTCTCTCTCTCTCTCTTTCTCTCTCTCTCTCTCTCTCTCTTTGTCTCTCTGTCTCTCTCCTTCTCTCTCTATCCTCCACCTGCACTCGGGCGGCGAACCTGCGAGATGAAGAAGGACAAGGGGGGGGGGGGGGCAAGAAGAAGAAAGATGATGGAAGATGAGGGAGGAAGTGAGCAAGCCGGTGACTGCGAGAGGCTCGCAGAACGGCAGACACATTGCATTCTGACAGGAGACAGCACAGCAGCCCTGCAAGAAAGGAAAGTTGGCGGAGAAAAACAAAGGAGTACGGAAGAGGACTACATGTTCCAATGCTCCCCTTCGGTACTGCATTGGGGCTTTCCGTTCCTTATTCTAGTCAGCCGTACCCTATCTCCTTCGATATCCGCCCTTTTTCCTTGCGTTTTTCCCAGTGATTCCCAGTTTGTTTTTGTTTTGTTTTGTTTTCTGTGAGAGATCCAGGCATAACGAAAGCAGAGGGAAAGGGTACTTGGTGGGGTGAAGGGAAAGTTACGGCGCGATCGGAAGGAGGTGCTGCCAATCAATTTGCTAAGGTAAGGGGCGCCGCGCCGTCCGGGGGTATATACCCCTTACCCCTTACCTCTTTCCTTTTTACTGGGAGGCGAGGCGACAGGTTTCAGAGCTAATCTCTCTCGCGGGAACGGGTGAGTAGGTGCTAGAAAAAAAAGTGGCGGGGTTCGAAGGTTACGGAAGAAGGAGGATGGAGGCGGAATGGAAGCGGGCAGAAGGACATGGCTCACGGCAGCTCAAGGTAAATAAATAATAAAAAGGAAAACAAGCTTCTAGTAGCAGACGGACTCGGGACCAGGTAAGTGGCGGTCAGTCATGTGAGAGCGACATTTCCCTGCAGAAGCACCACACCGGAAAGCAGTACCAGAGCTGGGAATTCCGTAGCGGTCCCCACCGTTCCCCATTTTTTCGCATTCCGCGATTTTTTAAAATATGTTTTTTCCTGTTGCCCTTCGCAGCTCTTCTCGCCCTCTCCACCAGAAATAAGGCCCTCACCGAATCGGGTCTGCGCTCTCGGCTTTCACCTTATTTCACTGCCCTCCCCCGCTTCTTCACTCTTTACTTATCCCCTCCCACCCCCCCCCCCTATATATATCTCTCTCTCTCTCTCTCTCTCTCTCTCTCTCTCTCTCTCTCTCTCTCTCTCTCTCTCTCTCTCTCTCTCTCTCTCTCTCTCTCTCTCTCTCTCTCTCTCTCTCTCTCTCTCTCTCTCTCTCTCTCTCTCTCTCTCTCTCACTCTCTCTCTCTCTCTCTCTTTCTCGCTCGCTCGCTGTGGCCCCTAATTTCCCTTGCGCACGCCTCGCACGTTCCCTTCCTTAATAAATCGCACATGGGAGGGCTGGAAATAATAATTCTAATTGCTTAACAACGTGGTAATCGCAGAGCTCAGCACAGTTAAAATCACCCAGGCACCCCTTGGCATCCCTTGGCGCCGAGCCGTGCGGGGGCGCGGGGGCATCGCATGCCGACCCATAATGCCGTGGCTGGTATTGGCACGCAAAACTGCTACAGCGCGGCCGCTATACACGATCGCTTTGAATCAATACTGGATCGGCCGTTGTTTCCTGTTGGGTTCCCCTGTCGTGTGCCCCCCCCCCTCCCGCGGTCTGACAGGAGGCAGAGCGCAGAGCTGACAAGCAGCATAGACGACACGGAGCTGCGGAGAGGGGGAGGGGGGGTCACGGTGAGAGAGAAAGAGAGAGCCCTAAGACAGAGAAAGAGCTAGGGCTAAAGCCAGCGCAAAGAGGAACCCGCGATGTGCTGGAGTCAGCACCCCCGGGCTGGCATAGGCCGCGCCTCTGCCAGCCCGGAGACACGACGGCAGACGTGTGTGCACCCTCAGAGCGACAGCACCGGTTAGTACTCGGCGGCAACAAAGTGTGAATTCTACCTCTTGTTTCTTTCCTTCCTCTATCACTGACTACACCCAGCCCCGAAGGGTTAGACGTTACTACAACAGTACACCATACGGGACAGGGGGGGGGGGGGGGAAGGGTGACAGCCGCAGTGCTGGCTTCTGCTGCTGCAGTCCGCCAGCAGACCAGTAACAGATCTCTCATCCAGCTCCTGCGGGCATAATGAGTCACACGACTGTCGACACGTTACGTGTTTTGTGGACAGCCACGTGACCTGAGGGGGCAGCGGGGGCGGCGGGGGCGGGGGGCCGGCGGGGCGGGGGGCCGGCGGGGGGGGGCCGGCGGGGCGGGGGCCGGCGGGGGCGAGGGGCCGGCGGGTGCGGGGGGTCGGCAGGGGCCCGGCCTTATATTCGGCTGCCCCGAACCCGCCGATAAGCACAGACCTGGGGGGGGGGGGGGGGGGGGGGGGGGCGCGGGGGGCGCCTGGCCGGAACGGGCCGGACTGGGCCTGGGGGAAACAGATTGGGAACAGGAAATTGGCACGATAAAAAAAAAATACGTACCATGCACCCTGTGAGGAAAAAAATTGGGAGGCAGACATCCGTCCGCCAGTTTTCATGATGTCGAGCAGAATTATAATCGAGTGCTTGCGAAATTTATAGCGCGTGGCGGACGTTGCGATATTAATCGCGGCGCGCCACCGCACCGGCAACACAGGCAAGACAGGCGGCGGCCTGGAAAAGGGGACGACTGACCAGACAAGACAACTATGAGAGTTTTAGCGGACGGCTCCCTGTTTCTGCGTATTTTTGTTGGTTTTTGTCGGTTCTGTTTTCGCCTGCCGTTTTCAACGCGGCTATCCCGGCGGCCGGGTTGTCTGCGGGCAGGGAGGGGTGCGGAGGGCGGTACACAGGGTGCTCTGTGGGTGCGGAGGGCGGTACACAGGGTGCTCTGTGGGTGCGGAGGGCGGTGCACAGGGTGCTCTGTGGGTGCGGAGGGCGGTACACAGGGTGCTCTGTGGGTGCGGAGGGCGGTACACAGGGTGCTCTGTGGGTGCGCAGGGTGGTGCACAGGGTGCTCTGTGGGTGTGGAGGGCGGTACACAGGGTGCTCTGTGGGTGTGGAGGCCTGACGAGCGACATCGGCTCGGACGCGAGAGAGACAGACAGACAGGCAGGCAGACAGACGGACAGGCGGGCAGACAGACAGAGAGGTCAGCGCAGGGCAGCGCGCTCGGCCCTTCCCGCACCAGCGACAAAAACGCTTCCCGCCCTGCCCCTTTTCTTTCCTTTCCTTTCCTTTCCTTTCCTTTCCTTTCCTCTTTCCCGCACACCGTTTCTGTTGGGCCCCGGTCGGCCAGTGCCCCCCCCCCTCCACCTCTCGCACCCCTCTGCTTTGCTCCTGCCGCGGTCTGCAGGCGAGCCATAGGCAAAGCGGGCACGCTTATCTCATGCGCCCCCTACCCCCTCAACCCCTCCCCCCTCCCCACCCACCAGCCTCCCCTAGCGTGCGTGTCAGCCAGCCCCCCCCCCTCCCCTCTTGCGCCTCCCCTCCCCCCTCCCGAGGCCGCAGCGCAGCGGCAGCATGCCTTTCTCATTCCATTTTCTTTTCCTTCGCCCCGTGAAAGGGACGCATTTAAAGTGAATGTGACGTGACGGGCCGGTGAAAATATGCCCCTTCCCTTTTATGAACCGCCCCCCCTCCCCCTCCCTCCCTCGCCTGCCTCCCTCATTTCGTTACCCTTCTCCCCCCCCTCCCCCGCACAGAACTCTTTTCAAACATCATCACTCTCCACGCGCGGCTCTCGGCTGCTGGGCGGCCTTTTCAGGCCGAAAGGCCACACCGTTTTCCCGCCGCCGAGTGTCCTCCCGCCTACCGTCTCGCGGTTCCAACCCTGTTTTTAGCAGATGATACCTCAGAACACTAACATTAAAGCTAAAAAGAGCTAAATTAAAGTTAAGGTGTCAGCCAGCTTACTCACGATAAAAAAGCCGAAAAGACGTAGCGAGTGCGGCCAACTAATAATATAAGGTGGACCGGCACTAGGGGGGACCCGTGAGTCCACGACCGTTGAGATCGTCGCGCTCTGCTCTGGTCGCGTTGTTGTCCAGAAGCAAGAACGCCGCCGCGCCGGCTCGGCTCCGCCTGCACTCGGCTGGCCTCGCCTTCGCTCGCGTGACCAAGGGCCTCGGCTCGACTCGGCCTCGAAAACCGAAACCGAAAATGAGCTTTCCGGTGAACATATTTGCCTCAGGTAGATGTTCTTTGCTTTCAAATATCTTCGGCTCCCTTATGATGCACACAAACCAACTACAAACGCCACAAAAGATAAGTTCTAGTTTCACAGACACACACATTAGACTATTTGCATAACTTCCTAAACCTGAAACTGTAAGACATTCAGAGTTGGTATCATCTGCTTACTATTTAAATAGAGATTTTTGTGTAAATCCTTCTTTTAAGAAAATAAAATAAAAATTGCGTCTTTCATGATTTAACTCGCGCGCGTCATGACGTCATTTCTGGACGTATCCGCTGCTGACTCGACGGCCCGATAAGGGGTATCGCTATCGTGCTCCGGGAGCCGGCGCAGCTGCCGGCAGGTGATTGGCGGGCGCGGCACGGCACGGCACGGCACGGCACGGCACGGCACGGCACGGCACGGCACGGCACGGCACGGCACGGCACGGCACGGCACGGCACGGCACGGGCACGGCTGCCGCAACCAGTCCGCGACTCATTTGCGGCCGCAATAGAAAAGTCATGGTACGGAGAATTCCGGCGGGGACCCGGGGGCCACAGCCACCACAACGCGGAGAAGGTCAAACGGCGGCGGCGGCGGCGGGTCGTGCGGCTGATTCATTCAAATATCCCGTTACGATGACGCCCTGCCGCCCCCGGCCGCCCCCGGCCGCCCCCGCCCCGCCCGCACGTCAGCGGTGACGGCCTCCCGCGATGACAAGGCTGGCGCTAGCTGGCGCAGGCTGACGAAGACGTCATGCCCCGCGGTGACACGCGACGGCCGGCATTCGAGGCCACGGCCTTATTCCACCATCGACGGCCACGTACGTTTGGACTCGCGCATTGATTTCCTTTACGGATATCCGTTCATAAAGCACGTCCGAATCCCGTCGTTCCGCTCGTTAGACGTGACGGGGGAGGCTCCCGGGGCCGGGTGCCGTCCGGGGCCTGCAGTCCTCGATGAAGACATTACAACACACAGGGCGGCGCGGGAAGAGAGAGAGAGAGAGAGAGAGAGAGAGAGAGAGAGAGAGAGAGAGAGAGAGAGAGAGAGAGAGAGAGAGAGAGAGAGAGAGAGAGAGAGAGAGAGAGAGAGAGAGAGAGAGAGAGAGAGAGAGAGAGAGAGAGAGAGAGAGAGAGGGGGGCAGACTGCGATGTCCACAAAGCGGCCCGCGCACGACCAACACAAAGTGCGCAAAGTGGAGGAGGCGGGGACGGCCGGCCGGGAGGAGGAGGAGGAGGAGGAGGAGGAGGAGGAGGAGGAGATCGCCGGGGACCTGACCACTTTGGCGACGGACAGGGGGCGGGGCCTCGGGGCCCGGGGGCGGGCGGGAGGCGACCGCCGCCAGGCGCAGCCAAACCCCCGGCGGCGGGAGGAGAAGCGGAGACGGAAGCGTCAGCCGTTACTCCGCTGTTCGGCCCGTTGATGGAGGCTGACTGCTGTCCAACCCCTTTTAAACAACCCCGCCGCTCTGCAGCCGCTACTAGACCGCCGACTTAAGCGGCCGGGCTCGGCCCAACACCCTTTCATTACCGAGTAGTCCCCCCCCCCCCCAGCTATCGGGCGGAGCTGCGCCAGCAGAGCTGCCAACCCCTCCTTACTACTGCTGCTACCCTGCCACTCGAGCAGCACGCCCCCGAGTTAGCGACGTGAAAAGGAGTGCGCAAAGTGGGTTTTTATCATGATTTTTCGACCGTCAGAGCTTCCCGCAGAGATATCCCACCGAAATTATTTTCATTATTATTATTATTATTATTAGCATCACATTCTTTGGGAAACACTTTTTGTGTCAATATTTTTTAAGTTTTTAAAATCTTCCAGCAAAACTTTGCGCCCGTTCTCCGCGTGTCCACCTCAGCGCCCCCCCCCCTCCTCCCCTTGGTCAATCAGCGGCCGTTATGTTGCGACGCGCCTCGCTGTCTGATTGACTCAAAGATAAAAACGCGCATTAATGTTTGGCCGCGCCTCTGCATTGCAAACTGGATACGTGTCGGCGGCGCCGTCCCTCCACGCTCTTCGTTCTGTTCTGTTCTCTCGTTTTCCATCGCCTCGCCGCGGTCGATGACAATGAAAATCCATGGAATTCGCGGTCGAAGCGGTCGAATCGAAAAGCAGGGGAGAAGTCAGCGCAATGCGCGTACGCTTGAAAAAAGGAAGAAAATTAAGAAAAAGAAAAGAGAGAGAGAAAGAGAGAGAGAGGGGGGGGCGGAGGGAGAGAAATAACTCTGCGGGGTAGTCCGTGAGGGTGTGCCTGACTTGGCCAGTCCCCCGACTTGTGCATGCACGCGTGTCGAGCGGGCTAGCCCAGCCGACCCTACCAAGTGGTCGTGAAGTATCGCCAGTGAGAGCTAAGCCTCCAGAAATTTTGAGTTGGCTCGTGGGCGACGCCGTGGCGGAGATAGTCTCTGGCTGCGGTTACCCTCATACTGCTTCCGTTTTTCTTCTTCTTGCGCGTCTTCTCCACTTCCGGTTTGAGCTTCTCCGAAATACCCTATTGTAGGCGTGCTCTGGCAGATCAACGACGGCGGCCGAGGCCGTCAGTCTAAATGAAGCTCTTGCTCTGTCTGCCGTTTCCCAGAACACTGGAGTACTCTGCCGCCTCCCTCGGCCTGCACACCGCGTCACTCCGCTGCTGACCTCGGCTGACCCGCGCATGAATCGGTGATGGCAGCGACAAACGTTTTGTTTGAGTGGCGCGGATGTCGCTGCCCGGCTGCACGCGACGCGCGGCCATTGATTTTTGTGTCCTCATCGCCCGCGCGGCGCGCCGCAGCGTCCGCCGGCGGGGCGGGGCGGGGCGGGGCGGGGCGGGGCGGGGCCGGAGCCTCGGCCGGACGGACTAGACAGCGGACTAAGTTTAGCAGCCTGTTATTCACTTAGCTCCCCGTCCCCTCATGTGGTGGTGGTGGGGATGGCAGTGTCCGGGAGTGACAGTGTCGGCGGCGCGGCCAGACTGCGGAACTTATACGAGACGTGCAGTAGCCACCACCACCACCACCGCCACCACCACCACCACCACCACCACCACCACCACCACCACCACCACCACCACCACCACCACCACCACCACCACCACCACCACCACCACCATCACCACCACCACCACCAACACCACCACCACCACCACCACCACCACCACCGCCGCCCACACCAGCACTGCGGCTAAGACTATCACGCGGCCGGATCTTGAGTGATGATAGATTTAGCGTCCCCGCCCACCGGCACCGGCCCTCAGCCCTCTGCACGGAGCTGCAGTCGGGCAGCGAGGGGGAAATAGGTGGTGTCAATTTCGGAGTACAGTCCCGGAAATTATACGGGCAGCTTTTCGGGAGATAGTTTTAGTGTGTCTGCCGGGTGAACGGCGATGAGTTTCGGCCATTTTGTGCTCGACGTCCGATCAGGTTTTGCGGCGTTTGATCGACTTCCGCCAGGTTCGAGCTCCATGATGTTTACTCGAATTTTCGAAATTTCGTCGGTCTCATTCCTGGGGCCCGAGGGAGAAACGACGGAGGTGATCCGGCTGACATCGATTTTTCATCCGGGGTAATACGGGGTAATACGGGGTAATACGGGGTAATACGGGGTAATACGGGGTAATACGGGGTAATCCGGGGTAATCCGAGGTAATCCAGGGTAATCCGAGGTAATCCTGGGTAATCTGGGCCAATGTTAACGTTTTTTGTGTACCCCTAATTAATTTTATTGAGAGTAATCCTGGAGTAATCCGGGATAATCCGAGGTAATCCGGGGTAATCCGGGCCAATGTTAACGGTTTTTGTGTACCATCACACCGACACCCTAGTCCCGGACACCTTAGTCCCGGACACCCTAGTCCCGAGTGCCCTAGTCTCGAACACTCTAGTCCAGCTCCGGCTGCCTGATTGCGGACGAATGGGGGATGGAGCCGGGGGGAGGGGAGGGGGGGGGGGGCGCCACTCCACTCCGGTATCCCATCCAGCGAGCGCAGGGCACTACAACGCAGCGGGGCCCTGCCCACGGCACAGCCACGGCACAGCCATGGCACAGCCATGGCACAGCCCATCCCCCTAACCTTTGCAGCGAGAGAGTTACTGTTCTCCCTCCCACCGCCGCCCGCCCCCGCAATGCACTAGTCGGTCACTGGATGCCCGCCGGGCAAAGTTTGTCTCCCCCTCCCCACCGCCTCCGAGCGGCCCGTCACCGAGTCAACGAGTGAGGCAGGCCAGGCCGGGGGGGGGGGGGGGTCACACTCAGCGGCAGAGAACTTGCTCGCCGGGCCGCCGGCCGAGTGGTGAGGAAGCCAGGAAGTTAGGATGTAAGTCAGAGAGAGAGGCAGTCAATCGCTGATGACAGCCGGTAAGGAAATGGTAGGACGCACCCAAAACATGGACTGGCCCACCCCGCGTAGCCTCAGTCCTGCCGAGGCCCCGTCGGGGGCCCTGAGGGCTCTCCAGCCTCGCTGGGGCCTCGCAGTCCGCGGCGCAGCGGGTGGTACGACTGCACGGCCGGCAGGGGGCAGCACGGGGATAATCAAATCAGAGCCTGTGTGTGTGTGTGCGTGTGTGTACAGACCGCGGCTGCCACGCTGCTGCCGCTGCTGCCGCTGCTGCTGCTGCTGCAGTCTGCTGTGTGCCCCCCCCCCCCCCGCCGGCCTGATGCCGCTGGGGAGGGGGTGACAAGAGCTCGACAGCCACACCAGCACACTCCCGAGCACGCACACTCACACACACACCAACACGTGACGCGCACTGTAAACACACATGGAGCCGTAGCGGACATAACTAACCAGCCCAGCCCACACACGGACTTATAAAGCGCTGTTTGGACGGCGTCAAACACGCGGGCCCAAAAACAACAACCGCAAAACGAGCGCAACCACCAACGGGGGGAGGGGAGGAGGAGGGGAGGAGGGGGAGGAGGAGGGGGAGGGGGAAAAA